>ML681989.1:33972033-34036921 GCA_007922195.1 Podocnemis expansa | reverse complement strand
TTTCTGTAAGTTCACCCATCTTCGAAGCATCTGAGGAAGTGGGATCTTCTCCCACAAAAGCTCATGCAAAAAATAAATCTGTTAGTCTTAAAGTGCCACACAACTGCTTGTTGTTTTTTTGCTGGACTAGACTAACACGGCTATCCCTTTGGAAACTATAAATACATTATCACCCTAGTGATTAGTTATATGAATTTGTAGGTATTTTGGATGGAGCTTAGCAACAGATTTGGATAAAAAAAAACACATTGGAAGTACATAAAAAATGCTCAAAAAATTGCATTCCTCTTACCCCCTCCTACTGACCTCCATTCCTCCTAACCCCCATTCCTTCCCCACATACATCTTCTCCTATTTCAGTTCAGAATCTCTCACCCTAACATGCTATGTCTGTGTAGTATTCTCTAGTCTTGTACTGTCCACTTGTACAGCTTTGAGAAAGTTGTAAAACTCTATAATTAAAACTGGAGATCCCATGAAACATTTAAGTATTTGAGAACATAAGTTGCAAGTCATTCATTTTTTGTTCCTTTCATTGTTTACTTCTTTATGAAAAGAAATCACTGAAAATTCTTCTCTCTCTCTCGCTCACACACCCACCCACCCACCCCAACCCTGATGTCCTCCATTTCACTCCAACAGCCTGATTTTCATTAATATAAGGTATACTCCATTCCACACTACAGAATAGAGGATAGAGGTTTATAGTCTTTAAAAGCTTTTTTTTTTTTTTTTTTTAAGTATTAAATAAAGGTGATCACATGGAGTATTTACAAGTATCCTATGAATGAGGGAACTAAATTTACAGTTATTCCAACACAGACCAAAATAACCAAAATGACTGATATTCCATGTAATTATCACCTCTATTATTATTCCCAGTATTGGTTCATTATTTTCAGATTTTTTTAAAAAATAAAAACCTCAGAAATCACTTTTAGACAATTAAGCACACAGCTGCTAAATATAGACCACCAAGAAGTTAAAAAAAACCCTATGTCTAACTATGAATTATTAATTGCACAAGACACTACACTGCAACCAGTGAATGAAATGTCACATCAAAACTAGCCCTTGGACGTATTTAGCAGATTACTATGATTCATTCTTGATGCTTTTTTCCAAATCAGACCTGTCAGAGAATATGGGTTTTTTTTTTTAATTTTAATTATACCAGCTTCTCAACAGTCAACCTCATAAAAATTAAAAGCATAAAAATGTACCTTGAACATGCTACAAAGAGTAAATCCTTCCCTTGCTATGAGTTTGAATGAAAACAGAAGTGTCACATTTTACTTATTGGCCTCTCAAGTTTGCTTACCTGCCACACACAAAATTAATTTAAAGAAATTTCTACTGTAATAAACTATTACTTTGAATTACTCCTGAGTTACTGGTTGCACTTCTTAACTCTCAAACTTTGTCTAACTAGGGCATTAGTTGCTTCTCTAATCACTAATTCCAGGACCATCAATTCAAGAAGCAAGCCCAGTTCTTTTCCTGGTATCCTTTGTATACCCTCTATGCTCTCTCTCTCTCTCTCAGCCATGCTCAGACCTGCAACAGGAAGTACACATAGCAGGATAGTGCTCATTCACTCATGCTTTGTTCTGTTGGCTCTATCTTTTACCTAGAGTTATAGCAGAGAGAGACAAGGAGAGTCCAGAGAGGGGACAAAACACTGTCAAGAATACAGAACTGAAATGAGGCAGGAGGACGAAGGAACTCAGGGAAGGGTGCAGGCCAGGGTAATTAGCAAGCACAGAGGAAAAAATACTGTAGTGAAGTAAGGATGGGAGGGGAGATGGAAAAAGATGGGACAGAGGAGCAACACTAGTGCAGAGCAAAAGACAGGATGTCAAAAAAATCAGGGAATATTTTAAAGAAAACACAAACAAACATTCAAAAAATTCATCCAGTGAGAGGACAACTTGGGCAAGGAATATATTTTAAACAAACATGAAAACATAGAATGAAATAAGAAGAGAAATGGGAAGATGGAGAAAAAACAGAATATTTTATTTTATTAAAATATGAATTGTATCGAATACTTGTTTTACTCACATCTTGAATTGACAATTTGAATAGTGATTTGGCTAATTAAATATTAATCCTTGAACTTTTTCCTCAGAGATGATGTTATCTTGGAAGGATGCTAAAATATACCTTAATTTTTTCATTCTGAAAAAGATGAGATAATGAACTACTCATTTCATACTGTACACAAACACCATCAATTTGAAAGCTTCAAAACGAGTTAAATTATTCAGGTATTATCACCCTGTAATATTTTTGCCAATTTTTTTTTTAATAATCACATTACTATTTTTAAAAAATAAATAATGTGTCTCTGCCCTGTTGCTCTCTAACATACTCACACAGCTAAGGAAAACTGATTTTATACACAGTTCTTTCAGTATGTTTGATAGAGCACAAAATAAACCTCTTTTCTCTAATCTCCTTTAGTTATAGCAATCTTAGGTATTAGGTAAAATGAGGAAAAAAATTCCAAAAAGAAGTCCAATTTCAGTTGATTGCATTCCTTTTAAGATACATTTAATAAGGAACTTAGTCTTCTGTGGTATTGGCACTAAAATAAAAATATATTATATTGTAGTTTCTTTTAAAGGAAAAGAACAAAGAATGTCTGCATGGCTTGGGCTCAAGTGCCCCACATTAGTGTCATGTCACAGTCAGATGTATTTCTTGGAAGTTGCAGTCTGGAGGAGAAATAAAACAAGATCTGATTTGAAGAGTGCTTAAGTTTGTTTTTCTAAAGGGATGCTGAAGACTACTTAGATTTAAATTTGTTTATAAAACTGAGATCAGACTTGATAATACCTTCTGAAGATTTGTTATGCCCAGTACACTACTGCAGAGATTAGATTTTGAAGAACTTTTTTAAAGTTTTGGAGGTTCCAAAATATATTTTTAAAACCTATGTCATAGATATGTGCGCTCTCTCCACCCATCCACTCTTTCCAGATCAACTCTGGGGGTAAAAAAAGTTAGTGGTCCACTCATGAATAAGTTCACATTAACAAATCAGCATGAGCACAGGATTTTTTTTTGGATAAAGATTTCAACCCCACTTTTAAAGAGATTATTTCTGGGGAAGGGAAAGAGAGAGTGAAAGAATAAAACAGTCTTAAAGTGCCACACGACTCCTTGGTTTTTTTGCTGGACTAGACTAACATGGCTATCCCTTTGGAAATTGAAAGGATATTTTGCCAAAATCCTTCTGCATAAAACTACCAAGAGAAATTAACCCACATTCTAGACCAGTATTGGCAAACTTTTTGGCCCAAGGGTCACATCCCCTGCATGTCAGGCCACACACAAAGGGAGAGGAGTGGCGCTTCTAAAATAAATAATAGATTGTAAATAACAAATGAATAAAAATGAATAGTACAAATTATGAATAATATTTATAGAAATTAAATAATATAAAATAAAGACAAAAAAACTCCAGCAACGCTGGCTGGGGGGAAGTGGCTGCTGCAACCCAGCCAGGGTACTACATGAGTGAGGGGCAGAGCTGGGAGGGGGGGGAATAGCCACCACACTCCAGCCAGGATGCAGCTGGGCCCTAGGAAAAGCGGCTGGTTCTTTCTGGCCAGGCTGCTGCTGGACCTATGGGAGGAAAGGGCAGGGTCAGGGGCAGCAGCTGCACTCCAGACTGCCAGACAGACCCAGCTGACAGGCTAGATGAAAAGGTTCAGGTGGGCAGTATCCAGCCCACATACTATTGTGTTCCCACTTCTGTTCTAGACTAATCATTTATAATGATTTTTAAGCACTTTGTTAAAAAGCACAAAAAGAGAAAAATTCTTACATTCTGTGGGGCACTGAGACTTTTTAAAAAACTAAAGGCCAAATTGGAGTTTCTGGGGGAAAAGACAAAACCCCCTCACTACCTTGCTAGTAAAAGCTCAAAAGATATCCTGAATAATTCATGTTTTAAAAAACACAGAATCATAAGGTTAGAAAGGATTCTAAGGAGCATTTAATCTAACTCTCACCAAGATGCAGGATTTATTGTCTAGACTATTAATATTCAGACCTTAGTGGTTCAGGAGCTATGTTAGTGATCAACATTACCCCCAAAGAGCTGCAGTAGTGTGAATAAATTGTTTCATTTACTATATTATGTAAAATTCTCAAATCAAAATGACTGACCAAGTATTATTTTATTAAATATAATTGGTTAAACACTAAAAGCATCCTGATTATTTAAATGAGACAGTCTTAATATGTTCCACAAAGAGCCACAGGAGATGCATTTAAAAGAAAAAAAGAACCACCACCACCACACACTTGTGGCTCACAAGCCTCAGTCTTAATATCACTGACCTAAACCTGTGGCTCCCAACCCACTGGCCAGGGACAAAAAAAAAAAGGTCACCCAGGGTCTTTCAAAATGGTCCACCACTCCCATCCTGCTGGCTGCAGAAGGGAGCTGCTGCCTTAGGACCCATGTGGAGTGCATTGCCATGAGACTACAGGATCACTGCAGACTCCTTACTATACCCAATGGGATGAAAGATCAGCATTCCCCTCCTCCATGACTTGAGCAGGGAGCAGTCAAGTGTTGTGCTGGAGGCCCTGCTGGTGCCAGAGGAAAGGCCTCCTTGCTCATTTCCTGTCCCCCAACTGCAGAAAGGAACAATTGCCTAGGAACCCAGGTGGAGCACATGAGGCTACAGAACACTTGAGTTTCCCTATCGCAGACAGGGGGATGGGAAACAAGCAAGGAGGCAGCCTCCTTGCTGAAATCCTTTTTACTTCTGCCTGTAGCAGACTGGGAGGAAAGGAGAGGGGCTGCTGGAGGAGTAAATAGGACTCACCATGCTTGAGGAGAGAGGCTGGGGCAGGGCTCTAAGAATCAGTGCCTTCCAGTTTGGTCTGCACTTTTCCAGTGTCATTTACTTGCCAGGCCACATGCTTTAGTGTGGATGAGTGACTGCCACTACACACTGGTGCTTTATCTGTGAATGTGTGACACTGTCATTTGTAGGTGTAAAATAGTGAATGTACAAATGGTTACAATAGCATCAAAATGTTTAAATTAAACATGAAGTGATTTGTAGTGCTTTATAGAGTATATAACAATGCATCTTTTTTATGAAGGGATAAACTGATGGCCCTTCAGGGCTATAAAGATTATATTTGTGCCCCTGGAGTCAAAAAGGTTGGGAACAACTATTCTAAATCACTCAAGGCAGCTGGCTACTCAGAATCTTTTTGAAGTCCTCCAGTGAAGGAGCTTCCATGGCTTCCCCAGGCAATTTGTTTTATCATTCTACTGTTCTTAGTTAAGAAGTTTTCCCAAGATTTAAATTAAATCTTCTACATTGTAAATTTGAAGCCACTCTCTCTCTGTGGCAAGAACGAACAATTTCTCTTCATATTTTTATGGTAATTTTTCAAGTATATGAATACTGCTAGCATGTCTCTCCTTTTCAAAACTAAACAAACCCAGTTTCTTTAGCCTGCACTCTTACGACTTACAATTCCATCACTTTGATCATGCTTGGTTCTTCATCCTTTCTATACAACAGTGACCAAAACTGGACACAGTCTGGATGAGCCCTAATCAGAACCAAATAAAGTGGTATTGTCACCATCCATGATTAACACCCTACATCTCTGTTAAGACAACCCAAAGCTGTGTTTGCTTTTTTATGAAACAGCATTGCATTGACGACTCATATATTCAACTATATAACATAACAGTGTTACATCAATATGCCTGAAAGTTTAGTCCACGTATTTTGTTCTTAACTTCACTATTTTGAGATATCCCACTGAATGTAATTAACTGAAAGAACAGGATGAAAAAATATTTTAAGTTTCTTACAAGTTGCTATGTTTGATAGCACTTCTGATATATTCTGGATAATAAATACTACAGTGATAGTGGTCCTAAGCACTATACATATTCAAAAACAAAAATGACAGCATCTCTCTTTCTTCCCAGCCTATAGTAGCTTGATCCTTTTACATGAATAAGAGCATGTGCGGCAAAAACTCACTGAGGGAAAGCCAAATCATAGGGTTCAAAAAAACTTAAAGGGGTCTCTGTATTCAGTGAACAGCCAATGCAGAGAACAGAGCACTGAAGTAATTTGCTCAGTCATGACTATGTGTTGCTCAAATTGCTGCATTTAGTACTATTTAAGTGAAAGTTTTTAGGTGCTGGGCTTTATAGCTATATAAAAGTTGTAATGATCAAGTCCAGAAGTCAAACTCATAGATAATTGTGCAGGACCATGCCCAACAGGATACAGCACAATGCCCCAGTGAAGCAAAAACAGAGGGGGGGGGGGGAAGAGAGAGAGAGAATTGTAAGGAACCAGCCTGAAAGAAGAAACAAAAAGGCATCAGCCCCATGATCAAAATTATGCACACACAAAATACTGCTCCACCCTCCACTGCTCCTAGATGTGCCAGTGAGCCAATATCAGTGAAGCACAAAATTGGTAAAAAAATCAATACAAAATTTAAAAGATTTATGCATTTAGGTATTTTCAGCTTTGTTTAGTAAATAAAAATTAAAGGTTTTACTGAAATTATAATGATTTTTAATTTTTTTAAACAGATGACATTGTGAGAAGCTCTTAGTTATGCACACTAAATATAAGGACATAGCTATTCAATTAGTGAAACTTGTATCTAAAATGTGTTGAATATTCAAGTCAGAACATTTAGGATTTATTAAATAGCTGTTCCACCTATCACCATAATATCTAGGAGCAAGGACTACTATTTAATACTGGTCCCAAGATAATATGGTGAAAGGTGAATAGGTAACAAATTTACCTGAATTTAGCCTAGCAATAGCACTGTTGAGTGCTGTAGTTTAACAGCTGACATTCTATCATACACAGGAACACTCCTTTACTCTGCGCTAGAGATCTCTGGGTGCTATTTCCCATAGAAGTGTCACATTTGAGACCAGCCTGCTGGTCTCTCACTGATTAGAGTGCTGTAGGGGAAACACAGGTTTGAAAGTAAGGTGGGGGGGGGGGGGCGGAGATGGAAAAAAAGCCCAAAAAACCCACACTCTGACTCAGCAAAAAGTTAAGAAATCAGATGCATTATGCAAACGATTTTCTTCATTTAGAGGGGAGGAGCTGTAGTAATAAAGAGGAGCTTGGGCTAACCCATAGACCTCCACAAATGCCAGTCTCTTGGATGACTAAAACCAAAGAAATATAGCTTTTCATAGGGCTACAACACTGGATCTAAAGGTGTGTCAGGTCATTTGTTTGTTTCTTTTACCAGAATTTAAAAGAGTCACAGTCTCTCTCTCTCCATGTTCATCAGAGATGTAGACAGACATAGGCCTTGTCTGCATTAGAGATGGTTTGCTAGTATAGCTATTCAAGCAAACTCTCCTAGTGTACACACAAATTACATCAGCAAGAGAGCTTATACCAGTTCTCTGAACAAGAAAAGGTATGTTGGCAAAAGCTCTCTTTTGTCAGTGTAACTGCAACTACACCAGGGCTTTTGCAGATATAAAAGTGTTGTTAAAGAAGCACGACACACCCATCTATGCAACGTTACTGTGCCAGAAACAGTGCCTGCTGTAGACCAGAACTGACTTTATCCAACTAGAAGGCATGGATTAGTTTTTACAGAAATTAACAATAAGAGATCAGATGTTGATCGCTATAAAGAAATGCAAGTTGCTGGAGCTTTTGACATAGCAGTTTGGGAGACAAGAAGATTGTGGGAAACTTCCACATGGATTTAAAAGTCAAATATATGGTATTCTCCCAAATATTACTGCTAATTAAAGAATACAGTATTCTATATAAGCATTAATAAAACAGACTAACACCTGACATGCAGATGACAGAAGAGGCCTGGCTAGATATGCAAGTGACTGAGAAAACAGACTTGAAAAACAGGTCCTGAGAAAAGGGAGTTAGCATCTACACTGCGGGAAAGGCTGACAGACCTATTACAGTTATTAGATCAAGAATGCCTCACTTAAATTAGAAGAATAAGGCCCCACATGCTCAAGCTAGCATTTTTCTGCTTCTCTATTGGAATGTTATGCAATAAGTTCAGAACACAGCAACAATCTAGAATTTGAAGAATTTCTACACATCAACAGGCAGAATCCTATGGAAAATTGGAGGCAGGATATTGGACAAATAGAGCCTCTGGCATCTGGTTAACTGATTCAGCTGTCTAAAAAGCAAAGACCTGGTTGATGGCACCAATTAACACTTCCCACACACCACCATTATTCCATCTTAGATCTCCCCATCATCCCATTGGAACTTAAGTCATTCCGGATCAACATTTTATCTCCCAAGCAGAAATAGAGAGCTGCAAGGAGTCCCTGGCATGGTGGATAGGGTAAAAGAGATCAATGCACAGCGCCCATGAGGGACTAGGCGGACAATTTACAGTGAATTTTTGAAATTTAGTGGGTTGGGAAGGTGGCACATCAAGAGATTGGGGGAGGAAAGGCTATACGCAAACTATGAAGCATGTGACCCTCTAGTGTAGCTTATGAGAAATATAAATGCACATCAGTTGTTTAATTCACTTTTCCCTTCTGCTTAATACATCGTTAGTTTTGTACAAGTAATTTCCCCAGAGAAAAGAAAACACCATAATTTCTAAGTAGATGTGCTGATGGCTAAAGTTTTTATGGAATTTATACTACTAATCAATTTCTGTCAATGGATATGGACAGAATAGTTACCACCCAGTGAGTTGTTTGGCCATTAGGATGCAGCAGATGAGCACAGAGGGAAGCCAAGTGAGCAAGAGTCTGCAATTGTGCTTATTACAAGGATGGCAGAAAGAACTGATCAGCAGGGCCATCCCTAGAGTAGGGCAAGAGGAGCAGCCGCCAAGGGCCCCGCAGAACGCACACCACTGCCCCCCCCCCATGCTGGGGACCGAACAAGCCGGCCAAAAATGGTGGCCCAGTTCAGTGTTGCCGGTCCCACCTCCCCAGGCCACATGCGCCGCTTTCAGCTCTATGCCAGAACAGCAGTGAGGGGTCATTAGGCAGCCTAGGACCTATACCACTACGCCTCACTCCTCCCCACTGCTCCAGCACAGAGCCAAAAGCAGTGCCCATGGGGGGGGGGGGGGCAGTAGCGCTGAATTGGGCTGCCACTTTTCACCGGCTCACCCAGTCTCCAGCATGGGCCAGCCGACGCAGGGGCCTGCCCCTCCCCCGGGCCGGCCGGCCCCACTCCATGAGTGGGGGCCCCACACACCCCCAGGGACTGCCCAGCCGATCAGAGATTATTTCATGAGCTTTATTTACATGAAATGGTGAGATTCTTTTCAGGAATTCCACCATTAATGGCTATTGCACTTCAAGTGCCTGTTTAGAACCGGAACCTAACGCCATCCACTTTCTCCTCTTCATGCTCAGTCGTGAATTTACAAAATACAAAATGGGATGTAAACATGGTGACTGTAGTTTGGCTGGGACAAAGAATAAAGAGACATGCTCATGAATGTCACAAAAGCTTAGCATGTATCCCAAAAGTTACCTTATAAACATCATTGCAAATTAGATTATTACTCGGAAACACAACCATTCTCAAACATGTTAGAAGGCTGCATAATTGGACCCAGGACGTAAGCAGCTTAAAAAGAGCAACTCTCAGGAAAAGTACTGCTAAAATATTGAATATTAAACTAAGGAGAAAATACTAAACAAATTAAATAAAATCTCAAAGCCACAAAGCAGCTAAATCTTGTGAGTGGCACAAATTCACATATGCAGCACCCTTTAATCCATGCAAGATAGTAAATTATAGTCTACCCATTATGCATAACAAAATGCACAGTGAACAAAATAGAAAAAGGAGATGCCACCAACTACAAAAACAATAAATTTATGCATGAGATTGTTATTGTTTCTCAGTAACACAGCATGGCTAAAAATACAATTCCTTTCCTGTTCCGAACATAGATCGCTGGCAGAGACTAATATCTAGTTTCCTCTGTTACCCTTGCAATTACCAGTGTATTACTCACTCAGTAAAGCCATCAGACGACAGTGAAGAATTATCATTAGCTTTGCTCGGTTGTATTTGAGAATTTTGTTCTTTCCTAATAATATAACCATCTTTCTTGGCAGAACAGGATACCAGATGACTTTAAATACTTGAGGATTTTCAGCCTCTTCTAGAAACTTTTTGTTTGCTGGTTCAGTTTATATTTTTATCTACAGATAGAGAGGTAGATACATCTGCTTAGATTTCATATAAAATCCATATATAATATCTGCTCAGATTTAAGAGTTTTCATGGTGACAATCACTGTAAGCATTCTCCCTCTTACCAAATAAAGAGTAGCTTTTCATTTTCAATATAAAAATACACATCTGAAAGCAAGTCCTGATATAGGTTTGGTGTTTTGGGGGGTTTTTTTTGTTTTGTTTTTTTAAAACCTGCTTGTATATACACTTTGTTGAATTGGTAAATAAATACATCTCATTTACTATGCCATAAACTTCATTTTGAGATACTCTTCAACACCTAGAATGTTAAATGGATTTTATTTTCTCTATTTGCATCCATTTCTTCAACTATTCAGAATGCTGGTGAGTTTAGAGAACACCCAACTGGCTGCCCATGATGAGCTTTTTGCAGGTTTTAAAAGCAAAAAGATATGCATGACAAGTTGTATGATATTGTATTGGTAGCTGTAGTATTTTTCCACTGCAATAATTCTATTAGTCCTTTGTACTTTTAAGGCTTGAAACACACCTTCTGCTGAATACTGTGAGTCAGTTTTAATGACAGTGTGTGATGTTCTGTAGCTAGCAGCTTATGCAAGAGAATACTATTTGCATTAAATACCCAAATTTAGAAGCCGCCTTTTCCTTCGTCGTTGTTAACAGCGAACAACAGCTAATAGTAAAAAAGGACAAGCATATAACCCCTGCATGCACTCTATCATTGCTTTATAACCAAGAAAGAATTCTAGTTTGCTACCTATTAGAAAAAATGTGCAGAAAATTTTTTTTTGCTATTGCTGCTATTTTATAAGTGTGTTAAAACTTAGTCTTCCTTTCTGCAAACAGGAAATATGACAATTAACTTTCAGTTAAAAAGTTTACCATATGTTTATATTAAACAAGTGGGTTTTTTTAAGTGTTAAATGAACAGTGTTCTGTCCCTCCTTTAATCTATCCCAAAAGAGGCATTTAAGCATCCTAAAATAGAAAATTAACCCTCAGAAACAAAGGAACTGAAATAGTTTGACAAGTCCAGGTCACAGACTGGAACAACAACAAAAAGAAAAAAAAAGTGCCAAGGAGGATAATGAGTTTGTTGGTAACAGATGCAAACACTTCATAGCACCTCTCCCCTGTTGCTGCCATCTTTATTAGCCTAAAGCTAAGAACTGGGGGGGGGGGTCATGATTCCTGCTCTGAGAATGAGAAATTCATCATTTTCAGTCTCCTGCAGGTTCATAAGAGCTAGAAGATAGTGCAACACAGATGACATTGATCCACAAGTAACACTTGGAAGACTGCTTTAGCCCCCATTTTTTAGGTATAAAGCAGTGGTTCCCAACCTGTGGTCTGGGGACCCCCAGGGGTCCGCGGAGCCTCTCCCTACCGGGGCCAGAATCCAGATACAGCCCTGATGCTCCCCACCAGGACTCTCTTTCCCCTCCCATGACTAGATCCTGACAGGGGGACGGGACTGTGGTAGCTCCCAGGCAGGGGCAAGGGCAGGGGCCATAGCTGCCACAGCTTGGCTCCCCAGCAGCATGGGCAATGGTGCTAGCAGCACTGCTCAGCGGCTGTCCCGGTGATGCAGGCCAGATTACATAATCAGCCAGGGGGGCCGCAAAAGGTTTTTGGTTTTTTGGGGGTTTTTTTTGGTTAAAAAAAAAAAAAAAAAAAAGAGGTCCTCAGCCTGAAAAAGTTTGGGAACCAGTGGTATAAAGGATTTTTTGGGGTATGAGGTGGGGGTAGAAATTGTGCTATCACTTAAATACTTTAGATTTGTGTTCTTAAAATGGGTGGGAGTAGTTACATCTTGCACTTTTCAGTTCTGACAGTGCCCCACTATTTATGTTCTGTTCTTTGTCTTTTTCCTCAAAGGTAATTACAGCCAGAGAGTTTGGCAGGGAATTGCTCAGAGCTGCCTCTTCTATTAAACCACTAAATGAAACTGATGTGCGCATACTATTTTGCAAGTAATTTGGCTTCATTAAACTCAACTGGAAGATCTGGGGATTTTGACTACTAAACGTGGTTGTCCCTTCATCTTTTGTTTATTTGACAGTGTCTGAACTGGCTGCTGTACAAACTAATGACTAAAGGGATTAAGAAAAAATAAAAGAGGGGACAAATTCCAAGTTTGAGTAAAATTTGCTATCCTCTTTTGCTTTACCTTGTCAGAGATAAATATGAGCAAGTGGACTCCCATTTCCAACTTGCTCCTTAACAGACATCACATGATGTAGATGTTGAAACTTAACCCCTATGTGTTAAGCATAAAGGAGACTACAGCCAAAAACCTTCTCCTCCTGCTTGGCTGTTCTTTCCTCTCGCAGCAATCACTTAACCAGAGACTAGGTCATCTTAACAAAATGACTGCTCTCGCCTGCCTTATATCCAGGGCAGGTTAATGAGCAATACTTCCCCCAAAATCAGTTAGGAAGGCTCAGCTGACATCTTCCTGCAGGATTTCAATATCTGGTAAGAGAGTGAATCATCCTGTTTGAATGAAGAAACAGAATTCCATGTACACATGAAAAAAATCTGCTGTTTGAAAACATGGCATGTATATTATTTTTGTGAGAGCTGCAGATCACTACGATCTTGTAAAATCTAATATGAGTACCTGCACTAGAGCTCAACAAGCATCACAGCTTTATATGATTCAAGAACATACCCAGTTAGAAGGAAGTTGCACCTGCGGCAGACAATAAGCCAGGGTTTGATAAATATGCTGCCCAGCTAGGAGCCAGCCCAAAAGCTAAGGCTGTGCTGTGGCACTTCAGAACACCCCTGCCACTGAAAAAAGCTGCCACTCAGGGTGTTTTCAGAAGTGGTGGGGGAAGGAGAGACCAGTAGCACTGGAAGTGTCAGTGCCAGCGGCTTCTTTTTTCTAAGGCAACAGGGGGCATTTGGCTTCCTAAGTACTGGGGCACAGCTAGGTACCATGGTCAAATTTCTGAGTGCCATGGTGACCTGGTGCCTGAGATTTGTCGAGGCCTGCATTAAGGTGTACATCTTCATAGCACTCTCTACTACCTGGCTGTTCTGCAAATAGAACTTTTGATCAAAGGTTACTAGAGACAGTCTCAGAACAAACCATCTCCAGTACTAGGTGGTGTAATTTCAAAAAAGAAGAAACAGTATGACAGTCTGTTATACCTCACAGCAATACACTTCCATTTTAAAAATATGTAATTTTATTTAATAGAAATGACACTTTTTTACTTTATTATCTAGAGTAAGAAACATGTTCCTTTCCCACCTTTTGATCACACAAAACTAATCCTCTTCCTTTTCTTTACATAAAAGCAGGATTCCATATTTGTTTCCCCTTCAAGAGGAGGACATCAGCACAGAGCGGGCATCTCTCTCAATGCAAGACCAGCTGTGAGCTCTGAAAACATGTTATCTTAGTCTTAAATAAGTTCAATCATCTGGAAAAATCTATTGGTTTACTGTTTAGTAGAAGTTTCCTTTGGGGAGCTTATCACTTATAAAATTTTGGAAAAATTAAACTTACGTTGGGGGGGGGGGGTAAGGAGGGGACAGATATCTGGCCTTAATTGCAAAGAGGTTTCCAGAAGTGATGCAGTACTGTTTATCTAGGTTTGCAGCCAGCCAGCTATAGTGACTCACTTGCTGCTGTATGTTTGCTAAGTACCATCACAGTGAAACACAGGATTCAGTCAGTTTCACTGCTGCTACTCGGAACAGGGTTTCATCAGAAAAAACACAATTTGAACAAAAAAGGCTTTGCAGAAGCTTACCACATTCAACGAACTTATTCTGAGCCACAGGCAAAGTTCCATCAGAAATCTGCCTTGTTCCTTGATAGCTCGCTTGACAGGCTGCTAGGGACCTAGAGATCATAGGGTCTATGGCAGGTGTCAGCAATGTTTGCCAGCCCCACTCCCCAAACCCGCAAGCAGGTGCCAAGTGAAGAGCCAGAAAGGTGCTGGAGCTGCATGCTCCTTTTCCTTGCTGATGCCCCACACAACCCCCCTGCTGGCAAGTGGGGCCAGCAGAGAACAGGAGCCATGTGGCGGGGCCAGCAGGGGAAGCAGTCACAGCGCCACAGGGCCAGAAGTCCTGCATGCTGCTGTGCATAGACCCATGCGCCAGATTTGGCACACGTGCTGGGGGTTATCAACCCCTGGTCTATGGCATGGATTAGGGCAGAGGTCTCAAAACACAAGTCACCATGAGGGCTGCACGAGGACTAGTACGTTAGCCCAAGGGCCACACCACTGAAACCTTTTCATACAACGATTCCAAGTATAGCTAAAATGAAAAAATGAAGAGTAATATATAAATGCCAAGAGTAAGAGAGAATTGCTTCCATTCAAGATGGAGGTATCATCAGAAAGACAAAAGATTAAATACACTTTAAATTTTGCATTATCAATTATTTGAGAAATTCTAAGCATCATGTGGCCCACAGGAGACAACTTGAGGAATCACGCGTGGCACGCAGACCATGAGTCTGAGACCCCTGGATTAGGGCTTCCAGACCCTATCAAGCTGTCTTTCCACTGCCAAATGGTGTGTTACACCTTGGCTGCTCAGAAAAACAACTGATACTCAAAGTTAGGCAATGGCAAAAGTGAAAATAATGTCAATTTAACTCAAAAGCTGATAAGTCCTTCCAAAATTTGTTTCAGAAAAACCATGCATTTCCATAATAAAAAAGTTTTCCAGAATTTTTAGTTCACTGACAATTTTGAAAAATGGGGTTTTGGTCCACATCAGATTAAAACCAAATTTTGAAGTTTCCTACAACTAGAAGTTATGAGTTCTGGCCAGCTGTATTCAAAACCCTGTAGCAGCAGTGAAAGTAGCTAAAAATCAAGATCTGAGTATCAGCATTGCTATCCACAAGATGGTCTATGAAGAGAAACTCTGAACAAAAAAAAAAGTGTTCAATATGCTAAAACTATCATCTTTGTGAGGGAAAAATTCCACTAACAAAGCTGATAGACGACAAACACAAAACCTTTTGAAAGAAAACATCAGTGAAAGATTATAATCTTCTCCCACAGAATAAATTTAGACAAACATTTCACTTACAGTTCTCATCTTTCTGTGAAATACATACTTAAATCAAGGCTTTCATACATGTGTCTTCTTCAAAGTCATCCATCACAAGACCTTACACCAAAGAAAACCATTTTTGGAGCACATAATATACTTAACTAATGTCATACAAAAAAGCAAAAACGATTGACTCCAGTGTTACCAACTCACTATTTATTGCAAGTATTGTGATACCTGATGCTTTTCTTAAAATTCCAGTCCTTAAAGTCAAACAAGTAAGTGAAAAAAGCTGGTTCCTTTTGAAAAGTTTCCAATTTCTAACACTTCCAATTTCTAATTTCTTTGTGGTCACAAAAGGAACCCTAAAAGGCTCAGAACCAGAAGGCAAGTGGGGTGGGGGACCACCTTTTTTTTTTTTTTTTCGTTTCATTATTTTGAGGAGCATGACTCAACTTCTGAATACATGGGGTTGGCAATACTAACCATAGAGTTTTATTTTTCTTTTCTTTTTTTTAAATAGAAATGTGTCATTTTCAGGCCTATTCTTAAAATCAAAGTGACAGTAGCCTCATCTCGTCTCAAGCATGCAATTAAAACAGTTAAATGCAACTATTTAGTCACCATTCTTTCAAACAATCCAAGCAGACAAACACCAAGAACCCAGGAAAATGTAGTTATCTTAGTAACACACAATTTCTGCCTTCCACGTATTAACCAGACCTCGAGGAATATTCCCAAGTCATACAAAAAAAAGTGCCAGCATCAGTGTTGTACTTTGGGCAGCATTTTGATTCCTCTGGAGTCACCTAGTTGACCTCATCTTCATTATGCGAGTTTAATGTGTGAGCTCATGTGTCAATTTAAATTTAGACTTGAAAGACAGTGACTTTAATCAACTATCACATTTTAAACCCCAATTATTTAAAAATTAGTTACTATTAATCTAGAATTAGAAACCAAAATAGAATCAAATTTTGCAATAGGTCTGACCACACACAAATACCTCATTTTTTATACTGTGTAAAAATATAAATGGGACTTTCATCCAGCTGTTGGTTAATTTAATAATTTGTAGGAGACTTGTGTTTAAAATCAACTAGATTCCACTTAAAACTGCATTTCTTTAAACACCTTGAGCTTATTTCAAAATATGGATTCAATAATTTGGGTGTGACCAAGAGATATCACTTTGTTGACATAGACAGACCTTTAAGTGCGTATGAGGGGGGCGTATAAAATTCATTACCTTATTACATATTCTGAAAGGATATAGAGAAAGCAGTATAGTAGTGTAGCAGTACCATCCACATAGCACCTAGAAAACCCTTTGGGGCAGGAGGTAGCAATTCAGCAGAGAAGTGAATGGTGGGTTACTCACCAGTAACCATCCTTCTTCGAGATGGGCTGCTCAGATCCATTCAGTAATAGGTGTCTCCATGCCAGAGCACCGGATTGGTCGGAAAAAACTCGTCCTAGCCTCTCGGGCGTTTAAACGTGACTCGAACTCTATGTCCTGAGTGGGGCAAAGCTTGGATTTCTCTAGGTTCCTGGGCTTCCGCATAAACTCGCATAGGTTCATTACCAGGTCGATGTGGTTTTGTACCTGTCGACTTGACTTGCCCACTATGAGCCAGTCGTCTAGGTAAGGGTAGATTCTTATACCCCTCCTGCATAGGAAAGCTGCAACTGGTGTGACACACTTTTTATCTCTAAGCTAGAGGAATGGGGTACCTTCACATTTATCAGACATACCCACTAACAAGCTATTAATACTGAAGATATAGCTGTACCCCATCCCTCCCAACAAACATCCAAGTACCACATCCAAGCAGGATTACTAGCATCTTTCTTTTCCCAGAAGCTGTGAATTAAAGCTAGACTGGTCAGAGGATGCACTTGAACCTTGCTGTTGAAATCCCTTTATTTTTAAAGGAATTGTGATTGGTAAACTTCCCTGCTCTGAAGGGATTAAAGGCAGCTGAGGGAGGCAGTGAGGGAAGTGACAAATAGGGACTGAGAAGAACAGCTAATCAGGTCCCAAGCAGGCCAGGGGTTAAAGTAAGGGGGACGCACCAGAACACCATTCTGGGGCCCCCTAAAAATAGAGGAACGCACCAAAACAGCGTTCCAGTGCGTCCCCCCTTAATTTAACCCAAATGCAAACTGACAAATCTAAATCCTGTGCTCCAGCTGCCTGCAAAAAACACTCCAAAAGGGCTACGCAGCAGGGGGTGGACATGCCCACTCTCCCACCCAGCCAAGATAACACAGTTTATGTGGGACAGGGCCGAAGGGAGGCATTTTCAAAAGGCACTGGGGCTGAGTCTAGGGGACTGTTCATGATTATTTTTCATATTAATATTTCATATTTACAATAATCTGTGTGATATGCCATGTTTGGTATCAATACAAAAGGCTGTAATTTGCTAGGAATGATTATATGATTTATATGTAGGTATCATATTTGAATTAGAAATTAGGAATCATATTCATCTTGTGTGTGTTCCAAGTTGTTTGAGCTGAGGGCGTCTGCAAACTATTGTCATAATGATGGCCCATCAGGAGGGGCTCCCACCTACAGTGGGCCCAAAAAGGAAACCTGTTCGACCAGTTACCCAGACTGACCATGTGGCCCACCTCCATTTTGATCTGGCAAGGACTCAGATAAACAGGAGGGGACCCATCTCCATTTTGTCTTTAGTCTTCAGTCTGCAGTCAACACCCTCCTTTGGAACTAGTCTTCTGGGACTGAACAAAGGACTGAGACCCACCCAGCTGCTGCTGGGTGCACATCAGAGGAGTGGGACTAACCCGCAAACTACAAGATCTTCAAGGATTTGTTTTCTATGGATTCAAAGTCATTTGTATGTGGGTGTTTCACTTTGACCCTTTAACAGCTCTCATGTTTTGTTTTCTTTTTATATTAAACCTTTAGTTGTAGTTACTAAAGGACTGGCTGGCAGCATGGTATTTCGGGTGAGATCCAAGCCTGTATTGTTCTGGGTGATGTGGCTGGCCCTTTGGGGTCAGTAGAACCTATTTAAGAGACCCAGTGGCTTAAAGGGGACCATAGGAACTGATGTGCAGTAAGGTGGCTGCTTCTGTTTTGCTATGCTTGGTCATGAGCTCCATGCCCCTGGTCCAGATCAGGGCCTGGGGTTGGCAGGGGTCACCTTGAGGGCTGCTATCCAGGCACCAGATAGCCTAGTTATGGCCCTGAATGAAAACTACACTATTTTGAAGTAATGAGAAAAATAAGGTGCAATACAACTCAACTCAGATCTAAGGACTATTCATTTTTAAACAATTCAACAAGATCAAAAGAGCTTTCTAAGAAGAGTCTTAAAGGCTGCATCAGTAGCCAAGACGATGATTGCACAAAGTGGATATGATCATCATCATCATTAAACCTGATTAACTGGTATTGTAACCAGCAGGAGTTAGCAAGTCTTGACAGAATATTTTTTTTCAAGAAAATGATATTTTACAAGACATATGGTTTTTATTTTTAGACATGAGTCATGCAATAATGTAAGTTATTAGAGGTTTTATATTTTTCTTGGAAATACCATTTGGTATTTCACCTGGAGGTGCAGTGCTGATATTTTTAATTTGCTCTTGAACTATCAGTAATGATACAATAATTATGTATTGTGGTAAAAATATAAACACTTTCAAATCCCTAGTGCAAAACGTACATGGTGAAAGATATTCAGCATATAGATGCACACAATTTTTAATTATTTATGAATTAAACACAGAAGTATTGGCAGAGAAGTCTGGATTAAAAATATACCTGATGTGAACAGCACATATAGACTTTTCTGTTCTACACTGCCTCCCCCCCCCCCCCCAGCTCCCTCCAGTCAAATCCATCAGGATTCCATGTTCATCAAGAAATAAAAGCAAGCCATAGGACAACTGTCTTAGGAACATTTTAACAACTTTGACCTCACATGCCATATTTTTCTCCATAAAACAAGAAAATAAAGTATGTGCTTTTTTGAAAACTCTCTGAACCCGAACAGACGCTGGTTAATTCCATTCATGGGGGGGGAGGGGAAGTAAAGTTACAGAACTCTTTAATTTATTTACATTTCAACTAATACTTTTGAAAGTACTAAATTTAAATGCTTCAGTCAAGTCACTTTTAAGTGGAGTTTGCTCAGTAATAAATTCAAAATTACTTCCTCAAATCAGAGCACCTCCATTTCATTAATATTTCACCCTTCCTTTATTGTACTTGCTGAAAATGCCTCTTCCAACTACAAATGGACACTATAGTACAGTCCAATGGAACAAAAACAAAAGCCAGACTCCTGGAGTCCAAAACCAAACTGTTCCTTGGATGTGGCTTTAGTTCTCTTTATCCAGAGGATTTAAAAAAATAAAAAAAAACCTGCATAAAGCAATGGGGGGGGGTAAGTTTACTTGCCCAAACTCTAACAAATTAACTCCCTCCAAGTCTCTCTCAGCCTGCAGGAGAGAACTGAATATGCGTCCTCTCCTTTTCCCCAGCAGAACTTGTGTCTTGGCCCAGGACTGTTGTGACACAGTGAGAATTGTCTAAGTATTTTTGTAAATTTTATGCATGACAATTACTTACCTGACTTGGTATTGCTACCCAATGTGCACGGAAGAGTTAAAATGCCCTCAGAGAAGTGCAGAAGACAGGAGCTGTTCTGTCACATAACTGCCTCAGGCAAAATGAATGGGTCATTTAGAACTGGCTAGAACTAACCCATATCAAACACAGAATGTGGAAATTAATTGGAATCCCAGTGACAGAACAACTGACATTTAAACAGCTCCAGCATATGGAACAAGTGAACTATGCAGGTCTCGTGTTGTAGGAAGACAACAAAGAATCATTAGGTAACAGTTGTTTGTGTTAAGAGCTGAGCAGAGACACAGGAAGCTGTCCCTTGTCACTGACAGAAAAAGGAACCAAGATGGTTCCTACAGCAGACATCATAGCTCAGGGGAGCCGTAGTGTTCACCAAAACGGACTATGCCTTTGTTTCTCTCTGCTACCTTAAGGACTTCCAGATGCTATTTTCCAGTTAACTAATAACCCTGTCTACTCTGTTTCAAAAAGGCAGATAGGTGTCACTGCTAATACTTGGTGAGGCACACTGATTCCTGAAGAGGGTGAAAGTGTATGAAGAGTAGTCCATCTTAGTTGAATGTGTGGATTTTTTTTGCATTATTTTGATCCTGTTGGAAGTACCATATTCTCTAGAATTTTTATAATGAGCATGATCTACATACAAATCTGCATTCTTCACTGTTTATTAAAGTTGAACTGATTATATTTTTTTTTTTAAATTAGAATCAAAAAGTCCTTCAAAAGAAGAGTGCAACTACATGGGAATTTGGCTTACAATTCTCTTCAAGACAAGA
Source organism: Podocnemis expansa (assembly GCA_007922195.1). Lineage (NCBI taxonomy): Eukaryota > Metazoa > Chordata > Testudines > Podocnemididae > Podocnemis > Podocnemis expansa. The sequence continues at coordinate 34,016,253 of ML681989.1, read as the reverse complement.
TAATATATCCCACACACAAATTCACAACATAACAACCATCCAAACAAAAAAAACAAAACAAAACACCAACCAACCCAAGATTCAGGGTACTGTTATGCTAATCCTTATCAACATTAGTGTTCCACTGAAAATCAATAGGATTCGTTTTTATAAAGGCCACCTATATGACAAAGGGTTTGTGGGCTTAACTTCCTACTGAAAATGACTTGTCACTAATAGTAATACAAATACTACCAATTTTTCTGTAACAGAGGCCTGTGCAGTGGCTCTAAAGACTCCCACCCTGAAGAATAACCTTTCTGGTGTCAATATGATGCCATGTCATGTGATGTGGGGGTGGGAGGGTGTGCACACGTTTTAAACAGCTACAAAATTACACACAACAAAGAGTGTCTTGTGGCAACTTAAAGACTAACAGATTTCTTCAGGTATAAGCTTCTGTGGGCTCCAACCCACATCATCGGGATGCCACCCTTTTCAGCAGGTGGCTACTATGGCCACTAACAACGCATTCTTGCTTTATGGATGTCTGACTTGAGACCCTGGTGTTTGATTTGTAGAAGTGCTGATATGATACTCTGAAAAATTAGATACAAGCCATTTCAGATTGAGTACTCAAAAATTTTGGAAACTAAGTAGTTATGGGATAACATGGAATGTCTTCTCATGCATCAGTAACTTGTTAAAAAAAAGGAAACAAAGGGAGGTATAAGCAGTCAGCTTTCATAATGGAGAGAAGTAAATCTACAAGTAACTGCTGGCACATATGATATGTAGTAAATTCATACATTAACTGGGAAAGGCAGTCAACAGTGAGGTAGTGAAGTTTGCAAATTATTCAAGGTTGTAGTTAGTTTTGGATTTAACAAAGAGGTGCAGGAAAATCAGACAACAAAATGGCAGATGAAACTTGACACTGATCTGTGGAAGGTACTGAACACTGGAAAAAAAATAAATCCCAACTACATATTTTGTAACAATGGATTCTAAATTAGATATTGCCATTCAAGAAAGAGGCTATGCAGTCAGCTTAGAGAATTTCCTGAAAATGTCAGCTCAACATGCAGCAGTGGTCAAAAAGGCTAACTACTAAGAAAGGGATACTAAAACAAGACCTAAGCATTGCCATACCAAATCAGACCTTTGGCTTACACAGGCCTTTAACCTTTCTGAGAGTAGCCAATGGTAGCTTCCTTGAAGGACTGTGCCAGGAACTCCGCAGTAGGCAGTTATAGAATGATGTGCTCCAAGGAAAAATTTTGGTAGGATAGAAAGAAACTATAGATCCATCTACAAAATATAGAATTAGTTCAGTTCTTTCTGTATCTGGAAAAGATAATTACACTTAGGACCTGCCTCCAGGACTCTAAGCACCTGGGCTGAGTAACTTCCTGGCAAAAAAAAGTAAACTAATATCTGTGTTTCTCACTATCTTCAGAAGCCAGGGAAGAATGTGTTAATGGATTTCTGTTCCTGGGCTATTAAACTTTCATGATCTATTTGCAAGTCTGCATTATTGTAAAAATACTTTTGCCTTGAGTTAGTTAAACTTCATGTCCATGCTCCTGAAAAAACGGTTGATCGTAACTTGGCTATCTTTTTAAAAAGAACACCATCCTGAAAAATTTTATACAGAATTTTAGCCTATGAGAGAATGTTTTCTTATATGTTTAAAAGAGAACGGTGCATGTGTGTTTCATGGATGCAGAATGGGTGTGGCTTTTCAGATCTTTTATGATTAAACACACACATCATGGATACAGGAAAGGTGGACTTGCACTTTGAATATTTTTGAGCAGCTCGTCCTGGAAAGGAAAAGTGAATCAGAATTACTTTGGGACCTGTTAATACATTAAACAAGTATGTGTAAATGGGTAAATTCTGCACAGGGCATGCTATGTGCTTCCCTGATTTTGGGGCAGATTACCACAACTTACATTTTCTATTTGCTTCAGACCGAGTGAACTATAAGTTCATCCTAGAGGATCTGATGCACTTCAGGACCTATTATTGCACTAAATGTGTTACGAACTCATGCATCTTACTAGCTATATTAATTTGTTCAGATGACATGGACTTGTAATTAGAACAAGAACAGAGCTGGAGAGAGTCTTCTCAAAAAAGTAATTTATTGAGTGTGTTGTAAAGTTTTGCTGCTACACCTTTCATCTTTGAAAAGCAGTTTTCAGACCAAGTAATTTTACAAATACTCTAGAATCTTTCAGGCAAATAAATAAAAAAGAAAGAAAAAACTCCAACACACACCAAACCCCTAAGCTTTCAGAACATGGTCAAAATAGCATAAAGGAAAAATACTCCTGGGGTGGGATTTTACTGTATTGCCCTTTTTTTCAGCCCAATACCATGTGCACAACTTGGACCCCATTCACATCAGGGAATGGACTTTCTAATAAAACAGTCCCAAACCCCACATCAAAACTTCTTTAGTGGTAAAAAGCAACAGAAAAAGATATCTCATTCAGGTGTTCAGTAATCCAACTGTAGGACTTGTTTCTGGAATATGGCTTTTAAACAGAGCTCACCTTTGAGACGCTATGAGTACATCTACACAGCAAACTGAGATACGACTAATACCTTACCCAGGGTTCCTGCTGAACTTCTGCTGGGTTATTACAGCATATGATCAGAAATAGTGGGTCTTAACTCAGGTTAGTCTAAGGTGCCATTCTTCACAGGCAGAAAAAAAGTTACTATCCTTCCATAATTTCTGTTCTTTGAGATGTGCTGCTCATGTCCACTCCATTTGGTGTGTGCGCACATGCACCACACGCACTGTGGCAGAGATTGTTCTCTCAGTAGTATGTGCATGGTCAGCTTTGGCACCCGCTGCCATGGCACAAATCCGTGGCAGTATAAGGGCACTGCTGGTCCCTCCTCCCTCTCAGTTCCTCTATGGTAGAATTCTGACACAGGGAAAAGAGGATGGATCATGGAATGGACATGGGCAATACATCTTAAACAGCAACAATTACAAAAGGTTACTAACTGTATTTTCTTTTTAAAAGTTCTTGCTCCTGTCCGTTCCATGTCAGGTGACTCACAAGCAGTGCCTGTGGAAGTAGGCCAGGAGTTCACAGATGTGCTTACAGTACCTCTCTGCCAAAGCCTGCTTCATCCCAGACTTGCTGTGCGATGGCATAGTTATATGAAAAAAGATATGAACAGAAGACCAAGCTGCAGGCCTGCAAATGTCCTGCATTGGCACTTGAATTGAGAAAGCCACTGACGAAGCCCATGCTCTTATTAAATGGACTGTCACAGTAGCAGAAGGTGTGACCTTTGCCTGTTTGTAATAAATTCAGATGCAGGCAGTGATCTAGGAGGAAATCTTCTGTGAGGAGATTGGCAAACCCTTCATTTGCTCACTGACCATGATAAAAAGCTGAATGGTTTTCCAAAGGGTTTAGTTCTTCCAGTGTAGGCAGCCAGCACTTGCCTGACAACCAAGGTGTGTAGGTGTCTCTCTTCACTAAAGCTGTGAGGCTTTGGAAAAAAGACTGGCAGGAAGAGGTCTTGGTTGACATGAAAATGCAATACCACCTTTGCAAGAAATGATCTCCGCATGGGAGAAGACTGATCTTCCACGGATATGTTGGCAAAAGGCCATGATGACCACCAGGGGTACAACAGGCCTTGATGTTTCAAGCAGAGTAAGTACTCCAGGATAGAGCGCAATGGTATTATAGTTAGGAAATGTTTCATTCTACTGGCCAGCAGGAAAAGAGTTTTCACTTTGCTAGGTAAATTGCTCTAGCAGACAGCGTTCTACTTTTCAGCTGGACTTTCTGAACATGAGTGGAGCAAGCCTGCTCCTGAGAGCTTAACCATGCAGCATCCATGCCATCAGATGCAAGGTGAGAACAAGATGTAACAGCAAACCATGATCCTGTGAAATCAAGTCCAGATAGTCTGGGAATACCCAAGGGACTGCCACTGCCAGGTCCAGAAACATATCAAATGAGTGTTGACAAGGCCATGCTGCAGCAACAGTCATGACCCATGTTCAGTCCCTTCTGATCTTATGAGGGCTTTGTGGATGAGAAGAATTGGTAGAAAGCTGTATGTCAGGCCTCCTGGTCACTGCAAGAGGAATATGTCAGGAAGCGAGCCACTCTCAGGTCCTTGCAGTAAACAGAAACAGTGACATTTCCTGTTCTGTTTGACTGTAAATATATCCATCTGGGGATTTCCCCACCTCAAGAATATAAAACTGTGATTACCTCCAGTTGCAGAGACCACTCATGGCAAGAAATGAAAGACCTGTTAAGGTGATCTGCCAAAGTGTTCTTGACTCCTAGTTTTTTAATGTTATTTCTGATGTCAGATTTATGTCCATTTATTCTTTTGCATAGAAAACTGTCCTGCTTGTCCCATGTATAATGCTCATTTACCTGCTCATCCGCCAATGTGATTTATGGCATCACGTGCCAGAAATGCCTCCCCCCACCTTACACAGAAAACTAGCACAGTCTTTGCACAGAAGAATAAATCTGACATCACACAAATCTGACATCAGAAATAACATTCAAAGACCAGCAAGGGAACATTTCAATCTCCTTGCTCACTCTATTGATGATTTGTTAATAGCTCTGCCTAAACAAATGTATAACCAATCAAAGTTTCAAAGAGAAACTGCAGAATTGGAATTCACGTGCAGATTTGACACAAATGCCCTTAGGGCAATGCCATCTCTGGGAACAGCAATATAGGCAACCACCCCAGACCCTGCAGTTCCACAGGCCCCATGCTGCCCTGCTCCAAACAGGGCAGCATAGTACCTGCACCGCTGCCTCCACCCAGCTGCCTTCAGCAGGAAGCCAAAGGCAAAGGCAGCAGGGAGGGGCAGGAGCACAGACCCCAGCCTCTAGGCCAGCACCCCCCTGCCCAGAGCAGAACAGCTGGCCCAGGGAGCAGTGTGCTGGCCCTGCCCCTGGGCCTATTGTTCTACCCTAGGGGCGGGGACAGCCAGCCCAGGGTGGGGTGAGAGAGTGGAGCCTCGCGCTGGCTGGCCCCCAGAGGTGGAGTGGCTGGCTCAAGGGAGGGGCAGGAGCATGGGACCCAGCCTCCAGGCTGGCCCGCTCCACGGCCCCCAGCGTGGGGCTGGGGGCCTGTCATGGAAAACCCCAGAAAAGCACTCTTGGATCCCCTCTGTTCACAGCCCATCGGACTCTGCTACAGTGCAGCCTTCTCCCATCTAGCACCCAGGTCTCCACACTGCCTGTAGCCAGCTCCCAAATCCAGGCTCAAAGGGTCCGATACTTCCTCTGTCTGGTCTCGTGGGGTGGGGGGTCCTCCAGAATGGTCCAGGCTATCCCAATCAGCAGTGACACTCAGCCAGTATAGAAGTCAGAGGATTTATTAGCAATCCGGTTTGCACAGCAGCTAGGACAGTTGGCTTTCAAATTAACCAGGAGGCATAGCAGTAAACCCCCCAGACAAGCTCCCAGAGATCCTGCTTCTCCAAGCCCCATTTCCGTACTCCCCTCCTCCTCTCTCAGCCCTTTGTTCTCCTCTCTGGACAGCCCCCCTGCCCCCCCCCCATCTAAACCAGCCACAACCTGTGTCACCCACAGGACAGTCCAGGTAAGGCCTGTCTAAAGCCCCTTTCCCACCAGTGGTTCCTAGAGTTATCACATCCCTGTGTCCCATCACCAGAATACCCATGTCCCATCACTAAAGTACAGGAACAGAAAAGAACAACTTTTGGATACTGCCCCGGCATCCCAAAGTAGCCCAAGACGTTTCTTACTTCATCATAGCCCCCCCACAGGCCAACTAGCCCCAGACCCCATCCCCATGCATGGCTCTGACAGAGTTAAACAGGGATCTTGGGTTTCCTAATTACAACAGGTGATTTGAGCTCACATTCCTCTGTGTCAAGGGTCTCAAACTCAGATCACCATAAGGGCTGCATGAGGACTAAAACGTTAGCCCAGGGGTGGCCAAACTTACGGAACTCAAGAGCCGCACAAGTGAATTATTAAACCTTCGAGAGCCGCACAGAGACGTATAACCACATATTACCTACTCCAAAATTACTAAGCTTAAAATTGAAGTGCGCAATGAATTTTATCATAAAAATAGGGCAAGTACTGACCCTACTAATGTCAGATACTAATAATTATTTAAGGTTACTATGAAACTAGGCCTATAAAAAAAACAAAAAAACTTAGCTGTCTCTAGATGTAGAGCACTACAGGCTTGTGGCAAGTTTTTTTTCAAATCTGCGCAGTAACTTGTCAATGCAGCAGGTAAAAAGCTCTCTCAGACGCTGATCTCTAGTTGCACAATGTTTTGAATGTCATTGTGGAATATGATGCTCCACAGCAGTAAATTGTGCCAAAAATTGAAAGTAATCTACATTCAGTTTTAAACTTTTATCCTGTGTATTTTCATTTCTTAGTATTCCACAGCATGTTTAAGACTTGTAAAACATGATTTTATTTTAACAACGAGTATGCTGCATTAGGGCCTATGAGAAAATCTAAACATGCTATGGGTTCTCTGACCATGTCATGCTTCCCTTCCCCACCTCCACTGCCACTTCCCTGCTGTCTCTTACCACACTGCTGCTTTTCTGCTCTCCCCAACCATATTGCAGTTCTGCCCCCCAGACCATCCCGGCACCTACCGTGTCCCCGCTTCCCTGCCAACATTTCTGTCACCTAACTGATGACTTGCAGGCAAAATCCAGCCACCTCCCTAGCTCTCTGCAACACACACTACTCTGTGATGACACAGCAGTGTGCCCTGACACAGTGGTTGAGAAACCCTGGTCTAGCTGCTTACCAGAGGTGAGATGCACTTGAAACCAAGAGAGGCTACTAGTAACAAAAGCACAAGAGAATGCTTAAGAGGAAGCAGAGGATTATATGGTCTGAATCCAAAGATGATGATGTAAGGAAAAAAACAGAACTAAATGCAACTGACAGGGAAAAGGAAGTAGAACTTACAGATATCAAAACTGGAAAAGAATGGTGGTGGTGGTAATGATGTTGAAAGAAAGTAGTACTACAGGTAGTAAGTTGGTGGAAAAACTCACTTACGTTCTGTAAATCATTTGCCCATACATAAAAGATAAGCTCTCCCCATAAGGATCAAATTAGCAGCTAAAACACAATTGCTTCTCTTAAGGTTAATAAGAGAACTGGTTCAATATTGTGAATTAGATCACACTGTCTACTACATGAAGGAGGGGAGAGTTTCACCAGACAGGTTTAAACCACCACCAATTAAAAACTTCCTACCTACCTTCCTGCAGTTTTATTACCCCTTCTTCTTTCCTGTACAGTGTGTTCAATCACAAAAAAAATCAGAGCCAAACATGACATATTACTTGAGCAAATAAAAAGTAACACAATTTCTTTATTTTTAAAAAAAAAATGTAATATCACTGCATATGTAGTACCTACCTTCCCGAGTCATTTTTCAATATTCTGATAATGTAATATTTTTATAAGCTTGAAAACGCAAGACATGAGCCTAGCAAGTCTCTTGCTTCTGTTTACTGTACATTATGAAATTAGGCACTTTCCAAAAGAGACAACAGCTGATCAAGTTTAAAGACAAGCACAGCCACAAATCCATGCACTGATGAGAAATACTGGTGGTTACAGAGAGGAGTGGTGAGAAGATCAAAGAATTCTGACATACAGTTGACTGGATGTTCTCTGTTTTTAATGCTATCCCCACATACCCATGAGAATCACTAAACATGGACATGGGTAGTCTGCCTGTTTGTATGTAAGTATCAATATAAAGGTTTTTACTCTTTTCATTTAAGATCTGTTTGTAATACTGGAAAAGGTTACTACTATTAATACACTAAGACTAGGGACCTGTGATCTAATTAGAATATCTAGGGCATCAAAATTTCAAGGTTTTCCTTAAGTAACCTAGAAAAATGTTCACATTGAACGCCTATTTAAACATGTGTCTTCCAGTTTTCATTGCAAGTAGAGCTGGTTAAAACTTTTCCAGAATCATAGTGATTGACAAAATTTTGTTTCAAAATGTCTTCTCCCATTCTACAAATGCAAAACATCCCTTTTCAAAATTTTTGGAGATAAAGTTTTGACTTTCCAATCCAATTCCAGGTGGAAATCTCAAAAGATTTTTATATGGGGGGGGGGGTGTCTTTCCCAACCAACTTTAATTACAAAGAAATATCTTTGAAAACAGGAATTCTCTTGTTGAGAACATATCTGCTATATAACGTATTATTCTTCCAAGACTGCATTTTACTAGACGGACCATTAGCAGGCAGACCTCCAGATAGTTGCAGATTTGAGGAACAGCCTACATACAGAATATAAAGTAATTTAAAACAGTGCTTTAAGTATGCTGTTGATTTAAGGTGCTTTGCCATGTTGGAAAACACAGAATGGACTCTCTCAGTTCAGCCCAAAAGCTGGTAACACTGGCTAGAAAAAAAATACAGATTTGAAATGAGATTCAAGGTTTTAACTGTGAAGGGAAGGAAGTAAACACTGGAATATTTTACAAAGCGATGTGGTGGATTCTCCATTAGAATCATAGAATAATAGGGTTAGAAGGGACCTTATGAGGTCATCTAGTCCAACCCCCTGCTAAAAGCAAGGCCACTCCCACTAAATCATCCCAGCCAGGGTTTTGTCCAGCCAGGCCTTAAATATCTCCAAAGATGGAGATTCCACCACCTCCCTAGGTAGCCTATTCCAATGCTTCACTGCCTTCTTAGTGAGCAAGTTTTTTCTAATACGCAACTTTGACCTCACCAGCTGCAACTTTAAACCATTGCTCCTTGTTCTGTCCTCTGTTACTACTGAGAACTGCCTTGCTCCCTCCTCCTTGGAGAACCCCTTCAAGTAGTTGAAGGTTGCTCAAATCCCCCCTCAGTCTTCTCTTGAAGTCCTTAAATCAAGATGTTTGTTTTTGTAAGGGACATGCTCTAACTTAAGTCAGAAATTATGGTTTTGAGACAGTAACTACTGGATAAAATTCTATAACCTGTGCATATAGAAGGTCAAAATGGTTGAAAGTAGTCCCTTCTGGTTTTATCAGATGGTACAAACAATGTTTTGAGAACAGCAGTGGCTACAATGCATTGCATCCACCAGAATCAGGATTATAAATAATTAATCCCAAAAGCACATTCCATTTCTGATTGTTTCGAACACTGTTCTCTAAAAATGTCACTTCTGTATAAGAAGCCCAGAAAGCATGTAGCTTGTTTGCAAGAATATCAGTTAATTCACCAACACCAAAAGGTTAGGGTCCCAAAGAAGCCAGTGCAGGACTCCTGTGTTTTTGGCACACGTGCCAATCACTGAAGCATAAGCCATGTCAAAATACAGCAACTCCCTCAAATTCTGGAGGAAGAACAAATATTATATGTTCTCACAGAATTTTCAAAATAGCACTAAAAAGGTAACTAATTTCCATTCTGAACAACTTGGATGTCTGATACCATTCATGGTCCCAGTTCATCAACATTCTTACGAATGAGCTTAACTTCAAGCATGTGACTCCTTCCATTTTCTCATACTCAGAATGTCTGTAAAGTAGCTATTTTGCTGTATTCAAATATTTCTGTTCTGACAGCTGATTTGGTGTCAAGAATGGAAAGGGAAATAAATACCATTTAAGACTTCTGAATGTATGGGTGGGGGGACTACAATTGGGCCCCAATTCTACAGTGCACCTAAGAACCATCTACTAAGAGTTTCAAGAGGCGCGGGGGGGAAGGGGAGCTGAATCCTTCCACACAATGGAGCTTGTTTATGAAGCAATGTGATAAAGTTATTAAAGTTCCCCAGTAACATTGTTTGACAGCAGTGTAAGTACTTAGTCTCTTGTGAGCCTTCAAAGTCACAACAATGCTTAAAATTCTTTAACATAATTACTGTTTATTTCAAGAAAAATACCAGATCTTTTCATCTAGATGATTTGATGGAAACAAAAATACATACCTGTATAGCTACTTTTCACTCCCTTTGTTTGTTTTCTTTCTACTGTGGTAAATACAGATAAGGAACCCTTTTGGGAAACTCAGATTATTAATCTACACCAGTGGTTCTCAAGCACTATGTCAGGACACATTACTGTGTCGCCACACAGGAGCTAAGTATGTCACGGAGAAGCCAGGGATATGGCTGGATTTGGCCTGGGGAGGGTGAGCTAGTGTGTCCTATAGAGTCACAATACACTGCCAAGCATGTCGCAACCCAGAAAAGGCTGAGTACTGGTCTTCACTACTCTTACAAAGTGCCTTTAGAGTCAAAACTTTTTATTAAAGAGTTTTAGGTTTCTTGAAGTCATTATTTGGCAGAGTCCAGCTCAACCCCAGCATATATGATGCTGCCACATCTCTGATACTTTTAAAAGAAATTTTAGTTTACTACTTACTGTATGTAAATCTTAATCTTAAAAAAAAAAAAAAAAAAAAAAAAAAATCACATTTGCTTGTTAATAAAAACTTTTTACAAATGTTACCATATTGTCAGAAGACATTTAACATTATACATGAAGCTCCAGGTACATGCACCAGCCTGAGATGACTGAATATTATCACCTATTTTAAATCTATGAAGAAGTAGTCAGGAACATTTATTTCAATATTTAAGCCAAGTTAGCCCCATCTAAAGTAAACACAGCTATCATAGGGTCTCAACTCAATAAGCCCAACAAATGTGTCAAGTACCCTCCTGATGATATGAGAGCCCAAATATGTATACCACAGTTTAACTACAACACACAGCTTGCCGCCTCAGAAAAATTATTATAACATTGACATTTCGAAACACCTGTGTGTTTCCTGTAGTATATAATCCTCAGAACAGCAGTATCAGGGAAATTAGAGATGGAAAATATATGACAGGTCATCTAATCCATCTGCCCCCTGTGTAGGTTTTTTTTTTTTTAACATACATTTTGAATGCTTTGTCTAATCCAGTATTACTCATCTAGAGCAAATAAAGCTTTCACCATTTCCACTTGAAGATTCTTTTAGTCTTACACTTCTCACAATGAGGAAGTTCTCCCTGGTACTCAGCTTCCATTGCTAATCTTCAACCTATTACTCTTAATTATATCCTATCAAAACAATTCTTCTCCCTCTTTGGTGCTTACAGCCTTCACTTCTTAAGAGGCTTGTCCTTTGCCCAAGGTATACTTCTGGAAGTCTTTACTCAAACTACACCAATCACTTGATTACTTTTGTCTGTCTTCTCTGAATTTCCTTTTATTTGTCGTCATCTTTTCTGGCATTGCAGTACCCAGAATAAAGGCAATATTCCATCTGTGGTCTCACTTATGTTTGTGATGCAAAAATTTGTGTACACCACTAATAAAGTCAGTCACAGTGATTTTTCTGCTTCTATCATATAAAACTTTGACAGCTTATATCTAATATGCATTTCAATATGACTATTCAGTGCCTTTCAACATTACCTCTCTCCAAGCTTCTCCCCCAAAGAATAAGCATTTCAGATTATTCCTCTTTTTCTTAATTACAAAAAAGATAATCAAATGTTCACTATGTAGTTTCTGAAGCCAACTCTCTTGCAAAATGAGTTTATATGAATGGGTGAATATTAGATCACCTGCTCAAAGCAGAACACAGATTTCAACGGACATACTAAGGAGTGCATATTCAAGTTAGGCAAGAAGTGTGCTGTCGCCTCTTTCACCAGATTTAAACAGAAGGAAGGAAATAAAATGGAGGGTAACCTTTGTTTTCTATTTAGTATATTATATTTGCACATAAGTAATCCAGAATTGTGGTTCTAATGACAGCAGAAACTAAATGGCCCAACTGATGTTTTAAAAATTTGAATTAGGACTTAGGGGTTTACATTTAAAAACTGTGTAAGCTAACTACAAATGACAAACAGCTCCTCTCTTCTATAAAATGCCATCTAATTTATTTATTCATGAATTATAAAAAAAGCAGTTCTTAGGTAAACAAAAACAAAACAAAACATTTTTTCAGCTATTTCTCTTGTCTAAACAGGGTTGTAATTTCCATATATTTTTCCACTTAGACCCATTCAATAATTCAGCCACCTCACACTCACTGGTAATAAAATATCTATTCCTTTACAAAACAGCTAAACTGCAATAGTGGATATTTAAACATAGGGATGGAGCAAGTATGATGCTTTGATTAAAGCAAATATTAACTATTAAGTTTTCTGGCAAGTCAGTGCACTGATCTACAACATAGCTGTCCCAGGTATAAAAATGACCATTAAATTATTGCTCCTGAGCAGATAATGGAAAAAGCAGCCAGTCTACAACACAAGTTTCCATAATTAGACAAAAATAGGCCTTTTGTTAAGTTTTGAACAAGTTTACCATCATCTCAAAGGCCTCCCCTAGGTGAAGCCATAGTCAATTAAACAGAATGAATGAAATATCGTAGCTTATACACCTATAGCAAGAAACAGCCATCAAAATAGGATTCATGACATCTAATGAGTGGTGTTAAAGTAGCATTAAAAAAGTGAGTAGATAGTTATAGTCTGAACTACAGAGTGGCTGATAATATTCAAGATCTATATGATTAGTTTAGTGACTGTGGGAGACAATATTTTTGTACTTCACTGGACTCGTAGGATTCCCCAACCTCCACCCTGGAAATCTTGTTTGTTTTTGTTAGTAGTTTAGTGCTAAGACCAATAAGATTAGTGTCCCTTTCTCAAAACGTACATCAAGTAGTACAAATAAAGAAAACACACACTTCATACTTACAAGTCTTTTCTGTATACGAAAGGTGACCATTGCAAAATATTTCTCTTTTGCTGACTGCTGATCATCGATCACCAACAGCTCAGAGGTTTCATTTTCCTTGGCTGCAAATAAGCCTTTGGGAGAATACCTGAATTGGTCATTCATAGCTACTATAACAGCATATGTTTCTTTAGCAACAAGAAAAGTGAGGCTCTTAAACACAATATCTTCACCAAAATTCCAGCTTGGTAGTTTAAGTCTCTCTTAAAATGCCCTCTCTCGAATTAAGAAGTTATGGTTCAATACTTAGCCAAAAAAAGAAGTTTTAGTATAGTTGTATAATAGCTGATACTTGCCAGTCCAAACAAGCTAGTAGGTCTGTGGCAGACAAGTGATGCTCCACACATATGCAGCATGCAAAATGTCTTGGAATCTTTTGAGAGAAAAGCCATAATGTATCATTATAATAAAAAAACCCACCCCAGCAACAACACCCTAAAAGGTAGTTGTAGGCTCAGTCAACACAATTATTTTAGCATGCTAGATGTAGTGTACAACATGTCAGTTTGCAGGCATCTTAATTTCATTATTTATCAAAACATAAGTAAATAGCCTATTTTACCATGAAATGAAGACTGTTTATTAACATAACTTATTAAATCAAATCATGGTTTGTAGCTTATGTTATATTATTCCTAGAGACTAGAATATAAGAAATGATTGTTTACAGAAAATATTTAATTCATGATGTCAGTAATTCATATGTCCTTTTTACAACTGATTTTAGATTTTGACCATCATCATTTTCAAAAATTATTCCCCAACAATCCTGCTGCAAAGTGGCCACACCACATTTTGAGAGCAAATGTCTCATACCAACCATTAATGAAATGAATAAACTACAAATGAGCCATGAGAGTCTAGGGGAGGGAGTTTAGCAGGGGGTTTCCCCTTCTTTTAAATCTATGTAATGGTGCTTACATACCACAGAAGCTTTTAACTGATAAATTCTTAGAAAGAATAAACAAAATCATAACCAATCGCACATGTGCCTAGTTAATACTGTATTAACAGTAGATGCAACAATGGATGACGAGATTGAGCATTCCACTCTATGAAAGCAGAGAAGCACAAAGAGGAAGACAGAGATTGACTACATGTTTACCACCTTTTGATAAAAATTGGAGGTTACTCACCTTCGTGCAGTAGCCAAAGTTCTTCGAGATGCGTGCTCCCAACATGCTCCACTTTGGGTGTGTATGCGGCACTGCACTCAGGATCAGAGATTTTTTCCCCAGCAGTGGCTCAGGTTATGGACAGAGGAGGGGGTCGCGGCATCCAGCGCTCCTTCCCGCTGCTGGTGACATCAGCGTCTCGCTCTCTCCACTGTGCCGCTCTCCTCAGTTCCTTTCTACTGCAGAGACAGCATAGAAGATAAAAGGAGTAGTCCGAAGTAGAGGAGAGGAGGGCAGGTAGTGGAGCATGTTGGGAGCATGCATCTCAAAGAACTTCGGCTACTGCACAAAGGCGAGTAACCTCCATTTCTTCATCGAGCAGTGCTCCCGACTGCTCCACTTTGGGTGATTGTCTAGCAATTATTGTTGTGTGGAGGTGGGTACTTCGGATTGTGTGTTGCGCACCAAGTTTAGAACTGCCTGTCCAACTGCAGTATCCATGGAACAGAGTTGTCCAAGTGCATAGTGTTTAGCAGAAGTATCAGTTGGAGGACCAGGTCGCTGCCTGACAGATGATGTGTAGCAGAACTTTCATTAGAAAAGCAATGTAAGATGCCATAGATCTGGTGGAATGCAAGCGAATGGAATTGGGTGGAACTGATTGAGACATGTCATATGCAGTCCGAATGCAGAACGAGATCCAGGTGGATATCCTTTGCTTAGAGATAGGTTGACCCTGAAAGTATTCGGCAGTGGAGATGAATAGCCGTGACGTCTTTCTAAAAGGTTTAGTCCATTCTAGGTAATATGTGAAAGCGCGTCTTTACGTCAAGGGTATGTAGCGCCTTTTTGTTGTGGTGTTGCACGTGGCTCAGGATAAAAAGACAGGTAAGTGTATGGCTTGGTTGATGTGGAAGGAGGATGCGATCTTGGAAATGAATTTAGGGTGAGGTCGCAGGGAGACTTTGTCCTTGTAGAAGACGGTATAAGAAGGGTGAGCCATGAGGGCTGCAATCTCTCCTACTCGTCAAGCTGAGGTGATCGCCCACCATACACTTAAAAGATTCATGCTCTGGTTACAAAATCTGTACCCACAAATCTGGCCACCAGCTACTCCATGGGACCTCACAAGGGAACTCAGAACACTGATGAGGCCGCTCTTGGAGCCATTGGCCACTACTTCCCTACTTCATTTATCAATGAAGGTCGCCTTCTTGGTGGCAAAGACCAAGGCACCCTCTACGGGTTCGTGAAAGGTGGAGATAGCAGCAAGATGTACTGTGACCGTGTTCACGGAAATGTTTGCTTCTTTCAGGTCTACCAAATACTCCAAGATAGACGGGAGTGGAGCTGTAACTGGACTGACTGATCATTGGGCACACCAGGAGGAGAAGCAACAGCATTTCTGCAGGTAAGTGATTCTCATTGTTGGTTTTCTACTATTTAAATAGCATGTGTCTCACTCTGTGGGAACACAATCTCTAAAAATTATCGAACCATCGAGGTTCCACGCTGTTGGGTGGAGTCTGTTCAGGTAGGTATGTAGGCGTGTTCCGTGGTTCTGTGATAGGAGATCGGGTACAAGGGGCAGAGTGATAGGGCGTGCTCTGGACACTGTCGTAAGAAGTGTATACCATGTCTGACGTGGCCATGCCGGTGCTATCAAGATTATCCGTGCCCTGACCTGTTGTATTTTGCAGAGAGTCCTTGGAATCATCAGTATTGTGGGAAAAGCATATAGGAGTTCCTTGCCCCAATGGAGAAGAAAGGCGTCACCGTTTGAACCTTGGCCCCTTCCTGCTCAAGAGCAGTATTGGGTACACTTCTTGTTCTCCACACTGGCAAATAAGTCCATGGTGGGGAAGCCCCATCATCATGAGAAAACTGTTTGTATGATGTTGTCCCGTATTTCCCTATTCGTGTTGGTTGGAAAAGGAGCGGCTCAAGGAGTCTGCTAGAGTACTGTCCTTGGCCAGTAGGTGTTGCACAAGAAGGTATATACCATGATGTGTGCACAAATCCCATAGCTTCATTGCCTCCAAGCACGGGGGTTGCGATCTGGTTCTGCCCTGACGGTTTACGTAAAACATGCATGTTCTGTTGTTGGTATGAATCCTCACTGTTTTTCCCAAGATTACAGGATGAATTGTTGGCAGGCTCTTAAGACTGCTCTTCACTCAAGCAGATTTATGTGAGAGGATGTCTCTGCTGGGTGCCATTTGCCCTGCACGGTCATTTCCTGGAGGTACACTCCTCATCCACAGAGAGGCATCCGTGGTAATAGTTGTGTTTGGCTATGGTGGAAGAAAGGGAACTCCTTGTAAGAGATTGTTGTGGGCCATCCACCAGGAGAGGGAGTCCTTGATTGCGTTTGGAACAGGTAAGAGTCATTTGAGAGGATGTCTGTGTTGCTTGAAGTGTGATAGGAACCATAATTGGAAGGGACGCATGTGGAGACGGGCGTGATGGACCAGGTAAGTAGTGGCTGACATGTGACTAAGCATTTGCATGCCAGTATGGGTGATTTCTGGATGGTAGTGACTGTCTGTTTCAGGTTGTGGAATCTGTCTGAGAGAAGGAAAGCCCTTGCTGACTGTGTGTGAATCCGAGCTCCAATAAAATGCATCTCCTGCGTTGGTTGCTGGCATGACTTGGTGAAATTTATGTTCAGACCTAATGAAAGGAAAAGGTCGGCTGTTGTTTGAATTGCATAATTGGCTTGTTGCTGTGTGGGAGCCTTTATAAGAAAATCATCTAGGTAAGGGAATACGGAGATCCATTGTTTGCGGAGGAAGGCTACCACAGGGGCCATAAGCTTCGAAAAAAACCTCGGTGCTGTGCAGAGTCCGAAGGGAAGAACCATGTACTGGTAATGGTCCTGGAGGAACACAAAAACGTAGGAATCTCCTGGGGGGTGGACATATTGAAACATGAAAGTAAGCATCTCTCAAGTCGAGGGAGGCCAACCAATCGCCCTGTTGAAGGGAAGGGAGTATGTTTCTTAAAGTCACCATTCTGAATTTCTTGATTTGGATGTGCTTGTTGAGTCGCCTGAGGTCTAGTATTGGCCTCCAACCCCCTGTTTTCTTTTGTGTTAAGAAGTACGGGGAATAAAAGCCCTTTCCCATCTGATTCTTTGGAACCTGTTTGATCGCTCCTTATGTGAAGGAGGTGGTGAACCTCGTTGTACAGGTGCTGTATGTGACTAGGGTCCCTGAAGAGGGACAGGTAGGGTGGTTGGGGTTTTGGTTGTGACGTGAATGGGACAGAATAGCCGTTTTGAATAATTTCTATGACCCATTTGTCCGATGTAACTTCTTTCCACTGATGGAGAAATGGGCATAGTCTGCCCTTGAAGATCAGGCGTTGTGAAGGTGACTTGTGTTTGGTCGCAAGTTGCTTGGTTGATCACTCCCTCGACCTGACCATCAAAACTGTGAGGTTACCTGACTGTGAGTTTTGATGTGGCTGGTTCGTTTGTCTATTCCTACGGGATTGTCGAGGCTTGTTTCTATAACTATCGATTCTGTGATTGGATTGAGTTTTGGAATACCTGAAGCTGAACAATTGGTTTTTGTAATATTTTCGCTGTGACAATGGAGTAAAGATGCCAACGGTTCTTAAAGTGGCCCTTGGGTCTTTTAAGTCATGCATCTGGCTTGACAATCCCGAAGATGACATGCGTCTTAGGGATTCAGAAATATCAGACAGACTACTATCAGAAGAATCTGTCTGGAATAAAGGTGATATAGGAGAGGAATGAATAATAAGATCCTGTCCTAGATCGGTATGCTTAGATTTTTTTGTATGCTTCTTAAGTGCAGGAGAGTTATGAGCTGCCTGCCGGTGTGGTGCCAGTGATGCCGTTGCTGTTAAAGGCGGCTGATGTGGAAGCAGCTGCGCCACAGTTGAGAACAATGGCGGTGCCAGAGAAAGGTATGCGGCTGGAGTAGGTGCCGATGATGGTACCACACATGGCACGAAGCGGGCAGCTGCACCGGCGGTGCTATTAGGAACAGCATGGTTATTGCTGGCAGTGGGTTCGGCACTGCATTAGCTAGTGGCTCTGCTTTCGGTTCTGCAGTTGTGACCGGCTGGGCTCGGTCTGATTTTGAGGATTTGGTGAAGTCAGCTCTTGCAGGGTTTACCATAGTGGAAACAGGTTCCTCCTGCAAGGTTTCTGGTTTTGGCTCAGCACCCCTAGACTTCTTTGTGGGTACTGGTGAGGATACCGCAGAGTGGCGTTTGTGTGCTCCCTCAGTTACCTGAGGAGAGGCACCTGGATCGGAGGAGGGACGGAGGGAGCCTTCCAAAAGAAGCTTCAGCTTCCTCTCCCTTTCCTTTCTGGTCCTTGTGGTTAGGCTGTGACAGTGCTGGCATTTATGGGACAAGTGTCCCTCTCCCAGGCACTTAATACAGGATTCGTGGCCATCTGACGCTGGCATAGCGTCGTTACACGAAGCACAGCGTTTGAAGCCAGATGAATTCAGTATTGCTTGTTTCTCTTTTTTCGTTTATTTCTTTATAGTTCTTTTCTCTTTCTTTTCTTCTGTCTGTCTTTCTATTCTCTCTTTTTTTTTTTTTCCTCTCTCTATTCAGAGTTTGCAGCTTCTGAGGAAGAGCCACCACAGACTCCGTCTGGAGTCAGAGGCGATAGAAAGGAACTGTGGAGAGCGGCACAGTGGAGAGAGCAAGGCGCTGATGTCACCAGCGGTGGGAAGGAGCGTTGGATGCCGCAACTGCTACCCCTCTCCACTACCTGAGCCACTGCTGGGGAAAAATCTCCAATCCTGAGTGTAGCGCCACGCACACACCAGAAGTGGAGCAGTCAGGAGCACTGCTCGATGAATAATGTGCATTGTGCAGGAGAATGGGGACTTTTATTTATGTCAACCACAACTGAACTACAGCATGATCTGAATGAATATCATGGTATGCCAAGTCTAGCTAAGTCTTAGAGCCTCTTATGTGATAAACTCAAAAGTTTTGACCCACTGCGTCATTAGGATATTTTTTCCCTTTGACAATTTGTTTATGCCAATACTAAAACATCTGGAAAATTAGCATTAAAAAGTGAGTTAAAATAATATAAATGTCTGATGTTCCCAAATACCACATAGGAAATATGAAAGCTATAACGCTGAAAATGTTTGTCTCTATGACCAGTTTCATACAGTAACTCATGGAACTAAGTTACACCTTCACTGCCAAATAAGCTGACCAGCAGGTTGGTACTGAATTCACATACCTGTATAATGTACTAGATATTTCTTCTAAGGAAAGCCAAAACACACATTGCAACCCATTAGCAGCAACAAGTTACTATTTCTGCACCCTTACATGTTAGTTAACCAAGTATTGCTTTTTAAATTTTCACTTCAATTTGAATATTTTTCTAAATCAATGATGGCAAGATGTTTGAAACACAAAAGGAATTAACAGTTTTTAAAAACTATATATATTTATTTATTAGGGGACTATTGGCCCTAAATATGAATGTTAGTTTAAAAAAAATCTCAGCAGAATGTAGTTAAGTCTCCCTCTTATATTCTAGCTGCAGAGAAAAGGAGCAACTCCCACACAGAGCCTTACTTGTCAAATTCATGATAGTTCCTTTTCATCCTAATTGTAAGAACAAAACTCTGCTATCTGATGAAAAAGCATTAATATTGTGGAACCACTCATGTTTAATAATTGTGATGATTTTTCCCCACTTGAGCAAGTCATTATGGCAAAGATCTCTCTATTCTTGAGGTACTTATAATAGTCCAACAACAGTTTGCATGTCACAGAAAAACAGTTTAAGGCTTTAAATTAATAAAAGTGCACAATACAAGATGTGTCCATCTTTGGAGGAAGACATTCAAATCAGGCAACAGATTCTAACATAAAATAAAGCACTGCACTTCCACAGGAAGTCTCAGATTACTTTTAACTTTAAGACTCCAATACATTTGTGAAGTTGAAATTATTCCTGTTCTACAGAGAGAACTAAGGCAGAGAGATTAAGTGATTTACCCAAGGATATGGGAAGTCTGGGAATAGAAATTAGGAGACCTGAATTCTAGCTTTTATTGTAAATTTGTTAACTACCAAATGGATACCTGTTTGTTTACAAAACTACTGTGCTTCTTATTTTTAAAAAACCCTATATATTTTGCAATAATGTTATAATTTTACAGGCACCAGAAATAAATTCTTACCTAAAGTTGACTTAATTCCAAGTTAGTTGAAATAACATTTGAGCAATTCTACCTGGAGGCCAGCACAGAGTGCAGGACAGATTTTCATCTCTCTCTGGTCTGCCCCTGACCCATTAACTTTTTTTTTTTTTTTTTTTTTTTTTTTTTTTTTAAATCTTAGCTGTTGGAAGATAAGAATTTTGTGGGTGAAAGTCTTCCTACTTGACCAGGGCCAGCTCGAGGGGTTGTGGCACCCTGCACCACCTTTTCCTTTTGTGCCCTTAAGTGCCAACTCTGAGCCTGCAGGGGCAGGAGGGGTAGTGCAGGCCAGTGGTCATGTGGTGGCATGGCTGGGCCAGTGCCACACTGGCTCATCACTTAAACAAGCCCTGTACTTGTCTGAAATACTTGCTAAAATCATGAATTTGGCAAAAAAGGACTCCAAATAACAGTTAGGCCCAAACAGTAGGTGACAATGCTTTTCACACTTTTGATTTGAATGATACTAACCTTTGTAAGTTACATTAAGAAAAATAAATCAATGGAAACTACTAAAAAGACAGATCCACCAAATTTTTTTTCTTAGTGAGAGAAAAATCATGCCAACATAATTGATTAGCTCATTGGAATCAGAGAGGAAACTTTACAGACATTGAGATTCGAGTCCCACTGAAGCAAACAAATTTCACTGTTTCTATAAACATATCTATCATATAGTACTACACGGGAAGCAAGGGCTGCTGCAGTCAGTGGACAGCTCTGTCAGTTAAATATTGCAATTAAAACAACAAATGTTTCTAGACCGTCTCTACTTCTAACCATGACTTGTACGAGATCGGGTTTAGTAGAAACCTTTTAATTTTTCATTTGTTGTTCTCATTCTGCCCTCTTCCTCACTCACCTAAAGATGGAGAATAACAGTAGCAGTCTACTCCTCACCTTCCAACATAAAAACATGTGATCCTAGACCAGTGGTTCCCACTTTTTGCCTCAAGGGCCACAAGTATAATTTTTACAGTCCTGAAGGACCACCAGTCTAATTAAAATTAAATTTAATTTAAATTTATATTAATTTTCAATTAAAATGAAGTGATTTTAATTTTAATTTAAATTAAGTTAAAATTTAAAAATGTTTATTTAGTGAAAAGCAAATTCATTCATTACTTATTTCCCTCTCTGCTCCTTCCCTTTTCTTTATCCTCGTGGTAGATATGATTGTCTTATGCTTGTGGAGAGTGGCGGTGCGCGGCTGGATGGGGGGGCAGCGTGAGGCCAGGAAAAGGGTTGGGGTGGCGGCGCAAACTTGAGAAGGAGCTAGGGAGATGACAGGGCAGCACAGCCAGGATCAGACTCAGGAAGGTGGCATGAGACCTTACTGGAGCTGGGGGTAGGCAGGGGGTCCCAGGGGTGACAAGGCCAGGAGAGTGATGCATGATGGGGGGGTACAGCATAAGGCTGGAGAGGTGGTGCAGGATGGCATGGCACAAGATCTGGCCCAGGAAAACAGTGCCCCCCCCCAAACCCAAACCACACCAGTCTTAGTTACGTATTTTGAGTCTTTCCCACAATACATACCATGACCCTGACAGAGAACTGCAAGATTCTCAGGTTCAGTGGTGAGTCTGTGTATAAAAAAAAGTCTACCTAAAAAGATGAATCATTAAGCATAGGCAACAGAACATACAAATTACAAGTATGTTTCCAGAAAGGGCTGTGGTCATGCAAACTCCATCATCATAATTTAACAGAAAGGCAGCAAAATGCACAACATACCTAAAACTAGTCCCAGGCAAAAAAGCAAGGCCGAGAACACACCACTTGTCCTTCAGCTCCTCAGAAAAAAAAGCCAAAAATCCTGATGTGGCTGTAGTGTTGAAATGCAGGGCGTGGGGGGGGGGGATGCAACTATCCTGCACTATTCCCCCATACCCCCCCCAAGGTAGTCTACAGTTAAAAGGAAAGAAGGAAAGAAAAAGACCTGTCTGGGAACCCCATCATAAAACTTTCCAGTTCTAAACTTCCTCCCCAAATTAAAAAAATAAAGTTGTATTTAGGCAACAGGATTGAGATACCATGCAAGAGAAAACAAAAAAGAAAAACCACACCCAACTCCCTTATCAGCATACTCAACCACACATCTCCTTGCAATAATTCCCATGGAGAGAGCTCACTTTCATTTTAGCTTTTACTAAGAATAGAATTTATACAGGAAAGACCTATCATCATTACATTGTCTTTCTGCCTAGAGATCTCAGCAGGATTGTGGCTTCATTGCAACAAATACTGTACAGAATATATTAGAGTATTTGGAGTTTTGTAATGTGCAAAAAAAGGGAGGGGACTACAAAAAGAAAAACCATGATGAAGTAACATTATGAGGGATAACGATCATTGCTATGACACAGTCTGCATTTAGAAATCACCATGTTGGCTTTTAAACAGCTATAGACTAAAAAGCAACAGAGATACTGCTTTGGCCACTGAACAACAGAGCAGTGAAGCTGAAAGCCACACAGTAATTGAGATGCAATTAGAGAAAAACAGATATTGACAGGGATAACCTTTCCATTAGAGCTGTGTTGTAACTAACATTTTTTCATCTCAGATACCTGTATTTCCTCAACATTTCACAGACTTTCCAAATGCCTTAGGAAATCAGAGCAGGCTTGTTTTAGAGTCAACAGAAATGTCATAAAAGCAGTTTAATATCTTCCATGTCTGATCATATTATATCTGGTCATACTCAAGAACAATTCTTTGTATAAACACAGATTTGTAGGACCATGCCTCAAGTTTCACAATTATTGCTTTCTCAATTTACTCCCCATGCATTTTTACACAACTGCTTTCAGTTATTTCAGGCCAACATGTAGTGTCATATTACCTAACAAAAGTATGTGATTATTTATAAAGATCCTACACATTTTAAATTGTACTATTACTAGAATACTAAGGGCATTAAGACTCAAGAACAATTTCAAATACACAAAAAGATTATTCTCCAGGTTTTTAATTTACACTAGTCGGCAGGCTTACAGGCAACCTTAATATATTTTACAAAATAAACTCTAAGGATCAAGTTTGGTACCAATCATAAAAGCTCTTTTCTGATGTTGACTTTTGGGGTTAGACATTCCATTTTGATAGCATGACTTAATCCTAATTGAAATCAAGATGTTACCAATGGAAAAAAAGTGACTTTTAATAAGGGCTGGATTAACAAGACTAGGGCCCTGGGCTGCCCTCGACCTCAGGGCCCCATCCTGCCCAGGCCCCTCCCAACCGCAGACCCACCCCCCACCTGCGCTCTCCGCAGACCCACCCCCCACCTGCATGGACCAGCTCCCAACCCCCATCACCAGAGGGTGCTCCCATCCCAGCCCTGCTCTGGCCAGTTCACCAGGGAGTTGGGGGGGGGGCCAGCCTGCACATGGCATGGGGGCCTCCGACACAGCCTCCAGAGTTACAAGCCCTGAAAGCCCAGGCTAGAGCAGTGGTGGCCTCACCATAAGCCAGTCAGCCTTGTCTCTCCCCACCCCCCTGGCAGAACAAACAGCTGGCCCAGGGGGCAGAGCAGAGTACAGAGACTGCTCTGGCTCCAGGGCCCATCCCACTCCCACTTGCCAGCACCGGCAGGCTGGGGAGTGATCTCAGCACTCCTGCCCTGGCGCTCAGCCAGGCAAGTGCCAGATTACTGGAGTTTTAATGACTGGAGCTCAGGGCCTTTTTTGTCCAGGGCCCAGGTCTTAAGCCGCCCCTTTGATAATCCAGTCCTGCCTTCAATATGAACTTCCAAAACATTTTATCAGGTCCTTAAGCTTCTTCCAATGGCTCTACAGCAAAACTTTTCTCCAAGCACTGATCCTGATGTCGATAGCATACAGGCAGGATGCTGCATCCATAATGTAGCCACTTTCATAAACCTCTATCTTCCATGCTATCATTTGCAAGATCTGAGCCATAATCCATATGGATGATGTTAGCATATGCATAGTATTTTTTCCTTTTGGTGACTTACCTCAAGGCCAATTCAGACATCTTTCTTATGGTATGTTGTTCCTTAAAAAATTGGCATTTTTTCCTACATTGCAATGTAATTGTTTACTGCTGCCTACTATTGCCAGCTGTCTACATTTGCCGTCCCCAGTAACCTTACCATCACCATTTACCGAATGTCAACATCTCTCAGCTGGTAATATAATAATGCACATTAGGTAATACCTGAAATTTCTTCTGTATTTTTAAGACAAATGTGTCTAGATGAAGACAAATATAAATGATGTCTGATTAATCCAGAGGAATGGACATAAGATACTTCAAACATTCTTAGATAGCAAAGTAGTGGACTGTTATCAACTTGCTCTGAAAACAAATGGAAAATAAGTACATAAATTATGGGCTGCAAGTCCAGTTATGAAGCCCCTGGAAAAACAGATTAAAAAGTATAATTCCCTTCAAGTTGGGACAGTTCATATAAGTATTTGGATGACTTACCTTCTGGTTTATCTTACTGATATATTTAAAGGATAAAATTTGGACAGTCTACAGTTTTCATGTACTACACAATCCTTACAACAGAGGTCCTCAAACTGTGGTTCATTAAATACATACTAATGCAGAGTAGGCTGACCACATGCTGCTACCCCCTTCTCTGCTTCTAGCTGTTATATTACACTAAAGACAGCTGAAGATACATTCAACAGCTCCATAATATTGTGCACCTGAAAGTGGTGGGATAGTCTGTGCAATCACAAATGAGAAGAGAAATAGTCCAAACCATAATAAAATTTGAGAACCAGTACATTACAGTAAGGATGATGGGAATGGCAGCAAAAACACCAACTTTAGAAGTTATTCCTTGGCCACACCAGACTCACAAATCGAATATGTATTGATTAAAGTTTCAGAGCTTCCTTTTTTATATAGTTAGTTATTATCCTGTATGTGTTGCTAGTCAAAGCAATGATTATGAACCCCATATGGTCTTAATAATCTAAATCAGACCAAAATCTTAAATAAATAATGGTAAATTAACCACAATAAGTTACCGGTATGCATAGGTATTTTTAATACAATTAGTCCCACTGATGTCAAGAGTGTCAATGAGACTACATATTGTAGTAAATGTTTATGGAACAGGAATAAGTGTTTGCAGGCTCAGGCCTGAATATAACTAGATAAGTGTCTATACCGACTAAAAATATATTCTCTAAAGCTCTATGTTTTATATTACTAATTAAGCTTGGCTGTACCATTCCTGAGTCTCAACTCTGGTTAGAGATCTACTTTAATGTTATAACTGCCCATGCCATAAGGACAAGCTACTTTGCATTTAACTAGCACTCAAAAAAGTTCTCCAACACACACATCTTAATTCCTTCTGGTTTTGTGCAGAGCAATTTTGCTACTACTGCCATCTAAATGTAATGTACTTGAAAACCTCCTACTCAAACATGTTTAAGCAAAAATACGTTTTTAAAAAGGACATTCAAGAAGCATGACTTCCAATTCAACCAACTCAAGTTTTAATCTATCCTACAGATTCTGAAAAATAGGTTGTGTATTAACTGTGCTCAGATTAAGAGAAATGATAAAGCACTAAAGAAGAGAGAAGTAAAAGTGAAATCCACTAGTCCTGTCATAAAGATATGAAATCATGAATGCCATTTTCTATTGCACAGAAAAAAGGGTAGAAGCCTGAAGGCTCTGAGGAATCTCCCTTTGCACAACAGAGTCAAATTCTGTATTGGCTATCTATGCAGAAGTTCAAAAAGGGTTTGGAGAACAGGGTGGTGAGAGAAAGTGGTGGCAGCGGGTGTGACCAGCAACACATGACTAGTAGCTCACTTGGCTCTCAGCTTTACTGGGGGATGAGAAAGAAGAGAGTTCAGGAATGAAAGAAGCACAAATGCTACTGAGTGCACCCAACATACATCATGGTTTCTATCCCACTCCACACTCAATCCTCATGTAAATTCTGATTACTTGGACTTTGCAGGTGAATCTCAAATTCATCTTCAAAAGTGATCAATGAAAAAAATAAGTAAATATTGGTCCACAAATTAGTTATAATCAAAGTCACATACTACTGGTTAAGGAAATATGGCTTGGATGAATGGACCATAAGGTGGATAAGAAAGCTGGCTAGATCATTGGACTAGGTGCATAGGGATCAGTGACTCAATGTCTAGTTGGCAACCAGTAACTTGTGGAGTGCCCCAGGGGTCAGTTCTGTTCAACATCTTCATTAATGATATTCCAAAAGGCACAGCCGTGTTAGTCTAATAAAGCAAAAAAACAACAAGGAGTCTTGTGGCACTTAAAGACTAACAGATTTATTTATCGCATGAGCTTTCATGAGAGAATACCCACTTCATCAGACTCTTCAAAGCATCTGACAAAGCGGGATATTCTCCCACAAAAGCTCATGCAATAAATAAATCTGTTAGTTTTTAAGTGCCACAAGACTCCTTGTTCTTTTTTTCATTAATGAGCTGGATGATGGGATAGATTGCATGCTCAGTAAATTCACAGACAACATCAAGCTGGGGGGAAATGGTAAACACCCTGGAGGGCAGGGATAGGATTCAGAGAGACCTAGACTAATTGGAGCATTCAGCCAAATGAAACCCTGAGGAGGTTCAAAATCCGGCACTTAGGACGTAAAAATCCCATGTACTGCTACAAGCTAGGGACTGATTAGCTAAGTAGCAGCACTGTAGAGAAGGACCTGGGGGTTATGATGGATGGGAAGCTGGATGAGTCAACAATGTGCTCTTGATGCCAAAAAGGCCAATGGCATATTGGGCTGCATCAGTATGAGTGTTGCCAGCAGATCAAGGAATGTGATTATTCCCCTCTATTCAGTGCTGGTGAGGTCACATCTAGAATACTGTGTCCAGTTTTGGACTCCCCGCTACCAAAAGGATGTGAACAAATTAGAAGGAGTTCAGCAACGGGCAACAAAAATGGTTAGGGGGTCAGAGCACATGACTTACAAGGAGACATTGAAGGAACTAGGTTTATTTAATCTGCAGAAGAGAAGACTGAGGGGGGATTTGATAGCAGCCTTCAACTACTTGAAGGGGTAATCCAAAGAGGAGGCAGCTCAGCTGTTCTCAGTAGTAATGAAGAACAGACCAAGGACCAATGGTGTCAAGATGCAGCTGGGGTGGTCAAGGTTGGATATCAGGAAAATCTCTCTCACTAGGAGGGTGGTGATGCATTGAAATAGGTTACCTAGAGAGGTGGTGGAATCTCCATCTCTGGAAATGTTTAAGGCCTGGTTAGACAAAACCCTGGCTGAGATGATTTAGTGGGAATGGTCCTGATTTTAGCAGGTGGTTGGACTAGATGACCTTCCAACCCTATGATTCTCAGTTAAATGGTTGTCTCTTCCCAAGCATTAATATTACCTTCTTTACATCCACACAACAATTCAGTTTCTTCCACCTTATATTTATATCTATTACTTGTATTTTTTCTTGTACTGAATATTTAAATAGCTTTTTTCCTAAAACTCACCACTTAACTGGTAAAAAAAAAAGTTAAAATAAAAAACCCTCCTAGATTATTTATCATGTAATAGCCAACTGAATGCTAAGCACTTTATAGGAATATAGAAACATGGTTCCTATCCTGAAAAACTTGTATATTTTAAGTACCAAAGGGGTAGCCATCTCCATCTAGTTCAGCAAAACAAAACAAGGAGTCTAGTGGCACTTTAAATAAATAAATGGGTTAATTATTAAATTAATTGACAATTAATAAAATTAAAGTGCCACAAGACTCCTTGTTTGTTAAAATGTAAAGAATCACACACACCCCCAACTGTGCAAATACTTATCCATATGCTCAACTCTACACTAGTCCCACTGCATCAACTACATAAAAATCATGCTCATTGCGGTTGACTCTACTGTTGCCTGTTAACACTATTTTATCAGAAAACACCCAAAAACGTAGTGATCAAACAAGGAATTTAACAAAAAAGGAAATTTCAAATCATAAATTAGATAAAAGGTGAAATTAAAGAAATCACAGTATTTGCCAAATAAAAAAGTTATTCTTCATATTTTTAAGATTCTTAAGAGATATGAAAAACAGTTAACAATACAAAATTTTTAAAATCTATATAACTATACAGTATTTAAGGACCATCATATTTACCTGCACTGTCTCCTGGATAAAAATACTTAACTGTCTTCAACATATTACTGAAAGCACTGATGGCATCTAATTATTTAGGGGAACTGCACATCTTTCTCTATTCATTTCTTTGGAAAAATACTACATTCTGTTAGCATATCCTAACTTTTCACCAATAGTGAAACTAACCATAATAGCTTAAGTATGAAATTCTTTTCAGAAGAACACAACTGGGACCCCTTGACAGAAAATAGCACTGATTTTCTGAATCTTCCAGATGTAACTAAATAAATCTCTGCCAATTCTGCAGAAGATAAACATATTGTACATTTAAAATTCTGAAGCACTGACTTGCATCCAAAAAGAGCTATTTTTAAGAAAACAACATTTGAACACTACCCACTACTTCTAAAAGTTACATTTATTCACTTATGTAAGGGAAGGTTTAATATGAACAGAATAGTATGAGCCCAGTTCAGTTGCACTTGTAATTGTTATAAGCAGGCAAGTTATGGGGAAAGAAAAAAGAAAAAATTTCCTCTCCCACACATACTTAAAAAAAAAAAAAAAAAAATGCAGAAGTTAGCGTTTTCAGGGACCATGCCACTTCTTTCCTTTGTAAAAGAACTAGCTTACCTGTGAGCACTACAACCAAATAGAAGCTGTGCTGCAGCAAACTATATTATTTATATAAATAAGAATATTAGGACTCAACATTTTTCCCCTCAGTAACTACTTATCTGGAGACCAGGCTGATCCTGCTAAATGCTGAATGTCCTTAATTCCCACTGACTTCAGTGACTTTGAGACTTCCAACACCTCCAGGATTTGCTCAACATCTTATAGGAGCATGTCCTCAATTTCTGGGAGTAGAATACATGTATGTGTACCAGCACATCCCAAAGCCATGAACTTTTACTTCCCTATACACTCAATATACAAGCTCTGACTTACAGCCCATATCACCTTTTTATAACTGTATATTAGAAAAGAAAGTAGCTGTTGTCAGTACAGGAAAATAATCATTCAACCTAGACCATCACTGTGTGCTGTCTCTCAGTAAGCACCAACATTTTATGATGATCATCTTAAAAAAATATCAACCCTACTTTAAAATGAGGAGATGAATTACCAAAAACTCAACCAGTTTGCCAACAACATAAAGGAAGACAAATGACAACACCCAAAAGAGAACAAATGTCATAGCTCTCAGAGTTTTAGCGAACACATGACACTGTTTCTCAAGGAAACAAGTTATGAGGTCAGATGTACCATTTTAGCGAAATACAATGAACTAATTTGAACAGGAAGAGGCAGCTGCAGAAATCAGTACCACATGAATAAAAGACATGTTGAGCAAGAGTGTGCATCTGAAAACAAGTTCTGAACAACCCAAAAAGTCCTGTTACATAACCTTTAAAGAATGCACTACAAACAAAATTGGTCTAATGACAGCATCTAACTGGGAAGCAACAAAATGTTTAATTAGGAAGAACAGGATCAAGATTCATTGACTGAGGTGGAAGATTCTTGTTAACTATACTACTATTAAGCATATCCACACCTTCACTTCAAACACTGGAGTTGCTATTTCTTCATGCATACGAACACCAGGTGGTCAGTTTATCAATACAGCTAAGGCAGCACAGTACTTTGACCCTTAAATGAGCCCACACTGGAGCATCTTTTACTTCATCATATTTATATGAATATATTAAGAAAAGCTTCATATCATACTTCCAATTCTCTCTTGTTTCAGCTACCACAATATTCTCCATTTTGGCCTTTCCTTCTCTAATCTACATACATGTTTCTATACTCAGTTCTCTCATCAATCCCTTCCACTCTAACAGTTCACCAAATTCAAACTTCTGGTGCTAACTTTGGAATATCCACACAACCTGTACCCAGCTACAGCCCATATCATGTTTTACATGTCTGTCCATACTTCTTGACTGATACCACTATCCCTTGTCTGACCCAATTTTATGTGAAACAGCCTTACAAGTTATATTCAACCCTCCCCGGAAAAAATAAATAAATCACCCTTTTCTGTGAAGTGTTCCATCTGCATTGGCCACCCCCCACTTAGGCTTTTTTTTCCCCTCCCGTTTTATAACATACTGCATTGTATCAAATTGTGCCTATAGTCTATGAACTCTCTTTGGAGCAGCACATTGCACATCATCCTGGAAATCTACAGCACTGCATAAATAATTCTGTCTAACACAAGCTGTATCCAAACAAGTTCCAGAGCTAAATAAATGGACAGATAAGTTACGTAACAATATGTGAATTAAAGCAGTCATAAGGCCAATAAGAGAGAGACAAAAAGAGGCATACACAAAAGGACAGATTAAATTTTAAAAAGGAAGGATCTTCCAGACTGAAAAGCTACAAAGGAGGCTCACATAACAGTTATAAGAGGGGGCAAAGATATGGAGAAGAAACTGTACTAGATAAACAGATGGATCAGGGAAGTGTGAAGAAACCCATAAGGTAGGCTGGAGCGTTATAAACATCACATTTTTTGAAGTGAATGGGGGTGGAAGTGTTCTAACATGAGGATTATTTGGTCATTTTTTTATACACATGAGAAGGTAGGCAGCAATATGTTGCATATGTAAGAGTATGGAAAGTTTAGATTTGGGGATGCCATAGAAGGAATTGCCATAATCAAGGCATGAAGAGAGATATGTTGATAGATTTCCACAATAATCTCTGAAATAGTGGTCACAGAAAATCTTACAAAAGTGGGAAGAGACCAACAGAAGCAGCAAAATCAGCCTTAACTGAAAAACAGAATGCTCTTCCAGCCCAAAAAGAAGACTGTGTCAAAGACCAAACTGCAAGTGAAGATGAGAATGACCACACTGCACCACTAAGATGGAAAAAAAATTTGGCTGACTGGCCAAATGAAGGGAATATGCTTTATGGCTAAGAGTCAAGCAGGATGGAAAGAAAGGTCTAATTGTGCAAACGAGGACAAGGGACTAGTGAGGAGACATATCACCTGTGAATCAGAAGGGCTTAAAAGGAGTAGCCCTATGCATGAAATCACCTTTTGTACAGAGTAAGCTGAGGTAGCACACACTCTCCCTCCCCTTTACATGGTGAAATACTATGTTTGGTCAGGACCTGCTGTTGGCATGGGGGGGTGGGGGGTGCGCGCTAGGAAGTAATTTTTCCCCTTACCACCAGACTGGCCTGGGTGCAGTGGGCTTTTTTCCCCCCTTTGCACACAGTGGGTTCAGAGAGGACTTTGTTTATGCATAGCATGAAGGCAGGCAAGCTACATGTCACAACTCATTTAAGTGTGAGACAGATGACAAGGGCAGGTACTCCATAGAAAAGGTATACAGCGAACAGATAAATGGCGTAGAAAAAGAAGGTCTGGGGGGGGGGGGAATGTCCTGTAAAAAAACAGAACAGAAAATAGAGGGAGGCTTCTGTAAGTGATACGGCAGGGAAGCAATCTCCCTTTCAGATAGTCCACTTTAAACATTCTATGTGGGGAAAAATAAGGTAGTTACTGAACTAACATGGGGTTACCTGCACTGCACACCTTTATTTGCCAGGTAGTGCCAGACAGCTAATAATGAAGTTGCAGCCCGATTAAAACCATATCAAATGTCTCCTGTCCTTTTTATCCGATATAATGGACAACGAGCCACAAGTTCAGAGCCTTGACAGTGTGAATAAAGAAAACTCATTACATTTGTCAGAGCTATCAACAAATTAAAATACCAACATGAAAGAGTTGCAGTTAAAGCAAGGACAAGAAGATGGAGCAAAAACTGATCTTGGAAAGAGGATAGGACAAACAATTTAATTTCATGGAACTCTACAGAAGAAGTATCAGAAAGATGAACCCAGAAAGAAAGAAGTCAACCAGCTTATAAGGAACCAGTGTTTCCTACACAGTTATGAAGGCAGTCCAGGAGAAGGCCTACTCCAAAGTGTAGAAGAATAAGCCACCAGAAAAGAACCATTTCAGAGAGCCAGAAAGTTGTCAAAAATAAAACAGTTGCTGATAATGGGCAATATGTAGGCCAAAAAGATGTCTTTTACATGCCTATTTCATATTAGACTTTCACTTCATGTAAACTTAAAATGATCTTCAAATCGGGAGCTACAGCAAAAGCTCGCCTTTTCATTTAAAAGCTTTTATAAACAATCACCATGGCAGCTGTTAATCAAAACAGTTATTAAAAAAAGGCATACATGGAGCAGGTCACAATCTTAGTTTTGTGTTTAATTTAAACTTGTCTAGTTAGAGAAGCAGAATAGCCTAACTGGAACAGGGAAACTTATCTTCGTAACAATCTCACCTCAACTCGAACCATTAAAAATAGACAGAATGTGTAAAACATTCTGACTGCCAAGACAGACAAAAACTAATATTGTTCATTCTATACAGATTAGTATAGGTACATCCTCACTCCAAGACTCCCGCAGTCACAGCAAGTAGCATATTACTGTTTATGTTTATGAAGTCAGTCTATTCTTCAAGATTCACATACAATATTCAGTGGCATTCTTACAATTGTATGCCGGCTCCTTTACTAGCAACTTGCTTCACCTAAAGAAAATATCAAGTCTAAAAAAGTTATAGAATCCTACATATAAGCAACCTATGAAAAATTAGCATAGAATATTTTAGTGTTCAACCAAAAACAAAAAGAAACATTATGAATCTGTGCCTCATTAGTTTTCCACTCTTGAAAATGCAAAGTTCAGCAGATTCCTAAGTCTTATACCATTCATTCATTTATAGCACCACAGTCATTTTGAAATATAGTAAATTAAAAACAACCCCCTTCCCCCCCAAAAAGTAAAATAGTTACAGGCACAACTCTGGCTCACCTGACAATTTTGTGGTTCTCTCCCTGTAATCTCCTTCAGTCCCCTGTTGCTATGTGAAAGGTCCACACAAACAGGGGAAACTGACATGGTCCCCAATCCTGCAGACACACAAACATGAGTAAATGCAGTTTTGCTACTACCACCATACACGTGTATAATTATTTGGCAGCACAGTTATTTAATAAATTACAAAGAGGAAGAAACTAATTTTAAACAAAATGCTGTCAAAGCTATAAAGTAAAAAATAAACACAAACAGAATTTCTCTCTAATCAGCTTTATTAATCCTAACTGTTGCTTAAAACAATAGTCAAATTAAAAAATTTAGAGAGAAGTGTGATTTTTAGATTGAAGGAAAGCCAACTTTGTTCTACTCTTGACTACTGCAGGTATGCAAAAAACCACAACACCACAACAAACAAAACTACAGAACATATCTATTTTCAGGCAACCGTTTTAGAAACCTGTGATTAATATGGTCCAGTTTAATCAATAGATTACAGCAAGATTTTTAAATAAAGCTTCAATACATCCAATAAGAATCCTTTATAGTAGCTATTACTGTTAACACTGCAATGACAGGATCTCTTACAGCAAGTTTCACTTGCTTTTATCTCCTGTAAATAACTGCTTTAAAACAATAAAAATGCCTTGTGAAAACCATAGTTTTAGAGTTATGGAAAAATGCCATAAACAGAAAACATCCTGATACATGAAGAGGTTCAAAATTAAGAACTGCATTTATAAAGTTCCCCTTCTTAAGACAAACTCTACAGTTATATATGCAGACCCTGCAACCCATATTCACACACGTAATTACACTGAAATCAGGGGATCTAAGCATGTATGTAATCACCTTGGGACACAGTCCACAGACTGCCAAAAAATAAACCATTTTAATGTATATCATATCTTGTCCTCTAACCTTAGTAGTACACACCTTCACAGATCTTGTATTTTAAAATAAGAGGATTTCAGTAAAATGATGCAGATATAATCAGCTTTACATCTCAACATTGCCTCTGGAAGAGAAACTTGATGGTTCAGGGGATTGGTAATAGGATACGAGAACTGACTTCAAGGTCCCGGTCACCGATTTCAAGTACCTAAGAGGTTGTCACCAGATGCAGATTAGCACATGGGCCAACCGGACCCGTGCCCAGGAGCCCACCACAATGTGAGGGCCCTCTGCCCTGCCAGCACTGGGAAGCAGATCTGCTTTCTACTCCCCCCCCCCCCCATGCCAGTGTGTCCACCCCCAAGAGTGGGGTGGGGCAGCTCAGAGGCTGGGGTCCAAGCTCCCACCCCACCCTTGAGGATGGGAGAGGCTGGCCACGACCTGGTCAGTCAGTTCCTAGGGATGATGTGGCCGACTAGCTTGTGCAGGACTTGGCGCAGCCTCTGGCACAGCCTTCGGGCTGCAGTGGAAGCCACGACACACACGACAGTCAGCCGTGCTACCCCCAGGGGCCAACCATTCAGGCTGTGGCTGGGTTCCAGCCCCAGTTTTCCACGGGGGGGGGGGGTGCGCCATAGGCAGGGGCCCACTGGTAGAGGGGCACAGCCCACCACTTGGGGAAGCCCACCCCTGACGTGCATCTGGTTATCACAAGGAGGAGGGAGAAAGACTGATAGGACAAGATAAGACAAGAAGCAATGAGTTTAAATTACAGCAAGGCAGATTTAGGTCGCACATTAGAAAGACATTCCTAACCGTCAGGGTGATTAACCACTGGAATAAGTTTCCTTGGCAGGTTGCAAAATCTCCATCACTGGAAGTTTTTAAGAGAAGTTTAGACAAACACCTGTCAGGGATGGCTTAACTGGGTACTTGGTCCTTCTATGCGTGCAGGGGACTGGACTCAATGACCTCTCAAGGTCTCTTTCAGTTTCTGTAATTCAGCACCAGGAATAAAAAAAACATGTTGCCATTTAACAGCTATTGAACCAGACTGCTGGATAGATCCACTTCCTACATGTAAATCACCACCACCAAAACTAGTATGTTGCAGTCAAAGTAACTAGGTACACTGAACAAGTATTTCAAGGTCAGAAGCTGGTTGAGATCACTAGGGAAGCAGTGAGCTAAAGTATAAATTGCATTTATCCACCCATTCTGTGGTTAACTAGGGCATCAATCTCCATGGCTGACACACAGTTCAGTTCACAAGTGCTGAACTGATTTTTAATACAAAATACAATGACTTGCAAACCTTTCCAGTATATTTTACATTACCACAGACCTTGGTTTGGCTTACACAGGTCACTTTAAGATGTCAAACAAAATCGTCTTGCATGTTATCAGGACAATGGACGTTTTGGCTTAGACTACATATATAACTTTGGATTTAAACTACATATATAATTGTTACATGAATAACCCTGTAATTTGAGGAG
The DNA here is from genome assembly GCA_007922195.1 of Podocnemis expansa. Taxonomy (NCBI): domain Eukaryota; kingdom Metazoa; phylum Chordata; order Testudines; family Podocnemididae; genus Podocnemis; species Podocnemis expansa. Next base: position 33,980,754 of record ML681989.1, on the reverse strand, counting down.
ACCAATTGAAGCTAATTTAAGGACTGCAGTAGCTTTAAAAACGTTTTTGTAAACAACATCACATGAAAATCTTTGGTTTGTTTTTTTTTTTTTTTTAGCATTTACTATTTGTAAAGCCACAGCAAATAAGTAACAGCTTCTACAGACTGACAGTTCCTGATGAAAAACAAGCCAACTTTACTCTGCACTTGTGGTCCAAACTGTGTGCACGTGTGTGTTCTGAATAGTTTCATGCAAAAAAAGTATTCATGAATATCTGGCTCTACATAATCAGTCAGTCACATCCTGTCTTCACTTCAACAATGAATGGAGCAGTGTCTTACCATGAACATCTGTATTTCTATGGTCATCTGTAAGGTTAAGATGACCAAAATAAAAGGAGACAGTACTGCTATTCACCAAAACACAGGAGATCTCTCTAGCTGGCATGTTAAAAAAAATTTAGTTAGAACTTTACTTCTTTTTTCCTTTTTAGGATTTATTCATCCTTTCACATGGTGCCAGCAAATTATTTTATCTGTGTTCCATGCAACATTAAGATGTTGTTTTCTCCCCCCCCCCCAAAATATACATTCATGTCAGTGTTAAAATAAGAGACCGCTCTCTTGTCGAACCAGCATCTGCTGGTGAGACACAAGCTTTTGAGCTTATACAGAGCTCTTCTTCTGGTCTGGGAGTTTCCAGAAGAGCTCCACATGAGATCAAAATCTTCTCTCTGGCCAACAGAAGCTGATAAAAAAAAGACAATAAGAGAGATTACCTCATTCACCTTGTCCCTCTAGTATCTTAAGACCAACATGGCTACAATACCATTTCCGTACAAGGGCATTGCTGCTCAAAGGAAAGAGCCAGGGCACAGGCACCGTGCCCCACCCCCATGGCCCTGATTTTCTGCCCAGGCCCGATGTGGCCTTGGGCTTCTGCCACCACCAGCCTGGCCCTGGATCCCTAGCCGGGGACCAGGCTTGGAGCAGCAGATGCTGCCGCGGACAGGAGAGGCAGGCGCTGCCGCTGGCAGCCAGGCCCCAGATCTCCACGTGGGGACAGGGACACGAGAGGTAGGAGCTGCCCCAGACATTCTGGGCACTGGTGCTGGGACTCGGGGCACATGCTCCATGTGCCAGATGCCAGTGATGCACTGTTCCTGTATGTTAAAGTAAGTCCCTTATTTCAGTTTTCAAAGTACCACTGACTAAAGAGTTAATCTGAGATACCGAGGGGTAAATACAACATTAGACAAACTAAATAGCAACAATTCAGAGTCACCCTAGGAAATTTGAAGCCAATGTGGGGAACGCAAAAAAAAAAAAACAAACAACCATACACAAAACATGTCACAGGAAAGCTTTACACTGCCCACAACACATCGTAAGTCTTCCCTTTTAACAGAGACCTTAAACATTTCAATACTACATACAAAAATGTTAATGGGAGCCATATATATGAAGAAATTCATAACTCTGCAGAAACTGTTGCTCCTGTTTTCATTGTTTGACAAATGAATAGTCTAAATTAAGTCTCATAATTATGATGTAATGCATATGTACAGAACTTAGTACAAATTAAAAAGTATGCTTTCGCTGTAATTCCACAGCCATTGCATTAAGACTTATTTTGGTCTGAAATGTGTTTCATGAGTACAAATGAAACAATACTGAAGCCCTCCAATGGTTAGTTTAACTCTTCAAAATTCTTGTAGATGTTGCAAACTGGGTAGCCTAGAAGACAAAGCATATGTAGAATACAGATTAAATTAAAAATCAAGCCCTAACCGTATTTCATTTTAAAACTTGTTATACATTCTCTCAGGTGTTCGGTTAATCAAAATATTTAATCACCATCATCATGTAAAGATGTTCTTAATTTAACAAATATTTAAACATTTTTAGTGAAGGAAAATATATTGTATTAATAGAAAATTTTGCGTAAGGATGGTTCACATCTAAAAGCTTATTATAACACTGTCAACTCTAGGAAGTTAGATTTGTCAATATAATAGTTTAAGTATTATTCATAAACTGAATAGGCTCCACTACTTAGCCACCTAGTAAATAGCTCATTTCAGACCTCTAGTTATGAATATGGGACTATTCCCAATTATGTTACATACTTCCTTCATGTCTGTGCAAGTCAGCTACCTTCTTTGCCCCTTTTGTAAAACCCAGAACCTACCCCCAGTGGTATTACAAGGGGGAGCACATGCAAATCAATCATTTGCATCCTAAAGAATAATAGGATTACAAGTATTGGCCACCATGGGATTTGTCAAGAATGAGTCATATTTAACCAACCTAAATTTCCTTCTTTGAAAGAGTTACTAGCCTACTAGATACGGGAGAAGCTGTAGATGTGCTATATCTTAATTTTAATGCTTCTGGCAGTCCCGGATGATATTGTCATAAGCAAACCAGGGAAATGTGATCCAGATGAAATTACTATGAGGTGGGTATCACAGTTCAGGGCATCTGCATCTCTACTGTCCATTGAGGTCATTCATTGTAGTCTCCAGCTTCCTGAGCCATTACATCTCTTGGGCAGATAAGCATGACTCTCTCCCTCTTAACCAGGGTTTTTTTCATCTCCAGCTTATAGAATTAATTCTCTGGAAAGTCAGACTGCCTCCACAGACTTGTTCTGCCTTCTCCTCAGAGGTTACAAACAACATTCATGCCCACAAGCATGAGTTTACCACACAGCTTTTCCCAAGCAAGCACATTTTTTCCTAAGGGGAAAACAGTAGGGAGAAAAATTTGGAAAAAAAATGCAGAAACTGCACTCATGCTACTAGGCTTACAAGAAGTCACCCAGAGACTCCATCAAGGGCTCTCACAAGCGATCAGTCTTTCAAACCCAACCAAGGTTTCTCTTTCCACCCTCTGTGGTCATAAGAGCAGTTACCTCAGAACAAGCACCCACAAGAATCTGGGTGTCACTCCTTTATATATAGTTCGGGTCTTCTATCAGCAGATACATGACTAGGTAATAAGACGACAGTCCACCCCTCAGAGCGAAACTTCTAAATGCTTGGTCTTTGCGTAACAGGAAATGGTAATATGCATCCCTCCCCCCTTTTTTTCTAGGAACCCTACTTAACTTTGTCTGACATGTTGTTTAAAACTGTCCTTTGAAATTCATAACGTTTCCCCAGGTTTACACTGGTCATGGATCTTCCCTAGAAAAGCTACCCTACAATAACAAAGTAACTTTACATTTTTAATACAACGAACGCCAAAGACGCAAACTTAATTCAGTAATGTCTGTCCAGGGAATTGCCATATCTGCCCCAGCGGATGAAAAACCGGTGGAAAGATCATATTCAAAGAGTGGTGTCAATGATTTACATCACTCTCAGATTGAAAGTATCTAGCCCATCCTGTAGAGCAGTGGTTCTCAACCATTGCGTTGTGACACGTTAGTGTGTCACCACGCAGTGGTAAGTGCACTATGGAAAGCTGGGGAGACGGCTGGATTCAGCCTGGGGGATGGGATGGGATGGGCTGGGCTGGTGTGTCCTTTAGGGTTGTGATATGTCACCAAGTGTGTCATGACCCGCAACAGGTTGAGAACCACTTCTATGGAGGGTCTACAATATGGTACCATCCAATAGTTCATTCAAGACTTGGATAATGGAGTAGAAAGAACGTTTAAAAAACTCGTAGAGGATACCAAGCTGGGAAGGAGTTTTACCACTTTGAAGGACAGGATTAGAATTCAAAATGACCTTGAAAAATTGTGGAACTGGAGTGAAATCAACAAGATGAAATTCAATAGGAACCAATGGAAACTTCCATACTTAAGAGGAAAAAACCAAATGCACAAATACAGAAAGGGGAACTGCTAGGTAGGTTTTAGCTCTGCTGAAGTAGTTCCAGAACTTATAGTCGAATAAGATTCAAGGAGCTGATGCAATTGAGAAAAAGGCTAGCATTCTGAGATGCATTAACAGGAGTGGCACATATAAGATATAGGAAGAAACTTTCCTGCTCTCCTTAGCAATGGTGAGGCCTCAGCTGGACTAGCATATACAGTTCTGGGTGCCACATTAAGAAAGATAAGGATAAATTGGAAAGTCTACAGAAAGCAACAAAAATAATACAAGATTTTTCAAAACTGACATATGAGGGAAAAAGAGGCAAGATAAGTCCTGAAAAAGACTGAGGAAAGGCCTGAAAATAATTTCCAGATATGTTAAGAGCTGTTGTAAAGAGAAGCGTAATCCATTTTTCTTCATGTCCACAGAAGGCAAATCATCAGCTTAATCTGCAGCCAGGGAGATTTAAATTAGAAAGTTTTTCTTAATATCAAACTATGAGGATAGTTTAACACTGGAATAGGCTTCCAAGGAAAGTTGTGGAACACCCATTGCTGCAGGTTTTGAAGAAACAGTTAGACAAAGGTCTACTGGATCTTCTCTCAGTAGCAGGGGCTGGATTAGATGACTTCTTAAGGTCCCTTCCAGCCATGCATTTCCATCATTCTATGGTTGCTCATAAAATATCTTTCATTTGAGGATATCAAGGTATTAATTAAAAAAAAAAAAAGACACTTAAATGGTGAAATTACAGGAAGTTTGAGATGAATTGGCCTACCTTCGCATCACAATTTTCTCTCAAGATGGCCTCTTTTTTTTTTTTTTTTTGACAAACCTCTTGAAATTTGTACAGCTTAAAAAAAAATCCTGTAAACAAAAACTGTCAAACAAACAATTCAAATAAGCCTCTAAAGAGTACGTCTAACACTGCACTGTAAACATGGTTCTGCAGGACCTAGGGTTCGTGGATTCAGTGTTTCTAAGACCATGCTCGACCATCCACACTGCAATGCAAACTACGGTTTACAGCTGCTGGATCCAGGGCTCATAGTTATGCTAATACATCCATATTCCACTACACACATCTTCAGACTCAGATCTGAAGCCTAAGTTGGAGCCATTCAGCAAAATTACAGGGCTTGAACTTCAATCACAATGGGGCTTGAGCTCTGACTCTTCCCCCTAGCATGGTTCTTGGACCTTTTGCTGACCCATCAGACTGATGCATGTGGACGGAAGGAGGATTTGGCCTCAAACCTGATAGAAAGACTGGGCTTAGTCCGCAATGCAGACACACCCCAAACCTCTAGAACTTTGCCTCTTCAAGCCACCGTCTTCAAGAAAGGACTGAAAGGAACTTTCATAGCACATCATGAAGGTTAACAAAACAGGGACTTATGGAGCGAATTGGGGAAAATAAATGTCCAGAGATGGCAATCCTTCACTAAGAATGCTCGGCTTCCAGATCTCCAGCACAAGTATGGTGATTGTTCAGAAAAGCTTAACAGGTAATCCCAGCTACCATTGCAGAGGATGAGAAGAAAGTGGTTTCCAAAATAGCCAGAACACACCCCACACAAAGTTTTAACAACTTGAATTCCACCAGAAGAACTGACAGCTGAACTGTCATTTTTCTAACTAAAGTCCTTTATAGATGAGAAGTTTTATGTTACTATGTACTTGGATGTTTAATTCTCCTCCCACTCACCCACTCTATTCCATATATTTATAGAAATAGCCACTGCTACTGTCATAGCACACTACTGCTACAGATAAATACAAATAAAGTGCTCCAGTGGGAGATGCTTCTGCTATGTTAGCTCAAAAATCTGTAAAGCTCTCTCATGGAGCTGTGTCTGTTCCCTAAACTGTACAGTCAATACAGTGAACAGACCCAACAGCCACAACCCTCAGGATTTACAAAAATGAATACTCCTTAACGGCTGTTAGCATTATATAGCAATACAGTCTGTACTTTAGTATTTACATAATAAAATATGAAAGCTTTCTTCTATCATTGAAGTTACAAGAAAACAGTCACTCTAGTTTAAAACAAGGTTTTATCTGTATACTTATCAAAACAAATTTTGAATATTTCATCTAAGCCAAGATAAAAACTGTAGAACATCTACATGATTACTGTACAATATTAAATGCAATACTAACAGCTTGGTAAGAGACAATTATTTTCTTGGAAGGTCAAAATTTCCTGTTTGAGACAACTGTGTCCTAAAATCCTTGAAGAATTAGCATTCAAATTATTTTTAAAATGTTACACACAGAAAAAGATACCCTCACAAAACAACCTGCCAAGTGCAGGTAACAACTCCCGTCCATTGTTGAAATGAATAAAAAAATATGGAAGAGCACATGTTTTGGTTTTATTTTTTTTAAATCTCTTCAATATATGAAAGATAAATGTATTAGTAATGCAAGCATATTTTTCAGAGGGTTTTAAACAAAAAACAGATTCCATATAAAAATGTGAAGAAAGACTTTCATTTCTCCGGTTTCCCTTTGTTCTACTTGACCTTTAACATCACTTTAGCATGCAGTCTGAGTACTGATACTGGAAAGTCACAAGGCTGCTACCTTCCCTTACCTCTCTCTTTTTAATAGTTTCTATGACTAAAAGTCTTCAAATATTTGAAGTCACAAAATGACTAAATTATAATAGCAGAAAAATTGGAAATGTATTATAATAATCTATTTGCCTTTAGTAGAAGCACAAAGCACCACTGTAACAGGCATTAAAATTGAAAAATAAAGGGAACACTTACCCTGAAACTAAAAAACCTTGTTTATTTTTAAGCAAATCCAAAAAGGCACTATGGAATGCTAAATACAGTCATATTATGTTTGATTCCAGAGGAAGCAATTTAAATTGCAACCTTTCACAAGCCCAGGTAAGGAGAAGCAGAATTTACCGACATGGGCTACTCCATAACGAAACACTGCACATTACCACAATGGGTGCTAGAGAGGATGTAGTCATTCGTTTTAGCATGAGTTGCAGGTGCTCAGCATTTCTTTATTATTTTTAAGTCATGCCATTATTTGTAACATCATAGAACAGGGGCCTGCTACCTGTGGATCTGGAGCTGCATGAGACTCTTTAGCTGCCCTCTTGTGGCTCTGGGCTCCAGACCCCACCCTTCAACCTGGGGACCTTGTGGTGTCCCGTACCTGACTCCAGGCTCCCTAACACCACTGTGGGACCCTGTGGAAGGCCCATTCCTGGTGCCAAGACCCCTCTACCACCCATGGAACCCTGCCACAGGCACTCTGCCTCAGCTCCCTTCAACCCCCACCAGGCTACACCCACTGCAGCTCTCAATAACCTAGTGTTCTGGAAGAATTTAAAAAAACGGCTCTTCTTATCTTTTGGGTTGCCAACCTGTCGTAGGAGCCCCAGTCACAGAGCAGGACTCCCCTGTGTGACATGTTATACAACCACAAACCAAACCCCAGTCATTTATTTGAAAATGTTGGCCTTAGCTTGAAGCTTCACTTGCCAGTAGTAAGCAAACAAACTGATTTTTTTCAGACTCTAGTCTGTGCTGAATTATCTTACAATCTGATCTGTAGAGCCCTGCATGGATACAAATACGTGGATCCACATCTGACCTGCGTCCGCAAGAAACTGTCCGTGGATATCCGTGTTGTATCTGCGGATATCCGCATATTTGCGGCGCTCTAGCTCTGTCAAGATAAAAACATGTGGACCTGTATCCAACCCGCATCCACAAGAAATGGTCTGTGGACAGCTGCATGGTATCCGCGGATGTGGACGTCCATGGATATGATGCAGATATCCATGGATTTACAGGGCTCTACTTATCTGGCCAGCTCCAAAGCCTCCATTTTAAAAAACAGAACAGAACAAAACAAAAAGATTAACTTATAACTTCCCTTACAGATGTAAAATTTTATCCTCCAAAAGTGAATGTAGACCAGCGCAGTACTCTGTGTCTAGAGAATGCCAGCACTTCTGAAGTTGCTTACTGCTTCCCTCAAGCAGCAGCTGGAAGAAATTCACTGATTCTGTCAGTTTCACTATAGCCCAGGGGTCTCAAACACGAAACACCATGAGGGCCGTGTAAGGGCTAGTACAGGGCTGCGTGACTATTAGTACTTTAGCCTGAGGGCTGTACCAATGAAATGATATTGCAAATATTGGTAAGGATAGTGTTGTTGCGGGCCACAGGCCATGTCTTTGAGACCCCCTGCTGTAGCCCTTTTCTTGCTCCACTTGGGGAAAGCTACCTGCCGCATCAACAGTAGGCAACTGAGCTATGCAGACAGGAGGAGGAGGATTCAAACCTAGAGACTGGAGAAGTAGTAAAGCAACAGCACCGCCCACACACTGGAATCATAAAATGAAAAGGGAAGCGAGGGGGCCTCTTCCTCTTGTCCTCCAGCCCAAAACAGGTTAGAAATCTGAGCCACGGGCATGCATCCCGCTCAGCACCCAGCCTTCTCCCTTGCAGATGTGCTGGTCCAGGGGCAGGCAAAGGAAGAAATCCATTTTGAATTGCACAGCTGCCTGCCAGAGGCAGAGATGAAAGATGGAGGAGTCTTGGGGCAGAATCGAGGGTCAGCCTGGCCACTGGCACCAGGGATTTCCCTAACAGCCCCCCAGTTGTCAGCTAGCAACAGTGTTATAGCAAATTAGTGGGCACCTCCTACACCCCCCCCCCCCAATTTCAAGTCCTGGGAAGAATACCACACCCCTGATGAATTTTCCAACACCTGCCAGGTGTCAGCTAGTAAAGGGATTATACCAAATTAATGGGCACACCCTACACCCCCCTAATTTCAAGTCCTTGGAAGAATACCAGATCCCAGGTGAATTTCCCAACACCCCCAGCTGTCAGCTAGTAACAGGGTTATGCCAAATTGCCAAGCAC
>ML681989.1:33889270-33970379 GCA_007922195.1 Podocnemis expansa | reverse complement strand
CTTTTATTTGCCTTCTGGCGTTTGACCCTCATTCCCCATATTTAATGCTTTCGAGCCTTTTTCATAGAATCATCGGGTTGGAAGGGACCTTATCGGTCATCTAGTCCAACCCCCTGCCAGAGGCAGGACCACTCCCACTAAACCATCCCAGTCATGGTTTCGTCCAGCCGGGCCTTAAACACCTCCAAAGATGTTTGCCTTTTGGCATTTGAGCTTCATTCCCCATCTTCCAGCCTCTGATGAAGTGGGATTTTTGTCTCAGGAAAGCTCATGTGATAAATGAATTTGTTAGTCTTTAACAGTGCCACACGGATTTTTCTCCCACAAAAGCTCATGCAATAAATAAATCTGTTAGTGCCACAAGACTCCTTGCTCTTTTTGCTTCACTAGACTAAGACGGCTGCCCCTTTGGAACAGGACTTCTCGTTTGTGTTGCTGAGACGGCTACCCCTTTGCAGCTTTTTTCTGCAAAGCATGTGGGCTAGAAAAGTACATTAAAAATATTAAAACTGAGCTATTCATAAATTCACATGATTCCGGGAGCCAGGGCTATCAGGGGAAACATAAAATATCACAAGAATAATGGTAGAATTAAAAGGCTGGCATTGTGCATGCTCCTGGAAATGCAAGATGGAGGAGTATGGTGGTTTGGGAACTGCAGTTTATTTTGATTCCCTCTCTCATACTGTGTTTTAAAATGGTATTTATCTAAACCAGAGCCATTAATGATCACCAGCCATGAGTCATCTTGGGACTGAATTATGTTTGTGGATTTATCATGGCAGATAAATAGAAATACATCTTGGTTTTGAGATGTTGTTTAACAGCAGCATACAAACATTTGCAGGAAAGGCATTATTCAGATACTCTAGAAATGCGGGTTCTATAAATACCTAGATGGGCCAATCAGTAGAAACCCTTCAAGCACAGGGGAATCCCCTATCCTTATTCAACAGCATTAGGCACTGTTCAACGCTAGATATAACCTGCATCATACACGCTCCTCCTCTCCTTGTACCCACAACCGTACAGGATAGAGGACTGTCAGACATAGATCACATTATCCATGGGCCTGATCATAATCTGAACCGAAATTCAAGCTAAAACATGAAACTGATTCCCAGAGAGCTGCACACATGCTGCAGCATCTGCTACTATGGACTCCATTGGTGTATATTTATAAACCTTATTATCTCAATGTCTCTGCAAATTCTAGGTTACAAAACACTTGTGCCGCCACTGAAGATGGTAATAAATTAATGTGATGTGCATTAATTCTTAAAGGAAATAAATGAGTTTCCTGTGACATATGGTTATAATTAAAACAAATATACTGTCTTATGTTTCCTTTTCTGCTTAATACTAGGCCTAATTATAAGTGTAGTACAAAGTCACTTGCTGTACATTGCTGGACCAAAACCAGAGTAGAAAATGGTCATTTGTTTTGGTTAGTTACCCATATAATAATAATTTCTAAGTCAGGAATGAGACGCCTCTCGAAAGGAACCAAATTTTCAAATTTATTGGTAAAAATCAAGTATGATTACAGTAAACATTAACAACCTGACCTCAGCACCAATCTTGCAATGAACTTCAGGCTGAATACCCTTCTATATTTTGTAAAGACCAATGTTGTGGGGGAGTAATTTGCACAAAAATGATTCAGAATTGGTGCCATGACTTATTTTGCACTGCCTTGTTAAAATGTAAAATGTGCAGTACAGAGAATAGAGCCCTTTGCTATGAAATTTTAATTTCATTCTGAGTATTGCCCGATTAAGGATGACAAAGATTGGATTCATAATACAACATGCCCCAAACCAAACAAGACAACATAGGTTTAAGCTTTTTAGTTTAATGGCTTCTAGTCTATCTTCAACATTTGCCACAGCATTTCTCCCTCACTCTGTGGTTATATTCTGAAACATGAGTTTATAACAGTTTCATCGTGCCCTTCCATGTTTCCAGATTTTGCACTTGCAACTTGACAATTTTCTTGTTGCAGTGTGAGCTAGAATAGAATTCAGCTCACTCCCACAGACCAGTAATGGCTTTGCAGTACAAACCAGAATAATATAAAGAGAACACCTGTTTTAGTAAAATAAGCAGGATACAGACAGGGAGCAGATTTTATTGAATAAGACGGTGTCATTTTTAGCAATATCTCTTAACAGAGAATCTCTTTAATAACACAGCTAGAAAGAATAATGAATTTGGCCCCCTAAATATTGTTTTCAGGGGTGGAGAAGAGAGGTGCAAAACATCTCACACCAGAATGTCTTTGAAAAATAGCACAAAACTGAAAGAAAGCTGGTGTTAGGCCTCCTTTTGGGTCCCAGGATCTTCAGTTGCACTGGAACCACATTTGACCCCAAGGGAACATGAAAGCACCACAGCGGATGTTCTGGAAACTGTGGGAATTAGACAGTCCTGTATGTACCCTCTCCAACAGAGGCCAGGAGCACCGAAGAGTGAGCCACTGTAACAGCTCAACACCAGCTGGGGAATCCTCCCACATCACGCAGTTTTGTGACATGAAACCATTGCAAAGTTGCTTTGACAGGCTGGAGCTTCTGGCCCATTTGGCCCTTGTTGAATTATTTACATCTGTGCTAGGTAAGGTTAAAACTGATGTAAGCATCAACGGGGAATTCTAAATTACTAGCATTTTACGTCCATTTTGCACAGATATAAATGACTATATGAGGAGCAAAACAGTCATGCTTATTACATTTTAGAAAATATCTAAACAAACATGAAATCAATGGGATTTCAGTCTAAATGAAAACAGCAGGAATTGGCACACGATCATGAGCAAATTATTCACTGCTCTTTCTTGCTGTGAAGCTTTATTTCATACACAGGAAACACAGAATAGGAAGAAGTTAATAAATATTGTTTCTTTTTCAGAATTTTAGGAATAAACAGTTCAACAAAAAAATGGAATTTTTATTCTTAATCTCCGTGATATGGCTGCTGCCTTCGCTGGATCCAGGCCCTCCATTTGACAAGCACTGTTATAAAAAGCACTGTGTGATGGGATGGTTACACCCCACACTAGGCAAGCCCTTTATAGTCTAAAGGAGGAGGAAGCCTTAGGCCCTGCTGGACATGCTTGGACTGCTGTCCTACTACAAAAGGGAATAACTCAGCTCGTTTGGGGTGGACCAGTGAGATGGAAGGACGTCTGCTGGAGGTGCCTGAGCAGGAGCTGCCTCAGCCTCAGACTAGAAGTAGGAGTGACCCCAGGGACCTTGCTGAGGAGCTGATACAGCCAGGGAACCATTCGTTGACAGATACCCAGGAGACCTGGGAGAGGACTGCTATGACTTAGTGAGTAGGAAGTAGCCCAGGGCACCTGGAAGGAACGACTGGGGATGTTACAGGGGAGAGAAGTCAGTGTGTTGTGGTCTGGATCCTTGCTGACTTGGTGCCATAACCCTGGCACTGGGAGGGCCCTGGGCTGGGGCTAAGTGGAGTAGAAGGGCCTGAGCACCCCTACCTGGACACCACATCTGCTATGGACCATCCCGTCCTAGTATTAACTCTGTGGCCTCTAGGTTGTGTTGCCCTGACCTGTGCTGTAACTAGAAATTTCAGCACCTGGGGTGCGTCCTGAGCAGAATGCACCCGTAGAATGAGTAGTGCCCAGAGTGACTATGTAACTGACTCTGTTGCCATTAGGCTGTGGTGCCCTGACTCCAGGACTGTATAGTGACTATGTAATTGCTGCTGTGGCCATTAAGCTGTGCTGCTCTGACCCAAGGACTGTGGAATCGACTCTGTGGCTCTTAGGCCATGTTGTCCTGGTGCAGGGTGTTAGGGAGGATTGCAGAGATACCCTCCTTGCTCATGCCCATGGCACTTTCCCCACCAGGGAGTGGTAGGGAGGGCTTGCCCCGTGACACACCGTTATTGCATGCCATAGTTAGACTTTCAATGTATGCAGTATATGCAACAAATACTGAGGGCCCAGTCTTCAGCTTGTACAGATTGGCATAGCTCCATTGAATTTCCTGAGCATTTTAAAAAGTTCTGTTTAAAATATGTATGTTTAAATACACTAATTGCATGTATTCTTGAATTGGATCATTGTAGTGTTCTGGTAGAACTGATAAAGAACTCTGGCCTTGTGTCTCCCTAGGGAGTCTTCCACAGAGGTGTCTGGAAACTAGTTATTTCCACATTGTTTTGTTGGGGGTTAAGGATGAAGCCTCCTCCTCCCAACCTTAGCAAAAATTATAAGAGATTCAGCCTGCTGAAAATAAGCCCACAGGATTGGCTTTTTCCTGAGGTTGGACTAGATTTAAGAGGATCCAAGAGAGGCCAGGGTCTTCTTAAAAGATGTTCCCTCCAGCCTACTTACAGAATTACTCCCAAAAGAGTCAGACTGGTAAATGCTCTGAACCAGGATGACACTTTCTGGTGAGGGAAGTTTTCACAGTAATGAAGAGGAGCGACTGCAAAATACTGAGTCATTCAACAATATTTTGCACTGGTTTATCCCATGGATCTTGTAGTGCAAAGGAAGGGAACGTTGATCTAAAGAGTGACTGTTTTCTGGCCCACTCAGGGATCTCGTTTTCATGAACTTTCAGAAGGAGGATGGAGGAAGCGTGTTGTGATGGCACAGAATCAGACATCTCTTTTTACAACTTTCCCAAAAGACCTGTGCATGTTTTGAATTGCAGAAGCGTGGAGGAGCACTTAGGCCTTCATATTTAGGTTCATTCTGGTCAGTTTTAGTTCTACGGACTGACTTCAATCTACTTTTTTTCTTATAATTTATCATGTTTCTCATACTAAGATCTGCTGAGAACTACCCAGGGATGTAAGTCATAATTTGTATTGTCTCCTGTCAAAGCTAAACTGACTCTTCTTCCAATGGCAATACAAATAGTAATTGGGTTGCTCTGTTAGTGCTTCTGAATGCAATACAGTATGTTACTGTCACAAAGAAAAGAGTTTGAGGGATGAAGCCCAAACTTTTGTTTCCAGACTCTGCTGTAGTTCTAAATAATATGTCAATTCCAAAGCTATATATTTTAGGAATAAAGTTAGCAAATATAGTGAATGGACTCAGTTCATCCTAACAGATACAGTGGCATGTGGCTGCATCCTCTGTGCCTAAATAGGCAGCTGTCCTCCAAGAGGAAATTCACCCCAGAGGACAGTTAGCAGTAGTATAGCCCAGCAAAGTGGGCACTGCACTTAGTGCCATTGAACCCCTGCTCCTGGCCTGTAACCTGAGTCTTCTAAGCAAAAGTCAGGAGATCTGAGGCAGTGGATCTGGCTCTGCATACATGAACTTGGTTTTTGAAATAAGAAATATGCACTTTTCAGTAACTAGAACCAGGTTTATTTCTTTCTAAATGCACTGAGTGATTAGCAAGTGAAGTCCACTGTTTATCCATAGAGGGGATACATGGTGGGGTGAGCCATGGATGCTTTCCCCATGCCATGGTGGCTCATCAACCAACCTTCATTCTTATGGAATAACACTTCTGGGAGTAAGAGGTAGCTCAGCCTTGAATGAGGCCTTGGCATCTCTACTAAGACTTTGCAACAAGTCCATTCTAGTCAATTTATGTTTTTACACCATCTTCAAGATTACAGTATCTAAGCACCTCCAGTAACACATTAAGGGAGATGACTCACATCCATCACATGTGGCTCCTTCATCCTCTCACAGATGGGAACCGTGTGTGTAGTGTAGTGTAGTGTTCTGCTTTGGTAGGAGGTATTTTAATGTATATGATGCTCTGTTTGTTAGAGAAGCTTAGGCCAAAGAAGCACATCTGGTATTTTTGTGATGTTCGTCCCACAGTGTGGCACAATCCCCAAAGAAAATTCTGCCTCTTACACATAAGAGTTTTACTCGATGGTAGAACACTGTGCCACAGTCCTTATCCCAGAACTCTAGCCCAGCTGTCAGAGTTGCTGGGTCCCAGCAACTGAACACCATGACAGATGATAACCTTTGGAAAAGATAAAAATTGTAGTAGTGTTTTTTTAATGTGGACAACTAAACTAAAAACTACATTGAGCTATTCGCTTCATTTCACTGAACAGCCCCAAAAACAATGATTTTTGGCTAGTACTGACTTTTGTGGAATTTGACCCAGAAACCCACTGGAGTAGGACTTCCAGTACTAACATCCAGTCTATTGAATGCAATGAGATCTTTTAATTGACATAACTAATCACAGGATTGAATCATTTTAATGAGTTTTAATTCATCTCAATACACTTACAGTACAATTTTTAGTTGTAGGTAGCTATTGAGATGTGTTCCAATTTCCAAAGGGATAGCTGTGTTAGTCTAGTCCAGCAAAAAAAACAAGGAGTTGTGTGGCACTTTAAGACTAACAGATTTATTTTTCACATGAGCTTTCGTGGGAGAAAATCCCACTTCCTCAGATGCTTCGAAGATGGGTGAACTTACAGACTTACTTTCCATTCTGTAAGTTCACGCATCTTCGAAGCATCTGAGGAAGTGGGATTTTCTCCCACGAAAGCTCATGTGAAAAATAAATCTGTTAGTCTTAAAGTGCCACACGACTCCTTGTGTTTTCTATTACATAAACCAGTTAGCTAGCCAGTTAGATTACTAAATAGCCATAATTATTATACAGAAGAGACTGTGAAATCTGGAAATGAACAGGCAAAATGGACATATCCCCAGAGCAAATATATCCAGTTCAACTTTTCTCACAGAGGTACATAGACCAGCAGAATTGCAGCCTTCAGACTATCACCATATGATAACCTTAGATATGCACCATTATAGTCTCTGGGATCACTTCCTCTTCCAACCACTCAAAGTGCTCAGAAGAACAAAAGAAGCAAAGAGTCCTGTGGCACTTAAAGACTAACAAATTTATTTATCGTATGAGCTTTCATAAGTGTCTGATGAAGTAGGATTTTCTCCCACGAAAGCTCATGCGATAAATAATCTGTTAGTCTTAAAGTGCCACAGGACTCCTTGCTTCTTTTGCTGAACTAGAGTCAGACGGCTGCCCCTTTGGAATTTGGCCAGATAAACAAAGTATCAGATGAGCTCATCACCCCAGTGATGAGTGTAGCATGGAGAGAGATTAGATATAATCTCCTCAGGTCTGTAACTACAGATTTTGGCACCTGTGGCAAGCATCTCAAAAAGCATCCCACCCCACCCTGGGGCCCAATCCGGCCCAGCCATCACCAGAAGGCAGAGGGGATCTGGATCCACCCCCAGCTGCCGCGGGAAGGTGGTGGGGATCCAGGTCCATCTCTAGCCGCTGCGTGAAGGTGGTGGTGAGCTCCAACTGCTGCTGGAAGTGGAAGGCAGCTGAGGATGGATCTTGCTCCTCGTTGCCCCACTGCCGCCAGAAGGCAGCAGGGAAGTGGATCCATCCCGGCACCCTCTAAAATTTGGCGCCTGAGGCTTTGCACTGGTTGCTCCAACCTAGTTGCAGCCCTGAATCTCCTAGTCATGCTGTCCTTCACATTTTCACACTGCCCCTCTGGCAAATAATAACTAAAGTGAATTTCTGCACATACAGGTAATAACAGTAAAGAAATATTGTTGGGGCTGTTATGGTGGTGCACAGTGGAGATGAATATCACACAATTCAGCCCTTAACATTGTCCAGTGATTTCTTAAAATCAGTATTTGATTTGAAAGCAGATGGCTTTGAGGGGTTAATAAGTATAATAATAACATAGTAGTAATTCAGTTTAGTTAAGGAGAAAGTGTAGCTTGCCATATTTTCAATATGCAGTTACTATATAAAGTTGAATGTTATCTCCGTCTCACTTCATTTGATTGGTACCACTGAGAACTTACTCCACACTTACTTACAGCATAAAGAAAGGCTAGATGGCTGAGATGACTTCCTGCTTAATGACAAGTGAAAGTCAAGGGGTTGGTTTTGACACACAGGGTAATCAGCTTCAGCTTTAGAATCTAACTCCCTGAAATATGCTTCCTCATGCAATATGCCAGCAGTTTAGATGAGCTGGATTTCTTCTGTTGATACTCCTCTGGTGTAATTGGGAAAGGTCTACTGGCAAAAATTATCTATTTCCCAATATGGAGTCCCAGACTCTGGAATTTGCATCCACCTTTGGTCATATAAAGCCTAAGTCTTACCTGTTCAGTCTGATATGAAACCTAACTCAACTCTTCAGGCTTTAGAGAAGTGTAAGTTAGTTGACAAGAGGTTACATAGTTAGAGTGTGAGTTCTGTTTGTTTTATATAAGTGATTGGGGGAAAAGGAGCTCATAAGTTATGATTTGATCGGTTAGAGGGCAGGGATTTCCCTGCACCCCTGACATCCCTTCTGAATTTCCCCAACCCCCCCCCGCACACACACACACACACACACACACACACACCACCAGTTGTCAGCTAGTAACATAGTGTTATAACAATTTAGTCATTGGCTAGAAATGACTGAACTGAACTCAGTAAGTAGTAAGGGGGTTCAGATACCATTGCAAACTGATTCTCAGTTGAGAGGGAGACGGGGATGGATGTTTTGCTTGGTGTTGTGGGCTCTAAACCATGATCTGATTAGTAATTAGCTCTGTTTCTAACACCAGTTGGGCTGGTCAAATAGTGCTTGTGAGTTAGGCTTGATATAGTCTTTTGTTATTTTGGGTGACCAGTGTAGCTGAAATCACTGATAATCAGCTTAAGTGCTAGTGCTTAGACCTAAAATCAGAGGACGGATCACAGTGTGGACATGGCAGCAGAAGGAGGCTATCCACAAGGGTGATGAAGTGCAGTTGTGAAGAACAGGACCCAGAATTTTTCAGAGAACTATGCACAGTGGAGTCCAACATCTCTTTCTTGAGTGGCAGCAGCTAAGTTAACCCCCACCATTTTAAACGTATAGTTGGTATACTGTTTTCACACTAAATTTTATCTGCCATTTTGTTGCCCAGTCACCCAGTTGTGTAGGATCTCTTTGTAAAACAAACCTCAGAAGGTAGATCGGGGTCTCAAACACGCGGTCCACAGGCAGCATGCAGCCCCTAAAGCTATTTGCTGTGGCCTGCAATGGCACTATTGTTACCAATATCACTGTATGAAAAGGTGTCATTGGCACGGCCGTCAGGCTAACATCCTAGTCCTCATTTGGCCCTGTACTAGTCCTCATGCAGCCCTCAAGGTGATTTGAGTTTGAGACTCCTGGGCTGTGTTCATACACAGGGGGTTATTTCGATACAGTTGTTTCAAAACAACTTGTATCGAAATAACACCTTATTTCGAAATAACTTAATTCGAATTAACAGTTTGTTAATTCGAATTAAGGAAAAAGCTCAAAGCGAAATAGCAGGTTCAGGCAACAGTTATTTCGAAACAAGTCACTGTTGTTTCGAAACAACATGTTCACACGGCGTTGTTTCGAAACAACGTTGTTTCGTCCCCGCATGGGGTTTATCTTGTTTCGAAACAACGCTGTTGTTTCGAAACAATGGGACCCGTTGTTTTGAAACAACCGTGCGTCGGGTGAACAGCCTAAATCTTATTTCGAAACAACCTCTGTTGTTTCGAAATAAGAGGGCTGTGTGAACACAGCCCTGATGTAGATAGTGCTTCACAGAAGGCTTGAGCAGCCAGTTTGGGGTGATAATCTAATAAAACGGTCAGGAAACATTTTTCATTTTTTTCTGTGGTACTATATAGCCCTCCACTTGGGGGCGCGCCCCCGCGCAGTGCCCTTAACCCCCACCCCACCCCCCCCCCCCCCCCAATTCAAACATTCCCCTTAATTTCAATGCCTGGGGAAAACACTGTTAGAGGGCGTCTTCAAAGTCACATGCTAAACACACACACTTCTTACCTATGTCTCTAATATCTGAGCTTACTAAAAGTCAAATATTCTTTAAGATACTGCAAAAGTTGTAACTACTTTTATTGTTTCCTCTTGCTGACTTCTAAGCTTGGGCAATTAAAACTTATCAAGTTGTTTTTCCTTTCAGGTTTTCATATTGCAATATTTTGCATTCAGGCATGTCAGGGGAAGCATATTATTTAAAATCTACTGTTTTCACTCCAGTTTTGGGACACATTTCTTTTTTCATTATTGGTTTTAAACTGTTTAAATGATGGGCCACAGGGATGTTGACAATGGTTCTTTGCAAGTGCATATACCTATATATTCCTGTACAAGCACTCAAGGGACTGGTTACAGTTCAAATAAAACGGATAGATAGATAGATAGATAGATAGATAGATACTGCTAACAGGTAGTTTTCATTGCTGTAATTAAAGTCAGACTAAGGAAACAGTTCAGATCTGGATCTGAAGTAGGTTTAGTGGTGTTAATTTGAGACTGAATTTGGGCTAATGCTGAGGCTTAGCTCTACCAGAGTTGCAATTTCACAAGCTTGCCTTATCCATCGTCTTGCATCAAACACATCTTATAACAATTGCATCTAGATCCAAAAAAGAATATTGTTCCTTACTGATTTTATACTCAACCAAGATTAAATGAAGAGTGATTTAGATCTGGAGATTGAAATTCTACACCCTTCAAAATCTGAAAGTGTTAAGATTTGAGTTTATATTTTTTATTCTTCCTAGTTAAAATTGCTGTTGGTGGTGTTTTGTTGGTTGTTTGCGGCTGGGAGGGAGCTGTTGCTACTGTCAGTCAAGCTATGTTAAGGTAGTGTAGCAAATCCCGGTACTATAGTGACATCTACTGAATGAAAGTAGAACCACCATTAATGTTTAATATTTCTGTATCCTCAGCAGTGAAAGCTCATGCAATAAATATATTTGTTAGTGTTTAAGTGCCACAGGACTCCTTGTTTGTTTTACTGTAAAACAGTGGTTTCCAACCTGTGGCCCATGGGCCAAAAGTGGCCTATGGAGTCTTTCAGAGTGGCCTGCTGCTCTCCTTCCATTGGTTGCAAAAGGGAGACACTGCCTAAGGAGCAGAGTATGTTGCTATGGGGCTACAAAACTGGTACAGGCTCCTTGCTGCAGCCCAGGAGCCAGGCACTCCCTTCCCCCTGCCTGTGCGGGGAGCACAGCACAGCACTCCGTCTGGGTCCCTAGATTGCAGTGGTGGATCAGAGGCTGCACAGGGGTCGAAGTATGATTTGGGGGGCCCCAGAACCCTCCTAAATTTCCAGGCCCCCCTCAGCAGGTACAGGGGTCCCCCTTGTGTATCCTAGCTACTATCCCCAATATCTATTCCCATTCCCAATATCTACTAAGCCCCCAATACCCACCCCCAAAATCCACACCCTGCCCTCAATAGCCAGCCCCAGAACCGAATATCCATTCCCCTGTCCCCAATATTCCTCAGCACCCAATACCTACCCACTGTCCCCAGTATTCCCCCAGCCCCAGCCCCCAAAATCCATCCCCTGTCCCCAATACTCACCCCCCAATGTGAGCCGGGCCTTCCCAACGCTTACCGGCAGCCACGTGCTGGGCTGGAAGGCAATCCTTCCTGCAGAGTGCACTTGGAGGCTTCTGCTTCCACATGCAGCCTGCACATGCTCAGAGGAGGTGGGCACACACACCCCACTCTCCCCTGCCTGCCGCAACACCGCAGAACGGTGTTCCAGGGTCTGCTATTTTTAGGGGCTCAGTGTTTGGGCCCCTAAACATAGAAAATGGAACAGGAATGCTGCATTACAGGGCCCACTATTTTTAAATGTTGGGCTCCAAAATGCAGCGTTCCAACTACATTTTCTATTTTTGGGGGGTTGGAATGCTGAATCCCTAAAAATAGTGGGCCCTGGAACAGTGTTCTGCCACGTTCTGGCATCCTTTAACCCCGGGGGCTGCAGAGTCGGCATCCCAGGTGTGGGATGAGAACAGCAAAGCTCAGCCTGTGGGCTGGCTTACCCAGTCCCAGGGGTGGATCAGCTGGCCCAGGGGTTGGAAGGGAACTCAGAGTTCAGTCTCTGGGCTGGCCTGCCCTGCTCCCTTTCTCAGTGCTAGGCTGCCGGTAGGCAGAGGGGCCCCCACATTGTGGTGGGCCCCTGGGCATAGGCCCCATTGGCCCATGTGTAGGGTTACCAGACATCTGGCAAAAGGAGGACATGTCCTCCTTTTTGCCTTGCTGTCCTCCATCCTCCAGGTATTTAAAAAAAAAAGCTGGTTTTGTCCAGCTTTTTGCTGGACACCGGGGCAGCTGTCTAAAAACAGATGCAGGCTCCAGCGTGCTACACCAAACGTGTTCCCCTGCCAGCTCAGGGGGCTTGGATGGCCGGGAGTGAGCCTGACTATACCTCCTCTCCCCTCTCCTCCTTTCACAGCACCTGGCCTGGGGAAGTCCCGCCCGTACCACCAGGAGAGGTGCGTGCAGAGTGTGTCTGTAATGATCTTGAGGGTTCATTAAAGACAATGCTACTGAATGAGTAAGTAATAGAACTTTAATCATACAGACAGGTATCCAGGTGTGTACCTGGGAGCAGCCATGTTAGATCGTCTCAGGGGCAAGTCTCCTAATTTACACAACACTGGCCCATGCTAGGGAGTGTCTCTAAATTCATAACCTTCTACAAGCATATCACTACATCCTCCTCCTAAGGAAAAGAAGTAAAACAGTTAGATACACATAAAAGCTAGTTAATAATACATGCACTAACATCTAACAACACATAACAGCTATCTAAAAAAAAAAAAAAAAAAACATGCAGAAGGACAGTCCATACACCCAGGATATGAACTACCTAGAGAGGGGAGGTTCCTAGCACATCACTCTCAAGTGAGTCTTTACCACCCACTTTCCTTACATATCCTAGCAAGTCTTTATGAGTCTTTCTGGATGTTTGATGACTTGATTAGATTTTCTTAGTACTGGTCCTTCGTTCAGGTCTGAATTTTCTTGTTCCCTGATGGTTTTATTACTATGTGTTGAAGATATCGGATCAGTCAGGGGAGGCATGCCAGAATTTACCTCAACTTCCACAGTGTTGGAACTTTTTGGAATAAGTCATAGATCCCATCGATTATGTCGACATGTGTTCCCTTGATCTGTGTGGACCACGTAAGACCGTGGATGCAGCTGTTTTGTAATAGTACCTCTGGCTGTGTTCACACAGCACTCTTATTTCAAAACAACAGAGGTTGTTTCGAAATAAGAACTACCCTGTTCACATGATGCACGGTTGTTTCGAAACAACTTAAACCCCATGTGGGGACGAAACAACGTTGTTTTGAAATGATTGTTTTGAAACAATGCTGTCTGAACATGTTTCGAAACAACAGTGACTTGTTTCAAAATAACTGTTGCCTGAACCTGCTATTTCGATTCCTGCTTTTTTCCTTAATTCGAATTAACAAACTGTTAATTTGAATTAAGTTATTTTGAAATAAGGCATTATTTCGATACAAGTTGTTTCGACACAACTTGTATCGAAATAATGCCTGTGTGTGAACACAGCCTCTTTGTCCCCAGGTATTGGAGGAGTGATTCCTCAGGCATACTTTATCTCCTCTTGCTGGGGCCGGTGCTATTTAGCCTCCGACCCCAGGCAGGTTCCCTGGCTGTGAATTCCTGCCATTGGTCCCTTCCCGTCCCTGCCCCTAACACTGAGCTGCCTGTGTTATGAGGTTGTTTGGCTAGCTACCCTAGTTTCCTTGCTGTCCGTGTGGTAAGTACTGTATACCTGTGACCTGTCTGACTCCTGAGAGCTAATGAGGTACCCAACATGCAGCCACATACATCCTGAGATTGCAGTCCAAATATGTCCTGGGCTATGGCAAAGGAACCACGGAGTCCAGTGGCACTTAAAGACTGACAAATTTATTTATCACATGAGCTTTTGTGGGAGAAAATTCTACTTCGTCAGAAGCTTTGAAGATGGGGGAACTTACAGAATGGGAAGAAAATAAATGCAGGGCAGTGTAAGCCATGGCCAGGGTTACTCATGGGTTTGAACCCTGTATTGGGGTCTTTGATTTTTGGCCTGTTGCTTTCTACAAAAGGGCTAAATTGGGGGAAAAAATAGAGCAAATACTAATAAAATGAAGGAAAATAACGTATACCATGCATAAAATTACTAACAGAGATCAGTTAAGTAAAGCAAACAAAGGGGCTATGTTCACACGTAAACTGTTATTTTGAAATAAGTTATTTCAAAATGAGTTATTTCAAAATAAAGTCCTTATTTCGAAATAAGTTAATTTGAATTAAGAAAATGTTAATTCACATTAAGGGAAAGCCTGCTATCAAAATGGCTGTTATTTTGAAATGGTTATTTCGAAATAAGGCGGTTCGGACATGTTGTTTCGAAACTGTTTCGAAACAACATGTCTGAACACCATTGTTTCAAAACAGCCATTTTCGAAACAACGGCTATTTCAATTTCAAGCAAGGTTTTACTGTTTCGAAATAATGGAATGACGTGTGGACATAAGAAATTTTATTTCAAAACAATGGCTGTTGTTTTAAAATAAAACTCTCATCTGAACACAGCCAGGGGCACATTTGAACTGGCCAGAAACAATTTAGGACAATTTTTTTTAAAACTGTAAAATGGGCTACTGCAGAAAATGAAAAATGAGAGGCAAATTAACTGCTTTTTATTTATTTATCTATCTATTTATTTTTACTTTTTAAGGTGCTTTTCAAGTTTACATATGCAAATTTAGTTTAACTTTTTTTAGTCTCATGAACATTAATGAAAGGGCCATGAAAAACTTTCATTTACTGAAAAATACAGTTTTCAGTAAAGGAAAACATTTTGGTAATTTTTTTATTTTAAAATAATTTAAAAAACACAACTTTGTGCAGTTTTAATGCTGCATTCATTAATCATTACCCATTTTCCATGACATAATATGACAATGACAGTTATATTAATACTACATTTTTTCCATGTGTCCTCTGGTGTCCTCCTTTTCGTACCTCCCTGTCCTCCTTTCCATGCTTTGGTATCTGGTAACCCTGCCCATGTGGTAATCCACCCTGGCAGAGATGCTGGGCTCCCTGCTGGAGTGAGAGGGAGTGGAGATTAGTAGTTTCCTCCACTAGCTCCAGCAAAATGTTCTGCCTGGGCCCTAGGCGCTGGGGTCCCTGCTGGAGCCAGAGGAAGAGGAGCATTAATCTCCAATCCCCATGAATGAAAAAGGAAGCCACTACCTAAGGGGCCAGGGGGGGCACAGGTCTGGCTGCAGTGGATGTATGAGGCTGCTGGCAGAGACTGGTGGCCCATCAGGGTTATAAAAATGATATCTGTAGCCCTGGAGCTGAAAAGGTTAGGAATCACTGGTTTAAAAGATACCATTCATGGCCATGGTGATTTGTTTTATTGTTGATCTTTTACCTTTGCAATTTTTGTCCCATTATGATAGAATTGGTCATTCAGCACCAACGATCCTCATGCCTCCAGATCAGGGCCGGCTCAAGAGGCTGTGGTGCCCCAGGCCACCTTTTGGTTTTGTACCCCTTCTGGGAGGAGGGGCATGGAACCCAGCCTCCGCTCCATCTGGCTCACCCTGCCCCCAGGGCAGAGAACAGCAGGCCCGGGGGACAGAGCAGGCCAGCCCCGTGGCAGGGGTCCCCTCTTCTGCCCCTGCCCTGGGCTGGCTGTTCCTCCCTTGGGGTGGAGAGGGCTGGCCCAGAGGCAAGGCAAGAAAGCAGAGCCCATCCATTGGGCTGGCCTAGTCTGCCCCTGGGGGCATAGTGGCCTGCTTGGGGAGGGACAAGAACATGGTTCCAGCATCTGAGCCAGCCTGCCCATCCCCGTGTGGCAAGGCGGTTGCCCCTAAGGCAGTGGTGCCCCAAGCCACTGCCTTATTTGCTCATGGGTTCAGCCAGCCCTGCTCCAGATTTTTAAAAAAGCTAACATGTTCTATGACTTGTTTACATGCAAACATTTTTATTTCTCAACAATTTTGTTTTAGTCTGTCCTCCATTTGACTATGGGAGTGAACTCTGTCCATTTATTAAAGGAGGGAGGAATAAGATCTTTACTGAACAGACAATTTTATTAGGGGCTCAGATTCCACAGTGCTGAATGTGATACAAGTACCCAGATCAACTGGTAAGAGGACACTGAAAGGATAATTAGAACAGTCATTTTAGGTATTTAGATTAACTGTTTACACTGCGGTTTCTTTAGTCTGGGTTTTCCATTCAGATCAAGCATTACCTAAAATGTTTAAACACCACAACAAAACTACAAGCCAATGATATGAGCAATATTCTGATTATACTCCATAGGATGGAGTGGGGGAGTTGAAGTGGGCCAGATTTTTCATGCAAATAGTTTACTCACTGAAAATTGCACATTTGGGGTGAAAAGGTATTTGTAGGTTTGACTGTATTTCAGTGAATAATTTTTGTACAAAAAGAAGAAAAAATTGGAAATCTCCTGGCAGTCGACTTCAGCATTTGTGTAATGAAAAGCATTCTGACTTTTTATTTTGGAATTTCCCTAGGGTTTTTTTTTTTTTTCCTTTTTTTCTTAATGATAAATGCCCCAGCACAAACACATTCATTTGGGGTCAAACAAAACAGTGTGTTCAATCCAAAATGATTGTTTTGGTCAAGAAATTAAAAAAAAGTTGTGTTTCAGTCTTGATCTGAAATGAAGCTTTTTTTTAATTTGTTGGCTATACCAAAAATGGGTTGTTCAACATATGTTGCAGGTCAACCAAAACTATTCATGAATTCATTCCAAACACTTTCCCAGGTAACAGGGCAGTGCTTCTCCTGCCCACCTTTAATGTGACTACAGCATTCACTTGGATGTGGAGATCCAGGTTCAAGTTGTCTTTCTGCCTGAGGTGGAGCAGCCATTTGAACATGATTCCTCCTCATCATTCATTAGAGGTTAATGCCCCAACCATTCTTGGCTGTTTGGGGATGGGGCTAGCTCCAATTGTAGCAGTTCCACATCATATAAATAATGAAATAGTTATTAGAGAAGAGATTGGAAACCAGCTCCTGCCCTCCAGTCTGAGTCCCCAAACCACCAGGCTATTGAATCTCTCAATCTCGTCCAATTAATATTTATGTGTCTATTTGTGACCAGTCCATGTCTAGCATAGCCACCTGCAAATGCCAAGATCAGGGCAGGCTGCAAAAGAAGAGCAGATTCTCACAGCATGGGGTGACACTGAAGTTAGGCGAAGTGCAGTACCTCTTCCAACTCCTCCAGAACCTCCTCCTGCAGTTCTGGCTGCATTACTCCCTGCAGCTGCTGATCTATGCACACTTCATGTGGCTCCTTGTCAACCTCCTGCTCACCTCAGCCAAGGTGGCCATTCATACCATCAGGAAGAGGAAGCTGGCTGGGGAGGTACTCTGTGACTCTGGGGCCTATTTCCATTTCTCTGTCCGTGCATGTCTCTGAGCAGAGTTCCTCTGGGCCACATCCACTGCCTCCTTCACCTCTTCTGAGAAGCAGTGAATGCTGTCCAGGGTTCTCTGCTCAATGTGCCAAGCTCAATGGGCCAGGGCTGTGTGTGGTCAGGGGTGGGAGATTCGAACTCTTGACCGGGTGGAAGGCTGGAGTTGGATTCCACTGCTGGTTGGTGCAGGGCCCAGGGCCAGGGGTACACTTTGCTTGCCCCTGCAACATGCACACTTTCTCTCCCCACCTGGTGCAGTGCCCACCCAGAGGAGTCGTCGGCTTGAGAGAGAGAGATTGCCCCAAGCCTCCCCATCCTCCTCCCCCCACAGGACAGAGACTGCTCCCCCCCAACACTGGTTTGACCCCCAAGCCTTCCCCAGCCAGGCAGACTTGTCCTGGCTGCCCCCACATCCTCGAGTCAAGTGAGCTGCTCAAGGTCTCTCAGCAGGTTGGTGGCAGAGTCAGGACCAGAACTCCCATCTCATGCCTTCTCCATAGACTTGCCCTATAACTACAGGCACAGGTGCTGGGTTGGTACTGAAGGGGGGTGGAGTGAAGATGATGGATGTGGATGGGGTTAGGAGGGCTGGAGGGGGGATTTTGGGGCAGGGAGCTTAGGAAATGGGGAGGGGGGCTGAGGAGGACATGGGGAAAGAGGGGTCTGACAAGGGCCTGCTCAACCAATAAGCAAATAAAGCAGTGACTTCTGTCACTCACCCCTCCCTGAGCCAGCCATTCTGCCCCCGGGGGTGGAGCAGGCCAGCCCATGGGGCAGGTTCCACTTTCTCACCCCGCCTCTTGACTGGCCTGCTCTGTCCCTAGGGAAAAACAGCCAGCCCAGGGGAGGAGTGGGAGAACAGAGCCCTGCCTCTGGGATAGCCCACTCCACCCCTGGGCCAGCTGTTCCCTGCCTTCGGGGTGGGATGACCAGGCCAGAATGGAGGCAGGGTTCCGCTCCCCCCAAACCAAAAGCCAGCTCAGGGTACAACAGCCCCTTGAGCCAGCCCTGGGTCTGATGTGGGCATTAGTGGACAAGATTGGGGTGACATTGTGGATTTGAGGCTCTGCTTCATCGGTGAGGAAAGAGATGGTGGGGCTCAAAAATGCCTACCTGAGCTGGGGCCCACACATGAATGAAGGGGGCCTGAACGGTACAGGAAAGGGACCAGAGGTTAAGAGGGTTCTGGGGCCCATCAAATTATATTTTATCCGCTGCAGGGTCACGTGAGTATGTCACCTGGTGACTTATAAGGTGTAGTCCCTTGGTTCTTTCCTTGGGCTTATTGTACCTTTGAGTTCCCTTAATGGACCATATAGCAATATATTGCTGCTGCCATCTTATCTCAGCATGTCAGGTCAGGGCTGAATTGTGGGAAGCCAGGCTACCCACCAGTAAGGGACCCATTCCCCCACCACAGGGGCAGGGCTGGAGCCAGAGGCCTCTCTCTGCTTGCCCAGGGGCAGGGTCAGAATGCCGTGGAGCTCAGCCTCCAGCTCTAGGGCCCCACCCCTGCCAGTGCCAGCATGGGCCCTCCTCCAGCACTCCCCCAGGCCCCACCAAAGCAGTGGGGACTGAGTGGAGTGGCAGGGGGCAGGACTGGATCATGTAAGGGCCATAGGAACTGGAGCCCATGGCCCCCTTTAGGCTGGGGCCCAGGGCTACAGCCCCTATAGCCCTGCATTGATCTGGTCCTGTGTCAGGTAGTAACGCAGAATACCTCAAACATATCCATACTTCCAGTACAAATAAGACACACGCATAAGCAGTATGGGTATGACTATACTTACAATTTAATTCAAATTAAATTAATGTATGACTACACTGGCTTTCATTGATTCAAACTAAGGAATTCCTTAGCTTGAATTAATGAAAGCTTACTTCAGAGTTATAAAACCTCACTTAACTTTGAAGTAAGGGTTAATGTGGATTTATTAATTCAAATTAATCCAATATAGCCATGTTAATTCAAACTAACCATTAGTTCAAATTAATGCCTTTTGACCTTTTTCCTCCCAAGGTGCCTTCTTCTTTCTATATATTGGGAGGGGACATGGACCTTCTCTGGGGCCATCTTACCACACCTCCCATCGGCCCCTCTCCTAATTCAAGCTAGGAAGTCCTGTCCATGGACATGCTAGTTCGAATTGGTTTTCCTAGTGGGGCCATGTTAGTGTGAATTCACATAATTAAACTAATCATTATTAGTTCAAATTAATTAGTTTTGAATTAAGTTAATTTGAGCTAGCTTTCTAAGTGTAGACATAGCTTATCATACTTAGAAAATTATAAACTTTCTAATGGTACCAGAAATAGCCTATCTGATATGAATTATTGTAGTTTTAAAATACTGATGTTAAATTACATCACATATAGTTCCCCCAATCCATATAGTATCATACTACTCAAA
The DNA here is from genome assembly GCA_007922195.1 of Podocnemis expansa. Classification (NCBI taxonomy): domain Eukaryota; kingdom Metazoa; phylum Chordata; order Testudines; family Podocnemididae; genus Podocnemis; species Podocnemis expansa. Next base: position 33,950,654 of record ML681989.1, on the reverse strand, counting down.
GTGAAACAGCTTGAATAGGAGAGAGTCACACTGCAGAACATCCTGTAGACTTGCAGTTGGAGTATTCCAAGTTACTATTCTCTTATTCAGAGCAAGGATTTGACCTCAGGTCTTCCACATTGTAGGCAAGTGACCTAACATCAGGCAGGGGTGAGGACAACACCATCTCCTCCTCCAGGTATGCGAATGGTGTTTTTTAAAACTGTTTTGTTTTTTAATCAAAATAGTGCTTTAAAAGCCTGTAAATCGTTCCATTCTTGGGTCGGACCTTCTCAGGTGTTGGCTGCCCATCGTACAGTAGGTAGGGTGAGGCTAACCACCAAAAAAACCAATAGCCACAGCCAGTAGGCAAGGCCAGAGAAGATATACGGCAGGTGTGGCCAAACTGCAGCTCAGGAGCTGGAAGTGGCTCTTGAATGAAAAAGTGTGACTTGCGAAAGAACATCAGCAAATCAATTTAGTAGGTAAAACTACATGGTTATATGCCTCAGTGCGGCTCGAAGGTTTAATAATCAACTTGTGTGGTTCTTGAGTTCCATAAGTTTGGTGACCCCTGATTATGGTCTACTGCCTTCTAGCCACCTGCCAGGGCAAGGCAGAACACAAACAGTCAAAGGGTTCAGTTGGGGGGGGGGGTCAGTGTAAGGTTTGGGGGCGAGAGGGTTGAGGAGAGGGAGACGCAGTCCACTCCACTGCATCTCAGCTCAGGGGCCTATCCAGTAGCTACAAGACCACTAGGGAGTCAGCAGTGCTCCTGCTGAAACACACTGACACTCAGCAGTTAAGGTCCACTCCTCCCTGGACCTCTTCCTCCTTGTCCCCAACTTCCCTCCCACTTCCAAGAACTTTCCCTTATTAGACATCAGGGTATATCAGAAAGGGGGATCCCAAACCTTCAGCATTCAGGGGAGGCAGGTCAGACAAGCCCTCCCTCCAAGTTACCCGCCAGAGGCAGCTCCTTCAAGTTGAGAAGATAAGATACCACGAGCCCAAAAGCATCTTCTGTAGAGGGCAGCTCTTCAAGATCCTGAGGGCCTTCGTTTTCTTTTCCTCTTTCCAATTCCTCAGCCAAGGGTAGTTCCTCCAGGTCCTCACCTGGGGAGGGTGAGTAAAGGGGAAAGTCCAGACAGCAGTTGCTCCCTCTGGTCTCTCAACCACACACCTCCTCTTTCTCCCCTTTGGCTGCCCAGCCTGTCCCTTTATATGGTCCTCCCCTCCTCTTGGCCCTCCCCTTTGGTTCTGGGGAGGGGCTTGGGTTGTGGTCTCCTCTGGCTAGCAGGGGGAGTGCTGGAACCTAACAGTGTCCCTCTCGGAGGATGGGCACTCCACCCTGCTACAAAGCTTCAAACCCAAACAAAAGGTTTAGTTCAAAATGAAACAATATTTTGCTGCTGTTTTGTCTTATTTCATTGACCCAACTTAAGAATTTACAATACAGATTGACCTGAAATTTACTTCCACTCCCAATTTTTCACTTTGTCTAGTGAAACTAAAAATCATTTATTGGCAGGAATTCAGAGGAGACCTCAGCTTGCAGAGCTGGCTCTGTTGGCTGTATTTGATTGTATTGAAAAGAGAGGCAAGCTGCCATAGCTATTTCTCCCTTTCCTTCTAAGAATGTGGACTTGGGCCTAATCCTGCCCTCATGGAAGGCAATGGTGAAACTTCCTTGTACTTGGTGGTGCAGGATCAGAACCACAGAGTGCCCACTGATCAGAATGTGCACCTCTTCCAATTCCTGTGTGACAGACTACACAACGTTATATCAACTCCCCTTCTGCACTGTGAGACCCACTTCTGGAAAAGATTCTAGAAGCCTCTGCCACAAGGAGAAACACGTGTGGCTCTACAATTCTGTCAAGGAGTCAGAGGAGTGTTGCAAGCAAGGAAGTAGAGAGTATTGCCAGAATGAGGCCATATTTGTATGAGAGAGAGGAAAAAAAAACCCTGAAAATACTGGTATAAACTTCTTATGGTTCTGCTTGCTATGAAATTTCTTCTCAAATCTCTCAATTCTCTATCTGTAGCTTGCAATTAAAAAAGACTGACACAATTTGAATTCCCACTGAGGCAGGCTCTTCTAACATGTAGCTCTTGCCCATACATCTTCAGATCAGTACCTGGTAGAATTCCACTTTTATTTCCAGGTTCTCTTTTTTAACTGACTGTTTAACAAATGATGGCTGTCGAGCCTAAGCCTTTCAATTTTGTCACCTTTGAGGAAGTCCAGACCTTTCACTAATAGCAAAGATTAGGTCTGACTTTAGCTATTATGCTTTATAACTGTGCTGCAGTTCATATGCACTGGCTTTCCTGATTTTTAAATTTGAATCAAAGAAATGTGTTATGCTATTAACTTACCTTAATATCCTTGTACTACCCTCACTGTATGCACAAAACTCCTATTTGTGTGTGTTACATGTGCAAAGGAAGAACAGTATGTTACACTGTCCTTTTGGAAGTGTTGCTCTTGAGATGAGATGTAAAACCAAAATCCTGGGCACTTGTCATCTTGACTGTTTACTTGTTACTTTGTGCAAAACACCTGAACATGACTTTCCTCAGCAAGGCAGTAAGTGGGAACAAATGGTGTCTAGCAAGTGGAGTTTTGTGTCGATTCTCTAATTACATTTCCTTCTGGCAGAAACAGATAGGGTTTTATTTTCTCACAATTACTATGAGCTGAGAATAACAGCTCTTAAATTGGCACCAAGAAGATGGAAAGGTGCAACAAAAAATGCAAACACTTCAACAGTTGAACCTAGGATGTAGAACTGCTTCTTGGCATATAGATGAACCACAACTGGCTTGTGGCTTGTTGATACCCCATCATTTAATAGGGTTGCTTGAATGAGGAAATATTTGGTTTATATCTTTTATAAAAACTCATACATGGTGTTTTGCTAAAACCCTAACAAAGATTTCTTGATACAGGAGGAACCTTGATTTCAATATTTTGTATTGACTTGTCTAGAGAAGTAGCTTTCAAACTTAGGGTCAGGACCCAGCACTAGGTTGCATCTACTCAGGCAGTGGGTCACGGCACCCTGTGCTGCTGCTACCAAAAGACTAGCATTCATTGCTCAAAGATGTAATTGTTGGGTTGCGAGTATAAATGATTTTTTTAAACTGGGTCTCGAGGGGGAAAAAAAGTTTGAAAACCACTGGTCTAGAGTCTCCTGTTCCTTCTTTACCTTAAAAAACTAATTGAAAGGTGCACACATTCACTTGAGCCTCTTGTACTCTATCAGGATTTAGCAGTGACAGGGAGAATTGTTAACCCTTACAATGAAGACTATCCCATACAAATGTGTTTGAGTTGCTTGATTTTTTTTGTCTTTGAGGAAAGTGAAATGAATTTGACTCTACTGAAATAAGGCAGCCAAATCTAGTTTACTTATGTAAAGCACCTAGTATTTGTCTCCTGTAAATATCTTCAATATTGTGGACAGTGTAGAAGGGCAAAACAGAGAATGAGACAGTGACTAAGGTCTTGTGTTCTGTGGCACAGTGCAACTAAATTTTGCGGCAAATTTACTGGAATCTGTGGTAGATTGGAATTTCTGTAGCAGTTTCATTCACATTTAAAAAGAGAAGAATTTAGTGTTATAAATACAGAGATGAAGAATACTGTCAGTATAGTAGACCCCTGTTGTTACTCCGGCTAAGATTTTGAACATTTACTAGAGATTCTGGGCGCTGAATAACTGCCATCTGAAAACAAATGTTATTTAAGGTATGTCAAGTTGGGTTCCCAAAATCTGAGGCATTCAAGACTAGTCACTTTGGACTCTCTTGGCTTTTGCTATTAAAGTTCAATTTATTTTATGTTGTCCCCACTTCTTCCATTTTTGAAATACTAGAGATATTTAAAATGCCCATTCTGAACTGCACACTGGAAAGTGTGAGGAGAGTGGGAAGGAAAGATGGATGCTTGTGCCTCTTGCCAGAAGCAGTTTGGGCTCTGGACGGGGCTGGATTAATACATGCTGAGGCCCTAAGCTATGTGAAGATTCAGAGGCCTCATACCATAAAAAGAGTAAAAGTGTATTACATTGTAACAGAAAGGCATAATGAAAAAGTAAATGATAAACCATCCCATTGTCTCTTCTTGACATCTGAGATGAGGTTGGGCAACCTGTGGTTGATGAGAGTTATCCAGCAGTCCTGGAAGGGAAGTTGATGTGATTGGCTGTGGATGGTGAGGTCAGGGTTCAGAATTTTGGTGGTATATTTTATTTTTATATGAAAGGATATTTAAGCCAAAGCAATTTCAATTATGATAAATCTTCTTAGTTATCTCTAACATATTTATTAGCCCTTCATAACATGAGGACCTAAGTCATGGCTTACTTGACTTGTTTTGCAATCCGGCACTCCCTCTTGCTACTTAAGGAGGCATGGAAGACTTGCTTAGTCTGAACTAAGTAGTTCAGAGTTAGTTCAACCTAACCATGGGTTAGGTCGAACTAACCAGAACGTTTTTAGTTCAAACTAAAAAGTTAGTTTGAACTAATTTTTTAGTTCAAAAAAAAAAAAATCTAACCACTTAGCTCAAGCTTATTTCGTTTGAACTAGTATGACTGTGCTAGTTTGAACTAAGTTCAAACTAAGTGGTTAGTTCGAACTAACTAGTTCAAACTAAGCTTTGCTTTTTTAGTTAGAACTAGGCAAAGCCTACTATAGACAGGGATCAAATTAGTCCAGATTAAGTATCCTTAATACGGACTAATGTGCTAGTATAGACACAGCATTTGGGATCAGAGGATGAACAATTTAGGTGGATGTCTCTGCTAAAATTATCAGGAGTGAAATAATTAATGTTGCCGTTGAGACTATTATCTTTACATTTCTTTGTGAACAACTCCATTGAGATGAATGAGGCAATTCATTCCTTTCAGAGCTATTCCTTCAAGCTCCCTCTCCACTCATATAGACAATGCATTGTTTTCTCCTTAGTTATTACTTATATTACAACAGTACTTAGAGTCCACTCAGGCTTTTGGACTAAGCTATCTTAGGTAGTGAATAAGCAACATACATGGAAAAGGTTCAGCCTCTAATCCAGATTTCAACAACACAGGTGGAAGGTGGATGGAAGAAAATGGCATGGCAGAAGAAGCTGACAATGGAAGATGAGGCAAAACTAAAGCACATACTGTATAGCATAGTACAAAACCCATAGTCATGACTGTCATTGTCAGGGGACAGTATCTTATAGGCATCATTCATGGTAGAGGTAAATTTAAAGGAGAGATTAGAACGGGGTGGCCAAATTTATGGAACTCAAGAGCCACACAAGTTGATTATTAAACCTTCAAGAGCCACACTGAGGCATATAACCATGTACTTTTACCTACTAATCTGATTTGCTGACGTTCTTCTGGGAGCCACACTTTTTCATTCAAGAGCCATATGTGGCTCCCAAGCCACAGTTTGGCCACACCTGGATTAGAAGGAAAATAAGGTGATTGCTACTTAGACTCTCTTCATGAGTTTTTTGAAGGGAAAGTTGACTGGTGGAATGAGAATACTGGCATGAAGTGGAATAAAAGTGTCAGTTAGTTTTGTGTGGTGAATTAATAGGACAACTTGGTTAAGTAGGGTTATGTCCCTAAGGGCCTAAAAGCTTGGATTTTAAATTAGAAAATCTGGCTCTGCACTCATTTTGTATTTTCAAGGTTATGTTCACAAACATCAGGGCTAGAAATATTTTTTTAAAGCATATAACGAAGGTTTAAGCTTCTGATGCACAACTCTTCAGCAGAGTGGACCTTAGTAAATTCTGTGCCAAAGAATCAGAGACCCCTTAATTAGCTACTAAAAGGGAGAAAAATACTCCTTCTACTTCCATGAGTGTAGTAGAACCTGCACATGTCTGAGTATGACCCTAAGAGCATCCCTTTGTCAGAAAGCAAGGGGCTCCCTGGTATCTAGCAGTGAGTTTCAGATGGCCTGACCAACTTAGTGTAGCCCACACACTCACTGTTATAATCGGTATCTAAAAGGTGTCATGGAACATGTCATTGGAAAACTAATCATTCACTTATTAATATTCTTGTGTGCTATCAATCCACAAAGGAGGTCCAGGTGTGCTGGAATTATGACTAAAGCATGTTTAAACCAGGTATTTCAGGGGGAATTGGTGAACAGTTCTTTTCTAGGCAAACTAATGTGGTCACCTGCTAAAATACATTTCCATGTAAATTGAGCAAGATGTAACTAACAACAAAGAAAAGCACATTTGAATGCCAGGCAAACAAAACCATCAGACTGCAAGGGAGGAACCAGTGACCATTGGACAATCTCCATGTGATATGGAGATTGCACCCTCTAGGAAACCTTCCTGCTTATTGAACCAGGATCAATGAACTTTGAGAGAGATCCTTCTCAAAGGTTTCCTGGACTATAAAGAGAGTGGCAGAGAACCCCTAAGAAATTCCTTCACCCAGGGAGACAGAGAAAACCACTGCCTTGGACTCTGTGGATCCTGACCCAAAGCTAGTCACTCATTGCTGGAAGAGGAAGGCTGGTGAGGAAACTACCTTGAACAAAGGCTGTTGCTTGTTAAGTTAGGTCTTAGCTATTAGCTGCTTTTGTTTGTAACCCTGCCTAACTTTATTTTTTTGGAGCTTGAACTTGAAGTGTCTTTTTAATTAAATAAACCGGTTTAACATGTTATCTAATCTAATCCTGTGCTCTGAATGAAGTCATTGCTAATCTCAGTTAAGATAATAAATTGCTATTTCTGCACTTTTAAACTTAGCTTCTGTGAGTACTCCAGGAGCATTTGGACACAGCAAGGAGACAGTTTTGTGGAAATTCAAGGATTGGGCTCATTCTGCAAACTGTAACTAGGAGTTAGAAGCCAGAGTATTACCTGCATGATTTTTAAGCTGGCTATTGGTGTCAAGGCTGTGACCCCAGGCAATATAGCGCTTAGGACAAGCAGAGTTGGTGGGCTGGTGATGACGACAACTGGTCTGTGCTGAACCCCAAACTTTGCACCGAAGGAATGAAAAAGTGTAAATTGCCACTTAGATGATGCCCCTTGAGCACAAAGGTATAGTCCTCTACACATGAATCTCCTCACTTTCATGGAAAAGAAGATATGTTGCTTCTGCAGGACCATTCATCATATCAGGTCCTACAGGGAGCTCTCTGTACAGTCTGGGATCCACATAAGGAGAATGGGCAGAATTTACAGTCCTCAGATGTACAAAGAGATGGCAAATTATCTTGGCTAGCAGCTATTTCTACCAACTCGTTAACAACAGGAGACATTTTCATGGGGATTAAATCTATCATAAAGCCTATTCTACAAGACGACATGGTGGCAGCTCAGAGGAAGAACCAGCTATTACTAAAATTCTTTACTGTACGTTTTTGGAACACAAACCAAATAACCAAGAAAACATAGGAGGATGTGGTAAGAACTCTGACCTGATGCAGGATGGTATCAGTTGCATTTAGATCCAGAAAACTTTATTGGAAAACCAAGTTACAAAATCATTTGACATGTCCTGAAAAACATGAGACAGATATATCAAGAACTACATAAAGAAAAGGCCCATACATTTAGCAGCCTATGGGACATTTAGGAGCAGAGCAAGTAATCATTCTTGTAGGAGATGGGCTTTATTGCCCACTGAGGAAGGGGAACATTGACCATTATGTCACTAGAATCTGAACACGAGTCAAGCAAAAGACACTTCAGAGCTTCACTAACTAGCAATCACAACAGAATCACTGGAGCTTGTATCAGTGGACTTCCTGCTTTTAGACCAGTGGTTCTCAACCTTTTGCAGGTACGACACACTCGGCAGCATGTTGTAATGCTACAGGACACACCAACCCACCCCCTCCAAGTCAAATCCAGCCATCTTCCCAGCTTTCCATGACACACTTACCACTTTGTGGTGACACAATAATGTGTCCCGACACAGTGGTTGAGAACCACTGATTTAGACAGTAGGAAAAGAAGATATGGCTACATTTTAGAGTGTATCTAGACCACCAAGTTAAGTTGATTTAAGTTACATTGATGTACAGCCATGCTATAATTAAGCAACTGTTGCATGTCAATACTATGCTCCTTGTGTCAGCAGAGTGCATCTCCAATAGTAGCTCTTGCACTGACACAGAGCAGTGCGTCATGGGTTGCTATCCCACCATGCAACTGGCTGTGGGATGCTTTGGGATGGGTTTGCACTGCCTCCTGGGAGCAGACACAGCATGACATGATGAAGGTTTCTCAATCACATCATTCCATGAGAATCATACTTGGCTTTTCAACTGCCCTGGTACTCTGCAAGCGAGCCATCTCTATAAAGCAGTGGTTCCTGCTCTTTTCTCTCCCATGGCACACCTTGATACCTTTAATTCTTTTGAGGCACACCACCATATAGTTGCCAAATGAACACATCAATATTCATGAGCCAATCTAGCATTCTGAGAAGTTTTTAAAATAATTCTGTGGCATGCCTCCTCAGGCCTGAGGACACACCTGTGTGCTATGGCACACTGGCTGGGAACCAGTGCTATAAAGCATGGGTTCTTCACTGCTGTTTAATATATCATTAAGAATATAAGGCTATAACAGAAGTAAAGCAGTGGGATGCTGAGCTGAGGGATACCTTGAAGGAATGTTTTAAAACTGTGCCACAGTAGTATGTGTTGCTGTAGTGCATCAAGCCTGCCATTTTTTGCCTGTGCCATGGTATGAACCTGGTAATGATTTCTGTGTGCGCCTGAAAAGTAAAACATTTTAAATCACTTTTTAAAGTAACAGTTGGTAACATGACCAAACTGACATTACTGAAGACTAACACAGGAAGTACACAGAAGTAGAGTGGGGGCTGTCTGAGAGGCAGTGTGTGTGTGAGAGACAGACAGACAGAGTGTGTGACAGTGTGTCTGTATGCTGTCTCTTTAAGCATATAATGCTCACCAGCCAGCACTTTTGTTCAGACAGCAGCTGACACTTGTTCAGACAGCTGACAGCTGCAACCAATCCTGAGCCCAAAGCTGGTGCACAGACAGGCACCCCTCTGTCCCTCTACCCTAACTCAGCATAGGCTGGCTGCCACTGCAGCCCTACTGCCAGGAAGAGCAGGATTCCACATTAATGTTTGGATTCTACCATTCTGTCTAAGTTCTCCTTAACACGGATTTCATAGGGGCCTATGTCCATGCAGCTGTTACTGTGTTTTATCTCCTGTGGGATGGAATGCCTTGGTATTGCTGCAGCCTGGAAGGATATATGGAATGGGATAATGCTGGGAGGGGTGGGGGTGGGGAGTCAGGAATGTAGTGAGGTCCTTGAGACTCTCTACTCCTGCCTCCCTCTAGTCATTTCTCCCTTAGACTCAGTCACAGATCCATAACCTCCTCTCCCCACAGCACCCCAAGAGATCCTGCTGTAGTTCAGGCAGGAATATGTTTCCTGCAGATACCTGGCATGCTTACCTGAGTAGTATCTATGTGAGTTCTCCATGCTGAACAAACAGGTAAAGCAATTTCAAAACTTTTTGGGACTTCGAAAGGGGAGAAATGCATGCCTGTGTAACTGGATGCGGAACGGAGGTCAAAACAATGTAGCAGAGGGGAGGTAAAAATGATGACCACAGCAGTCATGATGGGATCCCTCCTGGAGGCCAGTTATGGTGATGTATGGAATGCAGTATCTACACTGATGCTGTGTCACTAACTAACTCACAAGAAGCTCTATGCCTCTCATTGAGATTGTTTTCATTTTGTCAGCCTAGGAGGAGTGTTAAAATGAGCAAAAGCAGCACTGGAGTGTGTACAGAGCTACTTTTTGTCAACAAAACTGTTTAGTGTAAATAAGAACTTAGTCACAAGTGGATTGCTTCATTTGTCCAAGCCTAATCTACCACTAAAAGGTCAGTCAAGACTGCAGCAGACAAGATCTTCCACGATTGTGTTTTAGAATTTGGTTTCCCTGAAAAGATCCACTGTGACCAAGGTGCAGAGTTTGAAAATAATAAGATCAAGTGCTTGGTGCTACCTTCACACCAGGTGACAGAACTTGTCTGGAATCTTTCAGAGAAGGGGGCGGGGACTAGGCTAATTAAGATCCTTTTGAGACCACAAGGTTCATATAGTACTTAAAAGGCAAAGCTAGAATGCTGTTGAGGAATCAGTCAAAATCTGCTGCTGCAACTCACTTAAGAAGACACTAGAATTTAATCTCACTAACAATAGAAAATGTATATTTCCTCATGTTGGCGTAGCAAAAATGGAAGCTTTTCCGAATGTCACCTGGAACAATTCAGATCACCTGTGCATGCTTGATGTGGGGAAAAGGGATGTAATGATCCCCAAAAGAAAAACTATTGTAACAAGTCAGGCTCATACAGGCCTTCATTCTGAAAGTTTCAAAGACTATTTATGGCAGATACATACACATTGGTGGCCAAGTCACCAGCTAGGGACATATAGGGACCAAAATCTAACCTGGGGATGGCAGACTTTCTTCAAGGCTCTGTTTATTGTCTTCAAAATTAAAGAAAGAGAAGTGTAAAAAAGTAAAAACAGTCTGGTTAGGGGTTCTGACTAGGATCCTCTGGCAGCCACCAGGTAGGGCTCTCTTGAACCCTGGGAGAAGTTAAAGCTAACAGACACTAAAGGTGTGTTCACACAGCGTTCTTATTTAAAAACAATGAGGTTGTTTCGAAATAAGAAACAGCATGGCCACACAACGTACGGCCATTTGAAACAAGAAAACCCCTTGTTTCGAAATGGGAGCCGTACTTTTGAAATAGGTTAACCCCATTTCCTATCAAAACAAAGTGTTCCGAAACAACATTTGACCTTCCTCCCAGGGTGCTAAGCACCCTGGGAGGAAGGGCTGCCCCCTCAGCACCCTGGCCAGGGTGCCGAGGGGTGTCCCCTGGCCAGCAGAGGGGGACTGCAGGCACCCGTGGGGTGAAGCACAGCTGCGCCCCACCCTACAGGTGTCTGCAGAGGGGGGACTGCAGGCACCGGCAAAGCCACGTGGCCAGGCGCTGCACCCCAGCCTGGGCTGCCCCCAAAGTCCGCCGCGGGTTGGGGGCGCCCGGCTCAGCCCGCCGCTGCAGGGGCTGGGTTTCGAAACAAGCCCTGTGTGTGTGAACATAGTAACAGCCTTGTATCTGCAGCCTTCTCCTCTGGTTATAAGTGAGCATCTCTCCAGGTTGCTTCCTCCCTTCTGATTGTTCACACACCCCATGGCCCCTCACCTTCTCCACTCTTGCTCATAGCTCTTGCTCTGCTTCCCTCTTCCACACTCTTTGAATAAAAACAACTTGTTTACTTTACTGAGGTGGGCTAGCGCAGCGGTTCTCAACCATCTGTGAGTCACAACAAACTTAGCAGCATGTAATGACCCTATGGGACGCACCGGTCCACCCCTCCAAGGCCAAATCCAGCCATCTCCCCAGCTCTCCACAATACAAATGCTGCTGTGTGGTGACACAGTAATATGTCCAAAAACAGTGGTTAGCCTGCTAGCCCAGTGGTTCCTATCTCTTTGGAACTGTTTGAATGTAGCTTGTGACCCACCCTTCTTTGTATGTATAAATGCAGCTAACATACAACATTTTCCATTTTATGCATTTGATGAAGTGGGATTGTGCCCACAAAATCTTATGCTATAAATAAACTTGTTAGTCTTTAAAAGTGCCACAGGACTCCTTGTTTTTTGAACAGAGGATGGATCACAAAATCAAGGCATCCTATTCATCACCAGCGGTGTGGGTCCGAAAAAAGGGACTATGGTCTATGACTCTGCAACGACTTTTGAATTAATTGAATTGAATTAAAAAAAGGAAGATTCTCATTCCTTTTAAAGCACATAAAACGCGAGTGCTGCCATCCCTGGCACCATCACTGTTGACCATCTCACCAGACCTTAAGTATTTTAAAAGGGACAGGACAGGATGCAAAATAAATATATCCCTGACATCCTCTTATGAGTGCTATAATTGCATTTGCTCTCCTTCTGAGGGAGAGAGAATAAGAAAGAATGATAGAGTATTGTGTTGATGGCAGCACACATTGGAAGGTGGGTGACAATGGAGCAGGGAAATGAGCTGTGACTCTGAGTGGACGCCATGAAATCCATGGGCATGGAAACAGATGTCTCCATTGATCTTGGGACATTTAGGGTGTGTTTGAAGACAACAATATGTTGTTCCCCATCTGAGTAGCATCAAACACTTCTCTCCTGAGGAACTAGTATAGTGGGAATGAGTGTCGTGAACCCTGTGGAATGAAACCATCCATAAACCACTTCCCACACAAATGGCCAGCTCCCTCCAGTATACAACTGACTTTCTCCGGCAACTCAGCAAAATTAGCAACCTCCCTCAGAACACCATCCTTACCAGAAGGGGTGTCACCTCTCTGTACACCAACATCCCTCACAGTGACAGCATCACTGCCTGCCTCAAATACAACAGTGTGCAACACTCATATTCAAACTAAGCACATTACTAAACTTCTCTATTTCTTCCTCACCCCTAACAATTTTACGTTCAACTGCACATGCTTTGCCCAAATCATGGGAATTGTGAGGAGTGTTATGTTAGCTCCCCACAGTGCCATCTATTTCCTGGACACTATGATCGACTTTAATAATGGAACCCTACAAACTATGTACAAGATACTCAGAGATCACCATACTCACTTTGACTGATACAGTAACCACCCCAAACACATCCAGAACTCTGCTGTCAACAGTGGGCCCTCAGATACCAAAGAATATTCTCCAAGAAGAAAGCCATAGACTCACACATTAACACATAAAACTGACTTCACTGAACAAGGAACCTCCACCAGGCAACTAGCTCATATGCTGGAAGAGGCCACTCAAATATCCCAAGAGAACCTGTTTCAATATTAAAAAAACAAAAACAAAAAAACCCCACTGTAAGTGGCACCTCTGTTTGACCCACTGGGAGGCCACCCCCTGGTGGGCAATTTGGCGAGTTATTGCTCAAGTGGTCCTGCTGTTCAGCCCTTTCCCCAGGGGAAGGGTAGCAGGCAGTTTGTCTTAGCCCCACGAGGGGGTAACTATCAGTCTAAGGGACAGGTAGGACAGTTCACCCGTGGTCCCGTGCCCTTAACAAGGTGTTCAGTCAACAAGTCTCTTTGCGGTTGGGGTCAAACAACGTTGGGTAGCATTCGGGGTTGACGTCTCGGGGAAGGGGAGAGGAGGAGGGAGGACACAGGCCTGTCCTACTCCACTGTGTCCCAGCCCAGGGCCCTAACAGCGGCCAGACATGTGATCAGGGGGTCAGCAGGGATCCAACCACAACACGCTGACCCCGGGATGGGGTGTAACTCCCCTGGGCTACTGCCCTCCCTCTCTCCCATTAGTACCTGGTCTACCCCCTCTTCAATGTCCTCGGGGTACTTGCTGAGAGGCGTGGAGTAGAAGCCCTCCAAGGTGTCTGGTGGTGCCACGTCCGGAAGTTGTGGGGCGACCTCCATCTCCTCTGGGGGCAGCTCCGGCAACTCCACACGGTCAGGGGCGAGGGGCAGTTCCTCCAGGTCCTCTCCTGCAGAGGGGTCAGTGTCGGGTGGAGCAAGGGGCAGTTCCTCTCGGTCTTCACCTGCAGGTGGTGGGGTCAGGGCCCTCATGGAAACCAGGGGTGTGCTGGGGTTCTGGCTGTCCCCACGGCCTGTCCACCCCATGCAGCAAGGGCTCCTCCCATGGGGCACAGGCCATGGGAGGCCCAAGCCAGCCATCCTAGTCTAGGGCTAGAGGCCAGCAGGTAGGCCTGGGTCTCCTCGGCCAGGGAAAAGGCTGGGGCTGAGGAGCCTGGAGAGAGCCATCCTTCTCCTCTGGTGGCCAGGGCTGGAGTGAGCTCCCTGGCCTGGGTTTTACACCTCCTGTCCCGCCCCTTATCTTCTGGCTTGACGGACAGCTCTGTGGCCACCATCTTGCCTCTTCTGGAGGCGGCCATTTTGTCTCCTCCGGTGGCTGCCATCTTGCCTCTTCTGGAGGCAGCCATCTTGTCTCCTCCGGTGGCCGCCATCTTGCCTCTTCTGGAGGTGGCCATCTTGTCTCCTCTTTATACCCACCCTGCTGACAAAAACCCCTCTGATCACACACCCCTAGCTGTCACCTACTATCCTACATTGGAACCCATATGGGGCATCATTAGACAGTTATAGCCTATACTCTTATGGGAACCACATCCTGAAAGAAACCTTTCCCAAACACCCTGTTCTGCCCTTCAAACAACACCTTGAGCTCTTCACGCTCATTATTGGAAGCAAACTCCCCACAGAGTAGGACCCACCAATCAAAGTGGCATCAGAACCTGCAGGAACAAGCAATGCAAAACATGAAGACATATCCACTGCTATGATGATCAAAATCCCCCACACTGCACCTTTCAAGATTCATGGGTCTTACTCATGCCTATCACAATATGTGGTATACTTCATCCAATGCACTAAATACTCCCAAAACAATTATGTAGGTGAAACCAGACCAGTGAAAACAGTATATTCTTGAATGAACTCATACCAGAAATTGATAAAAGACAAAACACCTTATTGCCCATGAGCAAATACTTTTCCCAAAGCAATCACCTGATATCTGTCCTCTCAGTCTTCATACTCAAAGGAACTATACACAACACTTTCAAAAGATGAAAATGGGAGCTTAAATTCATAACTTTGCTAGACACTAAAAATCATGGTCTTGATAAGGACAATGGACCTTTATGGTTTATTACTAAAATCTGTAAACCAATTATCCCCTTCTTTTTTATCCTGTGACCATAGGGGGGACAGTGGTAAACAGGTTACTTCACCATGAATGGTCACAGTCACAGGTAGGGCACATTGTTCTGTCTGCTCGGAGAATTTGCTCTGTCCACATCCAACATTCCCTTCTGATGTTTGTTCACACACCCCATGGCCCCTCTCTCTCGCTGCAATTCATGGGATGCTCATTCATGGCTTGGCCCTCCAGACAGGTAACTATGTATTTTTCCCTTTCTGAATGATCAATGTCCTTCAGGACAAACTAACCCAGCTGGTCTTCAAATTCACTGCCCTGACTGTACCACTTCCCCTACAGCTGATAAAGGAACTAAAGCCTGCCTTTTACTCCAGGTTCTGGCTCAGAGACCCTCTAGTCAGTGGCCAAGGTCTGCAATGTCCTACCTCGCTGTTGTTTGCCAGAGCATTTTCCTACTCCACCACTCTCAGGTTTGTATTCTATCATCCTTATGGGTGAATTCTTTCTTCAGGGCCTGGATCCTTGGGGTTTCTACTCTCCTCCCTGGGTTTCCTTCTTTCTCTCTTTAATGCCCAGAGTGACTGCTGTCTCTCTAATGGCATCCTCCCTTCTTTTCCTTTTCATTTTATAGCGCAGCAATCTCACTGTGTGATGCTATGACTGCCACCTACCACAGTTTTTGCATAAGTAAAAAGCTATATCCTATCACCCTGTCTTGTCACCTTGTCACTTTACAAAAAGTGAAATAATTCTTTTTTTTAATGCTACCCCACTCTCCTGGTACACTCACCATTCCCTGTAGACTACATTTTTTTCCTTTGAGAAGTCTCAGTTCTATAGAATCTTCCTTCATATTTCTCCTGGCATCACCGCAACAGATACTCAACTGTTTCTCAGACTTGTGTGTGTCACACAAGCTATATTTGTCCATTTTTAGTGAATGTAAATTACCATTTTGGTCTCAGTGACCTGTTAGCATTCTGTATATATTTACTTCATTTCTTCTGTCATATCTATTCAGTTTTCTACTTCCTCAAGTTTAGAATATACTTCACAGAACCTCTGTCCTTTTTTCCTCTCTTTGTTCCATAGCTCTTGCCATGCCTTCTTAAGCTCTCTCTTAACCAAACTTTTGAAGTCCACTTTACTCAGAGGGATTTTTATATCAATCTCCGCATTTTCCAATGCATTTTTTGCTGCTTATCTGCCATTTCGTTGGGTGGTACCCCATCATGCACTGAAATCCATAATTTTATGATATGTGAATGGTATATATATATAGATAGATAGATAGATAGATAGATAGATAGTAATGTATATTACTATCTCTGTAGTTAAGATTAATATTTCATTGATTAAGTCAATCCTTCTTTCTGAGGTTTCCTTTCTAACCATGTTCCAAAGGGGTAGCTGTGTTAGTCTAGTTCAGCAACACAAACAAAGGCTATGTCTACACCTAAAAAAAAAAATAGTTTGAACTAGTTAGTTCAAATTAATTAGTTCAAACTAATTTTGCTTAATTCGAACTAACTTAGTTCAAATTAGCATGTCCCCACCTGAAGCCTAAATCAAACTAGCATGCCCAGGCAGGCACTTGCTAGGTCAGCTTAGGAGGGAGGCATCCTGGGAAATGTACCACATGGCACCCGAGAAGGGCCCATTCCCCCAGCCAATCCCATAAAAAGAGGAAGTGAGCTCAGCCCTGTGCCTGTTATGACTGGCAAGAGGCAGAATGAGCAGATCATGGACCACACTCCGTTCATGTGACTTGCGAGAGAGGTGTCCAGCACCTCCTATACATTGCCCAGTGCTTTCGTCACCTGGAGCACACTCTTTCTGGACCCCAAAGCATGCAGGCTGACAGCAGCAGCACCACCATGCTGGCCCTGCGAGCTGCCATGCTCACCTCAGTGCCCTCTGCACCCCCTTGCTTCTGGGCATGGAAAACCAACAGTGACTGGTTGGAATGCATCATCCTCACCACCTGGGGTGACGACAAGCGGCTTGAGAACTTTAGGATGAGCAAGCAGACCTTCCTGGAGCCAGGGGCATTGCTGGCGCTTGGTACCCAGCCAGTGCTGGTGCCCTGGTTCTGGTGGCCCTCCCCATCTCCAGCCCTATCGGGCCGGAGATCCAGGGCCCAGTCACCCGCGGCCGCAGCAACTCTGTCCCCAGCTGGGGATCTGGGGCTTGACCACGGAAGCTGCTCCTGGCCCTGTCCCCAGCCAGGGATCTGGGGCCCAGCCACCCACGGCCGCAGCAGCCCCGTCCCTGGAGAGGGATCCGGGGCCCAGCCACCTGTAGCGGCGGCAGCCCTGTTCCCAGCCGGGGATCCGGGACTTGGCCGCCCACAGCAGCGGTGGCTGCTCTGGTCCCATCCCCGGCCAGGGGCATGGCCTGTGGCCAGGGGCCATGGCCTGCGGGCCGGGGGTGGGGCCTGGGGCACGTGCCCTGGGTGCCCAGCGCCAGCAATGCCCCTGGCTCCAGGAAGGTCTGCTTGCTCATCCTAAAGTTCTCAAGTCACCTGTCGTCACCCCAGGTGGTGAGGATGATGCGTTCCAGCCAGTCACTGTTGGTTTTCCATGCCCAGAATGCCATAAAACTCCTTGTTTTTTGCTTTACTATACTAACACGGCTGCCCCTTTGGAACTTAAATCCACTAGTGGACACTGAAATTCCTCGGGCATTTAATTGTTTGTCTCCCAGCTATCTTAAATCTTTTGTGTTTGACCTAGATAGCATAGTCTTCCGCAAATAGAGTAATACCTATTCCTGCCTCCAGGAAATCATTAATCATAGTGTTAAACAGGGTTGAGCTGATAACACTCCCCTGTGGAGTGCCATTAGTAAGTTCATAAATATTCAAAACAATGCCATTGCCACTCTGGATTTTGTGATTTTATCACTTGTCTCTTATCCACAAGAACACTCTTCCTCTTATTCCAGCTGCAGCTAGTTTTTATAGCAAAACTCCCCTTCATAGCATGTTGTACAATCTTTCAATATCCAAATAATAGCTATCGTAAACTCTCTATTTCTCATGTATTTTCGTATTACTGTTTTTAATCTTACAAAATGAGCACCTGTACACCTTTCTTTCTTGACACTACCTTGTACACAGTTTATCATTCTTTTTTCCCCTAAGTATGTAACTATTCCCTCATTTATCACTCTTTCCATAATTTTGTCTAAACACTATTTGAGTACAGTAGGTCTGTCTGCATCTGGTCTTGTGAATAATTTACCAGGTTCTCCTATGAGTATAACTAACACTTGCTTCCATATTGCCAGTAATATTCCTTTTCGCCATATATTATATTACTTCAATAAATCTCAAACTCCCTTCCAGCCAGTACTTATGCACTGGATAACACATAATATCTTTATCTGGGACCATATTTTTACTTTTTGTCTATAGCTTTTAAAAGTTCCTGTATGCTGAAATTTTCATTCAATACGTCATCTTTATATTCTAGCCTTTCAAGGACACCCCCTTTTTTTTACAGCAAACATTCTTTTTTGTTCATAAAACGTTTTAGTCTGGTTTGTATCACTGCTACCTGTTTGGAAGTCTTTTGCTAAAATGTCTGCTTTGCCTAAGTTATAACTTTCAACTTTATCATTTACTATAAGACCAGGTATACATTTGTTTTTATGCTGTATCCCATTTTCTTTTGTCTATCTCTTTCTGAAACTCTGAAGTCTTTCTTAATTTTCCCACAATACTTTCTCCAAATCTTTTTTTGCCTGTTCAATAATTCTTTGTGCCACTGTTTGCAGTTGTTTAGATCCTTACTATTCACTGTACTTTTTGCTTAATTGTCTGCCTTATTTCTTTCTTTAACTTTTTTACAATTGTCATTCCACTAGGAAACAGGATTTCTGATTCTGTAGCAACTTTTTGTCCTACATATAACTAAGGTGACTACTGCTACAACAATTTATATATTATGAAATTCTTCTAGATTATCACGAGTTCTGTCAAATAAATCACATTTAACTCAAGCAGTGAATTTGTTTTGAGATAACAATTAAAAAATTAATCACCCTTAATCTCAGTTTTAATTGCACTATTAAATAATAGAATGCCAATTTAAATGTATTATAAATATTTTTGAATATGTTCTGTTTTCATACATGTTGATTTTAATTAAAACAGAATACAATATAGTGTGCACTTCATATTACATTGATTACAAATATTTGCACTGTAAAAATGTAAGCCAAATTAATAGCATTTTTAAATTCACCTCATACAAGTAGTGCAATCTTATCATGAAAGTGCAACTCACAAATAGAGATTTTATTAATATTACATAACTGTGTTAAAAAACAAAACAATGTAGAACTTTAGAGCCTACAAGTCCACTCATGCCTGTTCAGCCAATCACTAAGGGTATGTCTACACTTAGAGCTGAATTCGAATTGATTGCCATCAATTCGAATTCTATTAAGTGTATGGACACACTGGGTTTCCTCAACATGAATTGAGGAACTCCTCAGTTCGAATTGATGAAAGCTGACTTCGAATTGGTCAAACCTCATTTGACTTCAAAGTCAGGGTCAATTTGAACTCAGGAATTTGAATTGACCCAGTATGGCGATGTCAATTCGAATTCACTGTTAGTTTGAATTAGCCACAGTTTGATTTTTCCCTATACAATAGCAGCCCCTACCGAATTTGAACTAGCAAGTCCTGTTCATGGACATGCCAATTGGAATTGTAGTTTCTAGTGTGGCCATGTCAATTCAAATTGACTGAATTCGAATTAATAATTATTAGTGAGAATTGACTAATTCGAATTCAGGAATTCAATCTGAAACTCTAAGTGTAGACATAGCCTAAGACAAACAAGTTTACATTTAGAGGAGATAATGCGGCTGACTTCTTATTCACAATGTTGCCTTAAAATGAAAACAGGTATTCATACGGCATTGTTGTAACCATCATTGCAATATATTTACATGCCAGGTATGCTAAACATTTGTATGCCACTTTGTGCTTCAACCACTATTTCAGAGGACATGCTTCCATGCTGATGCTTACTAAAAAACAAACCAACAAGGCATCCTGCGACACTTAAAGACTGACAAATTTATTTATTGCATGAGCTTTCATGGGAGAAAATCCCACTTTGCCAGATGCTTTGAAGGATAAATTTGTTACTTTTTAAGTGCCAGAGGACTCTTTGTTTGTTTTACTGATCTAGACTAACACAGCTGCCTCTATGCAACTTATTTAAAAAAGTAATGCATTAACTATATTTGTGACTGAGCTCCTTGGGGGAGAATTGTATTTCTCCTACTCTGGTTTTACCTGCATTTTAGCATATGTTTCATGTTATGGAAGTCTCGGATGATGATCCAGTACGCTGCTCAAGTTAAAAACACTTTCGCTGCAGATTTGACAAAGAAAGTATGAGATTTCTAAGGCTAGAGCAGCAACAATCAACCAAAAGTTTAAGAATCAGAAGTGCCTTCCAAAATAGGAGAGGGATGAGGTGTGATGCTGTCAGAAGTCTTAAGAGAGCAACACCGATGCAGAAATTACGGAATCCAAATCACCAGAAAAGAAAACCAACCTTCTGTTGGTGGCATCTGACTCAGATGATGAAAATTAGTGTGTGTCAGACCACACTGCTTTGGATAGTTGTCAGGCAGCACCTGTCATCAGTAGCATGTTCTCTGGAACAGTCATCGAAGCATGTAGAGGCATATGAATGTTTATCGTAACTGGCATGCAAAAACTTTGCAATCCCAGCTACAAAAGTGCCTCTGTGAATGCCTGTTCTTACTTTCAGATGACACTAAACAAAAAGTGGGCAGCAGTATCTCCCGTAAATGCAAGCAAACGTGTTTGTCTTAGCAATTGACTGAACAAGAAGTAGGACTGAGTAACTTGTGAGCGCTAAAGATTTTAATTGTTTTATTTCAGTGCAGTTCTTTTTACACAATTCTACAACTGTAAGTATAACTTTTATGATAAAGAGATTGCACTAAAGTAGTTGTATGAGGTGAATTAAAATCCTATTTCTTTTGTTTCTTTTACAGTGCAAATATTTGTAATAAAAATATAAAATGAGCACTGTACACTTTGTATTGCACTGTACTTGAAATAAATTTTTGAAAACATGTTAAATATTTAAAATGGCATTCTTTTGTTTAATTGTGATCAATATTTTAAATCGCTTGACAAACCTAATGATAATTTATACACTTGGTATTTAGGTACTCAGCACACATATTCTTAAAGAGTCTCCAGTTTGCTTTTCTAAGGCTCCAAGTAGATATTCTTTTAGTATTTTCAGCATTGCCTTGGTCTTGATGAGTAATTAGCATAGAGAATGATCACATTCCATTCTAGTTTCTTTATAGATTTCCAGCTGCATTTACTTGCGTGAAAATGTTCCATCCACCAAACTAAAGCTAGTAGATGCCTCAGTATTAAACAATACCAGGTTGTGCACGTCAATGGCTATGTCTACACGTAGCTCATTGTTTTGAAATAACTTATTTTGAAACAAGTTATTTTGAAACAAAAATGTTATTTCAAAATAGCCAGAATCGAAATAACCAAAAACTGAATCGAAATAAGGGAAAAGCTGGAATCGAAATAGCACGTCCAAACCCAGGACTTGCTATTTCACTTTAGGAGAGGGACACCATGGGAGGTGTGGCAACATGGCCCCCTCCCTGGGCCATGTTGGCAGCCATGTTGCCAGCCAATCCTTTAAAAGCTGGCCCCGACCTCACTTCCCTGTCCATTCTGGCTAGCAGGACTCTGCAAGCGACAGACATGGACGCTGCCTGGCTGCCTAGCCTTCGCTGTGTGGCTACTAGACCTGTTGCATGCCTGCAGAGTGTTCTCCTGTTGGGGGACACTCTTCTCGCAGACCTTGATGCTGCCCAGGCTGTGCCCCAGGCTGCCAGCACCCTGGGCCTCAGAGCTGCCCTAGTTCCCCTGCCCCTTTCTGTGCCTTGCCAGGTCTGGGCCTAGGAGACCAGCATAGACTGGTGGGAGCGGGTAGTGCTCTGAACCTGGGAGGATGACCAGTGGCAGAGGAATTTCCGGATGACCAGGGCCAGCTTCGACCACCTGGTAGCAGAACTCACCCCACCGCTGTGCCAAAGGGACACCGCCATGCGTCCGGCCATCCCTGTCAACAAAAGAGTGGCCATAGCCCTGTGGAAGATGGCCACCCCAGAGTCCTACAGGTCCGTGGCGCACCTTTTCGGGGTTCGCAGGTCCACCGTTGGGATCATCCTGATATAGGTCACCAGGGCCATCAACAGGATCCTGCTCCAGCGCCTCGTCACACAAGGGGAGCTGCAGGACACCATGGACAGCATGGCCACCCTGGGATTCCTGAATTGTGTGGGGATACTGGATGCCACGCACATCCCTGTGAGGGCCCCAGAGCACCGAGTGGCTGAGTACCACAATAGGAAGGGCTACTACTCAGTCATCATGCAGGCCCTTGTGGACCACCGGGGCATCTTCCAGAACTGTTACGTGGGCTGGCCAGGGAGGGCCCATGATGCAAGAGTCCTCCGGAACTCTGCCCTCTACCGGGGCATGGAGGCAGGCACCTTCTTCTCCCCCCGCCCCCATAACATCAATGTTGGGGGAGTAGAGGTGCCCGTCCTCATTTTTGCCGACGCGACCTATCCGCTCCGCCCATGGCTTATGCGCCCCTATGCAGAGCCCCTCAATTGTCGCCGGCAGCTTTTCAATCGGCGTCTGAACTGCTGCCGCCAGGTGGTTGAGTGGGCCTTTGGATGGCTGAAGGCACGCTGGACGTGCCTCCTTCCCCGCCTCCACCTTGGGGAGGAGACGACGTCGGAGGTCATCAGCACGTGTGTGGCCCTGCACAATTTCTGCGAGCTGCGGGGTAAGCCCGTTGCTGCTGCCTGGGAGGCCGAGGCCCAGATCACTGGGGGCCAATATGAGCAGCCCGCACCTGTGCCCCCATGGGAGTGGGCATCAGGAAGGGCCATCACAGTACGTGAAGCACTCACTAACAGCTTTGCCACAGAGGAGAACCTCTGAGGGCCGGGCCTGCCCCACCACACACCACCCTCTCCCCGCTTCTACCACAGCCAGCCCCCACCCATCCACCCGCACTGTGAAGCACACCCAATAAAACATGACGCACTCACTAATATCAATTGTGAACTGTTTATTTTAACATAACAGGAGGGTTGGGGCAAGGAAGGGCTGGAGAGGGTTAGGGGATGGGGTTAGGGTGGGGGTCACTGGGGGGAGGGCCTTCAACTGGGAGATGGGGTTAGGGTGGGGGTCACTGGGGGGAGGGGAGTTCTCAAGCGGGGCCTTGGTGGGGGTCCTGGTGAGGGGGTCCGGGGCCGCCTTGGAGGAGCACCCTGAGGCAGTGCTCCACCAGCTGCTGGTGGGGCGGTGTTGTCAGCGATGTGGCGCAGACTGGCGGCCACAACCCCCAGGGCTATGCCAAGGTGATCCATGGCCGTGGCCTGCCGCTCAAATGCGGCCACCAGGCGGTCATCAGTGGTGGCCCCCGGCGCAGCAGCTGAAGGGTGGCATCCTGATGGGCGGCCTGCTGTCGCTGCCAGGCCTGGGTAGATGCCTCGGTGCATTCGCCTAAGTCCTCCAGGCTGGCCAGGACTTCCCCCCGCATCTGGGGGCCCCTCTTCTTCCTTCTGGGTCTGGGGGTGCCAGGTGGGCTCCGTGCCTGATGGCTACCACTGGCACAAACTGCTGGAGGGAAGCATAAAACAGGGTTGGAGCCTGCTGCCTGCTCGCCTTGCCTGTGTGCAGCCTGTCTGCAGCACACAGCTCCGCCCGCACTGTCAGCAGGAATCTGGACCTGGGTTCTGTGGGACATTGCCCCAGAGGGATGCAGGGCCTAGTGGTGCCCACAGTGTGAGCTGGACTCACCCAAAAGAGTTGGTCTGGGGAGTCTCCCAAGGCCACTTGCCAGTGGTCTGGCCTGCATGCTGTGCACCCTGCCCAAGATGCAGCTGCATCTGTCACACCCATCCAGTATTACCCAAACCCAGGCATGCAGGGGCCTGTCACCCTGGTGCCACATGTCTCTTGGGTACCCATGCCCATGGGAGGGCCTCTGCCCCCCACCCCGGCCCTGTGCCCTGCCTGTCCCTGTGCTGGACCCCCTTGCTGCCCATGACCTGGGCAGACGTAGCCCTGCCTGCTTGTATGGGACAGGAAGACTCACCGACAGGGGCTCCAGATGTCCGCTGGGACGTCCCGTCATCTGTGTTGGACTCCCCCGGGGTTGGCACGTCAGCAGGCTGGTGTTCCTCCTCACTGCTGGCTCTGTCCTCGTGGGCAATGGGGAAGAGCTGTGGAGTCCCCGGCGCAACCTCTGGTGGTGGTGTGGCAGGACAGGAGGCTGCCTGACGTCGAGCAATGCCTCCGAGCTGCTGTCTGCTTGGTCCAGGCCTGAGGAGGTGCTGGGGCGGTGGCCAATATCAACTGCCCTGGCTGGCAGGCCACTGGGCTCAGCCCCCAAGAAGGCGTGCAGCTCCTCATAGAAAGGGCAGGTAGCAGTGCTACCTGCCCCCTGGAGCTCACATGCCTCCCTGGTCCTCACATGGTCCTGCCTCAGGGCCTTGATCTTGGAGCGCACCTACTCGGTGGTGCACTCCCACCCTGGGCGGACAACTCTGCCGCGATGTCGGTGTATACATCCCGGTTCCGGTGGCTAGCCCAGAACTGGGAAAGGATGTCCTGCCTGCTCCAAATGGTGAGGAGCAGCTGGACCTCCTCAGTGCTCCACCGTGTGTTGTAAGCCCCATCAAGTTGTATAAAAGTGCTGTTATTTTGAAGAGGAATTTCAACAGCATTGTACTCAAAACTTGATTTCTGTACATATGTTAATGTAACTAAAATCTTCCATTATAAATATAGATACCCCTCCTCTTATTTCTCTTATGTCTGATTATATCATATCCTGGAAGTCTAAACAGAAGTTACCTCACAAACCATCTGTGCAAGAAACATATCATGTCGTGTTTGTTTTCCATTTAAAAAACGGCTATCTTTAATTCCTGACAATGTTGTTTTAGACTGTGTATGTTCCAGCAAAAAGACATTAGAACCACATTGTTAAAACTGCATTACTGCCTTAATTTAAAATTGTATGAACACATTCTATGAAGAGATTGCTTATATCCAAATACTTTTTTGACGTTATTGTTTTTAGTCTTCTTCCATCCCTAACTTGGAATTAATGACTTCTGTCATAACAGCTATCAATTTCTCTTTGCCTGCAAGCAGTACATCTTCATCTAGTTTCCTTATATTTTCTTTCATGCCCTGAACAGCTTGCTGTTGCAGCAGAGACTCCTTTCCCTCATTGGCATTTTCCTCTTCCTCTACATTCAGCTATGAGCACAGGACATTTTATGAAGAGTTTTAATTTTCTGTATCGCTTTAGCTTGTACCAATACCACCTTTGTATGTTGCACTGTGCTTTTCCCTATAATTGCTGCATTTTAGTTCTGTTCCTTCCATGAACTTCTCATACTTATGTTTGCATTTCCCAAAATTCATTTTCTCCTTATAGACAGCCACCACGTGCCCTAATCTGTAACATTTATAACATCTCCAAGGGGCCAGGAAATTTGATTTAATCCAAAAGAGTTGATACCTATTAACCTCATAACGTAGCATTGCACCTTTAAAAGTTACTTGAACATTAGTGGATAGTCTGTGTTCTCCCCACTTCCTGCTAATCAGTCACTGTAAAAGCACTTGCCTTTCATACCCTTTTTAAATTCATCTCCATCATACCTAGTGTAACCCCAACCTTATCCCTCTTCGTTCTGCCATGAATTTAGGCAGTTGGCAAATTACTTTTATTTTCCCTAGTAATAATTTTAAGGAGGCTATGCACCTGTTCCTAATGTGCACACTCCACTAATAAATCTCCACCCTGCATTCTTTGAGTTGTTAATATTGCTGACATTTCACCTAATTCACACACTGTGTTCAAGGAATTAACAACTATCTTTACATCTTCAGCCATTCATTTGATAGTTATAAGAAGTCAGTTCTGCTTTTCCCTTCTTTCCCAACATAAGTTTCAGACTTTATTTCCAGCTCTGGTTAACTTGCCACTCCCAATCACCTCTGAAGGCCAAGTCTGCACTCTCAGCTGTATCCAGTCCAGCTGTTCCTGCTCAGTTGGACTTCCATCACCAGTCAGAGGTTGTAGGGGACACTTAATTCCCCTTAGTTGTGGGGTGAGGTGATGTCTCTAGTTAACTGGCTCCTTCTCAGCCTCATTGGTCCAGGTTACTGTAGGATAAACACCCTCATCACAGTGCCTTAGGATACATGTTAACCTGCTTGTGCTAACTAATCTGTACCACCCTGTATTTAGCTGCAACACTCTGAGTGCCTTTTCCAGATCCGAAGAACTCTGTGTAGCTCCAAAGCTTGTTCCTCCTGCCAACAAAAGTTAGTTCAACCAAACATATTACCTCAACTACCTCGTCCCTCTGGGAATGAGTCATTTTCTCCCTGCACTGGGCTTTTCTCTGGAGAAGAGCTCAGAGGCATGGTGGCATCCTGAATTTGCAAAGTTCTTTTAACAATTCCTCAGCATTCTTAATTCTGTAGTTTGCATGTATTTACAATTCCCAGCTAATACATAAATCTTTCCTTCAAATAAGTGTTATGTTATATAGTTTGGATGGCTCCCAGAAAGTGTGTGATCCATGGGAAGTCACAGACTTTGGTCAAGCTAATAGGATGCCTTTCATTCATGCTACATGAGGAAGCAGTTAATTGCATCTTTGTTTCTTGATAGTTGAAACAATAAAAACCATTGCCTCAGAAGTAAACTATGGGAAAGGCCTGGCAGAAGCTGGTCCATGTAATTTGAGGAGTATCCCTGAGGACTAATTGATAAGGTTTGTTTGAGGGAGGAAGATGCTGAAAGGTAGGAAATAGAGGTTTTGTGATATAGTGCTGACTGGAAAGTCAGAGTTGGCCTGTTAGTAAGAAAACTGACTTTTGTTGTTTGAGTCCTACTATGTTCAGAGAAATGGGACTTTACTGATATTCTTAGTAAATAAGCAAGACTCAAAGAATTCATCCTCAAACACTTAGAGGAAAATAAAGTGATCAGGAACAGTCAGCATGGATTTACCAAGCGTAAATCATGCCTGACCAATCTCATCTCCTTCTATGATCAGATGACTGGTTTTCTGGATGCAGGAAGAACCGTTGATGTGATATACCTTGATTTTAGCAAAGCTTTTGATACAGTTTCCCACAGCATTCTCATTGGCAAAGGAAGGAAGTATGGGTTGGATGCGTGGGCTGTAAGGTGGCTAGAGAACTGGCTAGATCAACGGTTTCAGCGTGTAGGAATCAATGGTTCCATGTCTAGCTGGCAACCAGTCATGAGTGGTGTGCCCCAGGGGTCGGTCCTGGGGCTGGTTCTGTTCAACATTTTCATCAATGATCTGGATGATGGAATAGACTGCATTCTCAGTAAGTTTGTGGATGACACCAAGCTGGGGGGACCAGTAGACACGTTGGAGGGCAAGGACAGGATTCAGGGAGACCTAGATAAATTGGAACAGTGGGCCAATAGAAATCTTATGAGCTTCAATAAGGACAAGTGTAAAATCCTACACGTGGGATGAAAAAACCCCATGCACTGCTACAGGCTGGGAAACATTCAGCTAAGTAGCAGCAGTGTAGAAAAGGACCTGGGGGTGGGAAGCTAGATATGAGTCAGCAGTGTGCTCTTGCTGCCAAAAAGGCCAATGGCATACTGGGCTGCATCAAAAGAAGTATTACCAGCAGATCAAGGGATGTGATCATTCCCCTCTATTCTGCACTGGTAAGGCCACATCTAGAATACTGTGTTCAGTTTTGGGCTCCCCACTACAAAAAGGACAGGGACATGCTAGAGAGAGTTCAGAGGAGGGCAACCAAAATGATTAAAGGGCTGGAGCACAAGCCCTATGAGGAAAGACTGAAAGCATTAGGCTAATTTAGTCTGCAGAAGAGAAGATTGAGGGGGGATTTGATAGCAACCTTCAACTACTTGAAGGGATGCTCTAAGGAAGAGGGAGCTCGACTGTTCTTGGTAATAACAGAGGACAGAACGAGGACCAATGGTCTCAAGTTGTGGTTAGGGAGGTCCAGGCTGGATATTAGAAAAAACTTTTTTACTAGGAGAGTGTTGAAGCCTTGGAATGAGCTGCCGAGGGAGGTGGTAAAATCTCCATCTTTTGAGGTGTTTAAGGCCTGGCTGGACAAAACCATGACTGGGATGGTTTAGTGGGAGTGGTCCTGCCTCTGGCAGGGGGTTGGACTAGATGACCTATGAGGTCCCTTCCAACCCTATGATTCTAAGACTGTATGGGTATGTCCACACAGGCTGCTTATTTTGTAACAGGCTGTTATTTCAAAACCGTTAAACCTCGCATCTAATCGAAATAGCCGTTGTTTCGAAACAACACCATTGTTTCAAAACAACTGTTTTGAAACAACATGTCCAAAAGGCTATTTCGAAAGCAGGCTTTCCCTTAATTCAAATTAAAAGTTTGTTTGTAAATAAGGACTTTATTTCAAAATAACTCATTTCGAAATGGGTTATTTCGAAATAATGATGTATGTGTAGACATGGCCTATCAGAATAATATCTGACTCATTAATTTCTCCTTCTAATTGAAACAATCCTGCAAGACTCCAAAGACTCCGGCTAAGTAGTAGTTCTTGGTTTTTCAACCACCTAAGAAATATTTCAGTATGGGGGGATGTTGTTTATTTGTTTTTAAATAGAAGAGTTCTGACTATAAAAATCAGACTGTATCTGGATGTTATTTATAAAAGATTGTGCAAGAATATATGTAGACAGAGAAAACCTTGTTGGCAAATATTCTGGTGAAATCAGAGGAAAGAATATAGAACTCCACCCTTTTGATAGGCTTGATCCTATGTATACTGAAATCAATAGACGTGCCACCACAGGGCTTAAAACTGACAACATGTTAATTATACATTTGACTAATTTTAAGCGGGAGTTCTTATTAAAAGACTGTGTGCGTGACCACAATTAGTCTTTAAATCAAAATAATGCTGATTATTTCAATTTAAAAGATTGTATGTCCACACTACATTTCCTTATTTTGATATAAGGAGCTCCCTCATTTTGAAATAAGGAAAGTCATTTTGATATAATAAAGCCTAGTATTACATCAAAATGATGGTTAAATTGAAACTGTTATTTCAAAATAATGTAGTGTGGGCATGTTATTTCAATTTAACTGTTATTTGGATTTAACACTTTTGCCCTTCTCCTTCCCAGGATGTTGTCATTTTCCCATATATTGGATGGTGGTATGGCTCTTCTAGGGGGCCATGTTGCCACACCTTCCAGGGTGCCCTTCTCCTAAATCAAACTAGCCAAGTCCTGTCCATGGACATACTAGTTCAATCTGAGTTTCTAGTGGGGACATGTTAAATCGATTTAACTTAAACCAATTTAATGATTTTATTAGTGATTTTATTAAATCAATTTAACTGCCTAAGTGTGGACATAGCCTAAGAGTACAAATCTGGTTTAATGTAACTGAATGTTACATTATAGTAACCTTGACAAGAGAGAGAAAATTATGAGTTTGAGCAGAATAATCACAGTGGAGTTTTGAAAGGGTCTTTGAAATGTGTAACTTATTTATTGTGGAAATTTCAGATGAAATGCAGCAACTGGTTTTCAATGCAATCCTAATTTATTTTCAGTTTTTCAGATGTGCTAACCAAAATCTCCCCCAAAGGTCCCGTGACTACCACAAAGTCTCAGCTCAGTTCTGTTCAGGTTCCCAGTCTTTTCTCTAACTATTATGACACACATACAAAGCCCCTCTATAGCACAGCATAACTTAAAGGAAGGGCCAGATCAGCACAGAGGCTGAAACCCCAGGCCCAGGCCCAAAGGCAGGACCTAGGCTCCAGCCTCTAAGGCTATGTCTACACTGGCAAATCAGTCCAGACTAAGGATGCTTAGTCCGGGCTAATTTAGCCCTTGACCACACAAGACTTTCCCTAGTTTGAAGTAAGAAACTTAGTTTGAACTAAGGAACACTTAGTTTGAACTAGTTAGTACCGGCCCTTAGTCCGGACTAACTGCCTTAGTTCAAACATTAGTTCAAACTAAGTTCAGCCAAACCCGTACTAATGCTTAGTTTGAACTTAAGAAGTTCGAACTAAGCCGGTTAGTTTGAACTAACGGCACATTCTAGTTCAAACTAAGTGTTAGTTCGAACTAGAATGTGCCACTAGTTCAAAATTAGAAAAGCAAGGGTAGTTCGAACTAACCTTGGGTTAGTTCAAACTAAGCTGGAATTTCTTAGTTTGGACTAGCAGCTCCAAACTAAATTTTGCAGATGTAGACATAGCCTAAGGCTACTCTGTGATCCAGCCTCAAAAGCCCTGCTCCACCTGCAAAGAGCTAGGGGGATGGGGTGCTGGGAGTGCCTGTGCTGGGCCCAAAGGCCAGGCTCCATGGTGTTCCTGACCCTCCCTGAGGCTGGCTGATCCACCCCTGGTGGTTTGATGGGCTGGTACGTGTTCACCCTGCTCCAGGGGCAGGGCCCTCAGGAGGGCTGCACTGGAGGGCACACCACACCCCAGCTGGCCCCACTCCTGGGGCAGACCAGCTGGACAAGGGCTGGGGTGGGAATGCCACAGACAGCAACCTCTGACCCCAGTTCCCCTGGTGCCGTCCATGTCTCAGGTTGCTATGGTTGAGGGAGCCGGGACCCCAGGCAGGGGCTCCATGGTGATGGAGGTTGGGTCCCCTGGTCAGGGGTGGTCCACAGTGATGGGCAGCCCAGGACCCTGAGGCCCCTTAATCTGGGCCTACTTAAATATTTATCTGAAGGAAAATATTTTAAAGCATAGCAGCTTTCAAGGGCATATGCATTCTGACTGTTTTCTTTAATTGCTGAAGCCAAGGAAACCATAAACCCATTGAAAAAGTGCTTAGTCTGCTTTTAGCTTCATTAACAGTCAGTGTAACCATAATAATAGATGCATTTTTACTTCCTTCCTATTCTCTTGGTGTAATAGTCAGTTCTGAGTGCCTCAGGTTTTATATGAGGAAGACATCTCAAGATTGGCTCAACTAAGAACTCCATGGGGCCTTTTTGCAAGGCATATTTTAATGAAGCTGTCACATCAAAAAACCATTAGGAGTCTAGCTTTCTGTCTTTGTCTAAAATAACCTGAGCTGATGGCATGTTTAAGAGCAGAAAACAGCCTCATTTCTTGGCATGTTCCCTACGTTTTCAAAAGGTGTACCTTGAGGTTACCTAGATTGGATCGTAGGAGAAAAATCTGAGTACTAGTCTACATTGCAAACTTATTTTGGTATAATTACATCACTCAGAGGTGTAGATTTTCTACATTCCTGAGAGATTCAATTATACAGACCTAAAACCCAATGGAGACAGCACTGCGATGGTGGGAGTACTTCTCCTGTCAACCAAATTAGTGCCTCTCAGGGTGGTGATGTACCTACATTCATGGGAGAAGCTCTCCCACTGGTGTAAGCAGGGTCTTCACTAAGCTCTGCCATGGCATAGCTGCTTCAGTACAGATGAGCCATGGCAGTGCTCTAGGTGTAGACCTGCCCTCTGTTTTTATTAGATCATAGGTACATATCAGAGGGACCTTTCAACTCTAATAATACACCCAGAATGTGCTGCTTCATCGATACAGATCTATGGAGTTAGCAGTCACAAACAACCTGACCCTTCACAGTTTTATCGGTTCATTATCTTTATCTATGTATTCTGAGCTAAATTCTCTTGTTTATTAAGGCATCACTTTAAACATAGCATTACTGGCCGGAGGTAATGGGGCTTGTTTTCAGAATTTTAATTAAAATTTATTTTTTACAACAAACAATTTTAAGTAGGTTACCAATAATGAGGTTGTGGTTTTACAACAGCAGCCTGATGGCAAGAGATTTTTTAGTTCTAGGGAGGTGAGTGAAAGGCTGATCAAGAAAAGATTTTTAGTAAGCCATGGAATTACATTTTTTAGATAACCCCTGGTCACACTGGGTCTACCACAACCTGCTCCTTTCTTCCCAGTGTTAGCAAGAAACTTCTGTTTCTTTTGAAAATAAAAGTGCACAACCCTGGAGAGAGAAAATCTTTACTTGACACAAAGAAGGGTTTTGCGACATATCATTTCAGGAGGAGAATATTAAAGTCTTACTCTGAGAACTTGTCTACACTTAAAATGCTACAACAGCACTACTGCACTGCTTTAGCACTCCAGGGTAGACACTATTTATGCTGACAAAAGAGTTTCTCTCTGTACCGTGGGTAATCCCCCTCTCTGACAGGTGAAGAGCTAAGTCAATGAAAGACTTCTTTCATTGACCTAGCATTGTCTCCAAAGGAGTTTAGAGAGGCTTACCAATGCTGACTGGGGAGTGTGTAGATTTTTCATACCTCTGGCCAATGTAATTAAGCAAACAATTTTTTAGTGTAGACCAGACCTTTGCAATGATTTCATTATATAAGTAAATGCTCCAATGTTGATTTGTGCATTATATTTTCTAAATGCAAATAGAAGGAAGTATACTGTATGTAGCATGTTAGTTTTTATTCTATTTTGTATGTGGTAAGTGTGGAGCTAATTATGTAGAAATAATAGATTTCCATGAAAAATTACATCATGGTAACAAGAAAATGAATATAGTCACCTAGTGTGTGTAAATATAAATAATCTTCTTGTTGCTTATCTATTGGCATGACCAAGGAATAGACCTACCAGAAGTTAACTCTATTTGTGCCATAAAGACAGGAGAAGACTTACATTGGGTAGAGAATCAAGTATACCAGTCAAATGAACCTCTCAAGTCTGTTGCTTCCTGACTGAACTTAACATAAAAATGCATAAACTATGTTCAGACATGCTACGCTCCATCTAAAGCAATTTCAAGCAGATTGCTGGGAATGATTGAAGCTGATGTATTTCCGATCAGTGCACTGCCAAGGGGGTCGTACTTAACATTCCTTTCAGTTTCTCTTATAGATAATAGGTAAAATTCTTCTGTCATTTACACGAAGAAACATTAGCACAGTGGGGTAAAATCTCAGCAGGGCTCAACAAAGAGGTGGCACTGACACGTAGATGGCTACAGTTTCATGCCCATCTCCAGCTCTGGTATTGGTCACTGCAATCTAGGGCTATTCTAACATGCACCATGATGGCAACCATCTCCAAGGGACAGTCAGTCCACCAGCTGAACATAGATATAGTGCCATGTACTCCAACCATGCATCTGCTCTGCCCCAAGATGCTCCACTCCAGGGTACAGAAAGGGTGGCATAGGAGCCTACTATGCTGGTAGGGTTGTTACTGGGCCTCAGTGAATCACAGCTTAGAGCGCCATATTCATGACACACTGCTGAGAAATAGAGCAGACTCACTCCAGACTTGCTGTTATTGTATTTTTAGATTATAGAGTCAGTAACAAAAATAAACTTCTGTCTCACCACTTCTTGGTTAACAGGAGGAAGTCAGTTTCCTTATCCATCCCAGCCCTTATCTCACCATCCAGACACTGAACTCTACGATGAGTAATTACTGAAAATCAGTTTAATCAAACAAAGGTCAAAGGGTTCTTCTGATCCCATGAAATTAGTAAAATAGCTAGGTCAAGATATAATTCAGATCTTATTCAAAAAATCATGTTGGTGCCAGTCCTCTAGTGACTAGAAGTTAATGGTTTAAAAATAAAAGAGAGAATGAGAGTTGATAGTGGTTAATAGATCATTTACATATAATAATTGCTAAGTCCTTATATCAGGTTTGTGGCAGTGATGGTATAGACTGTTGGCTTGTAAAGTTGTCCTGGTAACTTCCAAAAGATTGGAAGGTACTTAGTCGATAGTTCGAAATGCTACTTTCAGTGGAAAATGCGCAGCCTGGAGAATCAGGGCAAGGAAGACACAAAGTAGAGATAGCTCAGGGATCCTTTTATACCCTTTGCCATAAGCCAGGAGACTTACATCTCAAAGAAAGCTCATAGCTCAAGTGCATGTAAAGTTATGGTTCAAGATGGAGTCCAGGATCACATGAGTATATCACACGTCCTTGCATGCTTTAGTGACTCACAGGAGCAGCCATTGTCTGTATTCTTTCTAAAGCATTCACAGAAAAGCCTTGCTGGGCAGGATGAATTTCTTGACTGAAGTATCCTTACTGAGCCATCTACACATAGCTCTCTGACTCTAATGTAAATCGTATTGGGTGGGTGTCACGAAGGAACAAACATTTGTGATCAAATACATAGCCAATATTCATTTTATATACAAAGATGATACCTGTATACAAACAAGATAACCACATTCGATAGATTGTAACTTTTTCCACTGACACCTCAAATTATGTACTTTGTATAAAATTGTTGCAATTATGTAATGGTGATACCACCATTCATATAAATGACTATATATAATCATATAGCATCACAGGGTTACTCTGCCCAGAAAATCCTCAGCAAGAGAAAATAGCTAGTCTTCACCTCCTTTGTGCCACCTGTGAGTAGTGGGACAGCACATTGAGCCAAGTGACTCTAAGATCTTGTCAGCTGGATTGTCACAACTGACCACCATATTTTGGGTTCTGAGGGAATTTTCTTCTGGGGTATATTGGCTAGAGCTCTGGGGGTTTTTCACCTTTCTCTGTAGTGTAGGGCATGGCTCACCTGGTGGTGGATTCTCTGTATCTTAAAGTCTTTAAGCCATGATTTGAAGACTTTAATAACTGAGTCCTCGATTAGAGATTTATTGCAGGAGTGAGTGGGTGAGGTTTTTTTGGCCTGCATTGTGCAGAAGGTCAGACTAGCTGATCATATTGGTCCCTTCTGATACCTTTGAGTCGGAGTCTGAGTGCTTTAGGAAAAATTTGTTCACAATAAAATAAATGATCAAACAAAAACCAGTGACTTAATATATTGTTACATAACACTGTGGCATCTTTATTTGTGGACTGACACTATCAGGCACAACTGCAAGATCAAACTCAGTCCAACATTTTTCAGGCCCTTCTTCTCTCCCAGCCATTTTCAATCCTGATCTCTCCCTACCTTTGTAACATGACTCCACCAATATAGGAAACCCTTCCCATGGCCTCTCTTTATACTAGGAAAATTTGGTATCTATCCTGGAGAGCCCAATGAGTCATTGGGATTGTTTCAAGTAGACAGCAATGAGATCCACTTTTGGACAATGTCCCATACCATCCAGTTAAGGAGAAGAGCTAAGGTTCCTAAATGCAAAATGCATGTACACACACTTTAGCTGAGAATCCAGCTTTTCTTCACCATGGTCCTGATCCAGAGATTGACTTCTAGAGGTCAGGACCCACGTCCATGTAATTCTTTACATGGAATATGTGAGACTTTTCTCTTCAAAATCAATGTTTTCACTATTCTGACAGTAAATTCATAAACAATTATAGAAGAAAAAGATTAAGGGAAATTGGTGTTTTATTTCACATGTGCAAGAATTTACCTGAACAGATTAAGTGTATGAAAAGTACCACTTTTATAATTCAGCGTTTTGATACACTATTCATTCTACCAAGCCTTTCATCTAAAAATGTGATTCCTCTCCCCCCATTTAACTGTCGGATTTGCATCACCAAAGCTCTCCTTTAGGCACATGGGAACTGCCATAGTGTATAAGACAAATTGTTGATCTAGTTCAGTGTCTTTTTTTTGACAATGACCACTATCAGAGGCTTTAGAGTAGGCTTAGTAAATTGCTCAATTGACTAGTCAAATGGCATTGTTTGACTGTTATTTGACCACAGTCAATATTCTAGCAAGAATACTATAATGTTGGTTGGATCCTTGCACCTTGGTGCCCTCTGTTAGCAAATCTATTTGAACTAAGTAATTTATTTGAAAGTCTTGATTACTCACTTTGCTACATGCTAATACCACCTTTTATCGGGGGTGGGGGGAGGTAAACTAAATTACAGTTGAGCTCTTAGGGTACGTCTACACTGAAAAGTTTTTTTTTCAGGACAAGGAGGCTTATCCCAAAAAAACTTTTCTATGTCCAGGCAGGCATTTTGCTTTTTCAGAAAAAAAGCATCTCTGTATTTCAAAAAAAACTAAGCGCTTTTTCAAAATCACTAAACCTGATTTAATTTTGAAAGAGCAAATCTTTCAAAATAGTTATTTTGAAGGAAGCTATTCCATGCCATGGACTTGGCTTTTTTCTAAATAATTATCAGGGATTCCTCCGGGAAGGGCTGCATTTTGCCGGGGGTCCCTTCCCTGGCAGGGCAGGATTCCTTGCCCGGGGAGAGATGCCCCCAGCAGCTCTGTTTGCCGAGGGAGACAGAGTCCCCTGGTGGGGTTGTGCTCCCCAGCAGGACAGACAGGGAACCCCAGTGGGGCTGCCTCCCTGCCAGGGCAGCCAGGAACCCCGGTGGGGCAGCGCTCCCCGCTGGACAGCCAGGGAATGGGGGTGTTGCTTCCCACCCAGGCATGCTGATCTTCCCCCCCAGCCCTCTCTGTTCAGGCTGGGGGTGGAGGGCTAGGAAACCGATCGGGCTTGGAACTGCTTGTGGCACTGCCACAAGCAGCTCCCAGCCCGATCGGTCTCCTAGCCCCCTGCTAACCTCCCCCCAGTGCAATGGGGGGGGCAAATCAGCATGCCTCGGGGAGGGAAGCAACACCCCCTTTCCCTGGCTGCCCAGCAGGGATCGCTGCCCTGCTGGGGTTTCTGGCTGCCCTGGCAGGGAGCGCAAACCTGCTAGGGTTCCCTGACTGCGCCAGGGTTCCCTGGCTGCCCCGGCAGGGAATGCAGTCCCTTTAGGGTTCCCTGGCTACCCTGGTGGGGGCATCTCTCCCCAGCTTGGGGAACTTGTCTGGGGGGGGGGATCCATTTTGAATTAGAGAGTCCAATGTAGACTCTCTAAGTCAAAATATTAATTCCTATTTTATCTCGAAAAAGGAGTCTGGTGAAGCCCCGCTTTTTTGAAATTATTATTTTGAATTAATATCGGCATAGTTATTTCAAAATAATTCTGCCAGTGTAGACTTAGCCTTAGATGGTTGCTAGAAGAAACCTTGTGCATATCTGTATTTGTATACTAAGCCATGGTATACATTACAAAATGCCTTAAACATGTTAAAAGACAAGGTGCCTGCTCTAAAGGTCTTACAATCTAAGTTCACTATACAGATACTAGCTCAGAAAGGAGAGAGGGAGAGAGAGGAAGGGTCATAGTCCTTCTATTTCCTTCCCCAATACACAGAAAATGATTCCAAGTCATTAAACCTCACTCTTAAACAAAAATATCACAGCTATTAACCACCCTCACTTGACCAAAAGCAAATAACTGATTTTTTAAAAAAAAAGCCAAACAAAACCACTTCCCCAACTCAACAAAAATCCCCATTATAACACACATACAGCCACACAACCCCCACCCCCCATATACACATGTATCCCCAGCCAAACTTCTCTGATAAATATCAAAAGTTTTGTGCTAATAGGAAGGCAGAGTTGTGCTGCACCTGTTCCTTAGCTGTGCTCAATATACCAGCTACCAAGCATATAAGTGCCATTGCAGATGTTCGTAACACTGATGCTAATGCACTAAATTTGTACCTGCTAGTTTCCGAATTTTGTTACCTTTCATTTTTACCTTTGTAGTTCCCTTCTCAAGATGGCCATGAAGGGTTAGGGTTCAATTGAGTTTAACTCTGAGATATGATGAGGTGTAATCACGTCACATATCTTTACCACAAAAATTAATTTTAGTGTGTCTTTAACACTTCTGTTATCAAGAGTAAGCACACTACATATTGGTCCCTCTGCCCCCCAGGATTTGGCTTGAGTCTCCATTTTTGGAAGAATTGTTCCATAATTCAGAGGTCCTCTATTAATGCTTTCTTAGTGTCATGGAAGTTTGCTGCTTGGGTTGTCTTAGCAAGATCATCTGTATATCCAAACTTTCATGATTTAGTTGCAGACATGTTACTTATATAAATATTAAAAGGGTTTGGCATGAAGACAGAGCCTTGTGACAGCCCATTGTTTATGGAATGGAATGAACTGGTCTTAATAGTACCAGGTATACTCAAAGGTGTCTGTTACCCAGCACAGTATACGGCAGGTGAAGTGTTTGATAGAAAGGTATATTTTTTTTAATTTTTGGCATCAGGCCCTTGATCCATATGGTGTCATACACAAATGATAGCTGAACAACTGATGCATCCATCTTTAATTTTTTCTGATAGTCAGCCTCAATGTGAGTTGTGAGCACCAGAACTTGGTCACTGTGGCTATGTTTTGGCCAGAAGCCTCCTTGTTTAACAGAGACAGCTGGCTCAGTAAAAGGACATTCTTTTGAGGATGATATATTCAAGAAGTTTATAAGATGTGTATAATAGAGAAAGCAGCCTATAGCTTCCTACTTCATCATTGGGCTTCCAGGCTTTGGAATGGCAATTAACGTTGCCTCACACCATATTCAGGGATCTGTATTGTCCTTCAGGTAGCAGAGTACAATGTTGCTAGCCATTGGAGTCCCTTGGGGCCAAGATGGCAGAGAAATTCTGGTGATCTCCGGTTAGGACCCGTAGATTTCCTTTTTCATCATAGCAAGTCCTTCTTCTACTTCCTCAGATTGACAGTGTTAGGTTCTTGGAGAATTGATGCAAGTGTCTAGTAGAGTGGTTGATACATTTCTTATGTCATGTGTTTATCAAGTGTTTCTTTTGCTTTCTTCACCAGTTTGGAAACTACTGAGTTTGGCAAGATTTTTGGTGACTGATACTCTGTGGGATTACCAGCTCCAAGGTGTGCAGTAATGTACTGACTGAATGGCCTGAATGTGTAAAATCAAGGTTTTGAATGCAGTCAAGTCATAGCTGGTGTCACGCTGTTTCAAAAGTGCATCAGGGCTTTTTCAGTGTGGGAGCTTCTAATCTGGTTATATTGTTGGAGCAACTCCTGCATCTCTCTCCTGCAGGGACCATGATTTTTCTGAAGTCTTGAGGGATGTTCTTCTTTCCTTTTGCTTTCAGGAACCCATGAACAGTTCATAGCATTCCAGTCTCACCAGAATCCTTGTGACATTTTTCTCAGTCTCTTTATAGTCATCCCAATCAGCTTTAGCAAATTTCCATTGAGGTACCTGTTTTGGAAAAAGCACAGGAATTTTGACGCCTACATAGATCATTATGGGGCTGGGTTGGCTATTTTGGAACACCAGTAGCACTTCACATGATGTGATGAGAGTGTTTCCACTTTAGTTTTTAGACTTGAAGATTAGGTCTGGATTGTACTCACGTTTGATTTGAATGGAATGTCGATCACTGTTCCAGTTCATAAATTAGTTGCAGGTCTTATGCAGATAGCCAGTCCATGAGATCTTTGCTGTTGGCTTCATTTGTTTTATAGCCCCACATAATATATTGACAATTAAAATTGCTTGTGTAGATGCAAGGAACAGGTGCAATAGGTAAAGCTGGTTTGGGCCTTCTTGTACAGGAGGCTTTATAGGCTATGTCCACATGTACATTGTTATTTTAAAATAAGTTATTTTGAAATGAGTTATTTTGAAATAAAGTCCTTATAAGCTCAAAGTGAAATAGCATGTCCAAATACAGGACTTGCTATTTCACTTTAGGAGAGGGGCACCATGGAAGGTATGGCAACATGGCCCCCTCCCTGGGCCATACCCCCACCCAATATAGGCTAAAAGGAAGGCACCCTAGGAAGGAGAAGGGCAAAAGTGTTATTTTGAAATAATGGTTATTTCAAAATAACATGTCCAAACCATTTCAAAATAACAGCCGTTCCAATTTAAAGAAGGTTTGAAATGATGGATCCTGTCATTTTGAAATAAGAATACGTTGTGTGGACCTAATCTCTTTTATTTCGAAATAACCAGTGTTATTTCGAAATAAAAGAGATGTGTGGACATACCCATAGACATTTGTAGGGGCACAGATAAAAAATGAATTGCATTTACCTTTAAAGTATATGTTAGTTAATATTGTGTATATGTCCTTTAGTATCATAAATAAAATAATTCTGTAACCCTGTGTAATAGACATTTTATAACTAATGTCCAGCAAGACTCCATATTGTCAGTTTGGAACTCCTGCTTAAACATTGTACTCCATTTTGTATACTTGATGAAGCCTGGTTTAGGCATATGCTGTGTAAATTCATTTAAATGTGTGAAAAAGGTGTGTGAATGAAGGGTGTGTGTGTGTGAAGGCATCGGTCTCAACTGCTAGCCCCCCCTGATGAACCACAAGTACCATCTAACTGGCTGAACAATGCAGACATCTCTGATTAAAGCAAACAGGAGCCATCCCAGAAAGAAAAGAACAAAATATAATCAAGTCTGCAAGTGACTGGTAACCAATGATCTCACAGGAACTCTGAGGCAACATAACACAGCAAATCCCATAGACTTACATGAGGGCCAGCAAGTATAAAAATGGGTAAGAACATAAAAACTTTGGGTCTCATTCTGCAACTGTCATCTTGGACCATCAGATTGCAACCGACAGAGGCCTGGCTCCCTTCTTGTGCCCAGCCTCGCTGACCACTAGGCTGGCTAAGGCAACACATGAAAGGACTGGTAATTATATCACACCAGCTTACAGAACTTCTTGTGTTTGTGTGTGTATGTGTGACTGCTTTTTGCTATCCTTGCTCATTTACAATAAATGTAGCATATTGCCTTGTCCCCCTGAATAAGATCCTACTAGTCTTTTCAAGTACAACATTTACTGGGGGGAGGGGGGTCTCCTGGGTGCCCTCTTTATATAACACATTGGTGATGTAGAGCTCCCCTATTTCAATGGTTATGGTAAATGTAGTTTGCTCTTCAGTATAATTGCTGCTGGGAAGAGGGACCACTCAGTCCCCTCCTGTGATCTTGGATTTGTAAGGGACCTGGGAGGGAGGGGGCAGGATGGCCAAAACCATTCTGATTATTTGAAATCTTCTGGAATAGTAGCATTTAGAGAGAGAACAGAATGGGGCTACTGGTTGCTGAAAATCCAAAAGATACTTCATAATCTATAGAGCAGTCAGGAAGCAGTGAGACATAATAAATTACGCAAAGTTGAGGAAACCCAAAATTTTTTTCATTAGACATTAACATTAAAAACTATTAAAGCTAAGTATAAGTTTCATTCTCCTGAATATGTGACACATGTAGCTAGAATGGAGAAACCTTGCTGAATGCTTGTGAGATGTGTTCAGGCACCGTCAAAGACAGATTACTGATGTAAACTATGTTATATATTGATATAATGAGCTAGAAAACTAGTGTCTCTCTGATGTCCATGTCTTTTAGTAGAGTTATGAATTTAAGCTCCTTGGCTTAACTTTTGAAAATGTTGTGTAGGTTTCCTTTAAGGACAAGGTCTCAGAAGTCAGATATGGAACGATCACTTCATGAAGTTTCTGGCCAAGAATGATAAGGTGTTTTTGTCTTTTGTCTCAAATGAACTTATATTGAAAAATGGTTGTGAGAAAACAGTTCGGGATCTATAATATAGTCCAGGTACTGACAATCATTTTGGGGTCTAGAGTTCTTCTCTTCCTCTTAGAGGTGAAGGATCAAGCCAGTTCCAGTTGGTTTCAGCCAGGCTCTCTTTTTCTCACCTTTTCTCTCTAACCCTGGTGATCAGAAACAAGTGAGGAAATGTTGTCCGCCAGAAAAGTCATGATCTAATTTTATCCTGCAGCTGGACATATTGGGAATCAATGGAGTATATAAGGTCTCACCTTTCCATAGATGATGAGAGATTTGGAGGCAACGTTCCCTGTAAACTGCAAGGGCGTGCAGCCCCTGGCACTCACCCACACAGACAGCACTGCCAGTCATGCATGGCCAGCAGCCCCAGCTTCTACCCAGCTGAAGACAGTTTTCCAGCCAGCAGGGAGCTACATCAGGCTGAGAGATTTTAAGTCTCCCACCCTGAGCATGCTCTGAACATGCTCAGGGTGGGAGCAGCAGCCTGTGGCAGGGCCAGATACCAGCCCTCTGGTGGCCAGCTAAGGGGGAAGGAGGATCCCTGGGTGGGTCAGTTATGGACAGTCATTTGGGGAAAGGGGGTTAGGGAAGGGGTTGGGCAGACTCGGAGGAGTGGAGGAAACTGGTGACAAGGATGGGGGGCAGGTTCTGTGCTCAGCTCCCTGACTGATTGCAATTTAAGCATCAGAGAGTGTCATTGTCTCTCTCACAGACGCAGAGTTGTTGCGAGGGATAATGTAGGAATTCCAGCAGCAAGTTCCACTGTTTATCAGCAGGAGGGCTGGTGAGTGGGGGAACTTGCCATTGCTGCAGACCCAGCAAGAGCAGGGATTGGTGCGCTCACTTTGTGGGAGCTCATGCTTGGGAACGTAGGGACTGTGGTGTGACTGCACCTGAACTGCTGTGTACTTAGAGCAATCCTGGGCAGGTGGGAGAGAATATTACATAATAGGAGTCGAGGTTTTCTGTGAACTCCTGCTCCTGACTGCACCAGGGAAAAGCTGCATGGAGAATTTGCTAATTATCACACTGAAAGGGATAGTTTAAATGTGCCAAAGGCCCTTGATGTAAATAAATCCATCTGAGCGTTTTTACCCCAGCAGTTCCTGGAGAGTAAACATGCTGCTCTGAATGGCCATTTTTCTCCACAAATTGTCTGTGAGCAGGATCCAGCTCTGACTAGACAACTGACTACAAGACAGAAGGCTGCTCTCTGGGTGCTGGAAATTCATCCCCTAGTCTTACCAAAGGGGGCGAAGGAGAAAAATTGCTTGGGTAACAGTGTTCTTATTTGTAGTTTGGTAGGATATTCTGAGGCTCAAGCAGGGATCAGGGCCCCAATGTGCTAGGTGTTGGCCCCAGGATATTAAATAGACAAGCAATGTTCCCTCAAAGCTGACAAGCAAGTTAGGGATGCACTCAGGGAGCTAGTGGACAGCGAGGAAAGGGGACTGGTGGGGCTTGGAAATTGGCGGGGAACATGTTCAGCTGCATCCATAACTTGCTCAGCTCCATCATCAGCTTAGAAGAAACATTGTGAGGAATTTAGTGTGTTGATGAGTTCTCTAAATAAGTGCAGAGCAAGAAAACACTCTCTGTATTTTATTTTTAAATTTTGTAAGCTTTCCTTTGATAACTGTTTGAAGCAGGCACCTCTGACAAATGCCTATATTAGCTGTAGGCACCATGGGCATGTTTGACTGCCTTTTGGGGGATACTTAAATAATTACACCAGGCAGAGAAGCTCTTATTAAGAAGCTCCAGAAATGTTCCTAGGCCTTTGTTTATCTAGCTTTCCAAAGTGGTTTTATATTATTGATAGAGGCTCACTCATTTCTTTCTTAAATTCCACAATAACTCTTTAAGAGTATCATTTGATCTTAATAATTTGTTCTTTAATTTATCAGTTTGTTCCAGCACCTCTTCTTTTGTGACAGTATTTCATCTTTATTACCTGACAAGAGTGGAACTAGGTAGGAACCACTCCAGCATCCTTTAAGGAAAGCTGATGCAAAGAAATTATGATTTTTTTTGTGATGTCTTTATTCTTCTTACTTGCTATTTGGTTTCTTTACTGTCTGGTAGTTCAGTAGGTTCAATCACTTTCTTTGGCTATGTCTACACTAGGAAAAGTTAGTTTGAATTTGTTAATTCGAACTAATAAGTTTGAGTTTAGTTCAAACTAAACTTGAACTTATTAGTTCGAATTAACAAAGTGCACTAATTTGATTTAACGTTATGTCCAATTAGTCCACTTTGTTAATTCAAACGGACTGCCCTTAATTCAAATTTATTAAATTCAAGCTAAGAGTTAATCCTATTCTACACCATCCTTAGTTCAAACTAAGAATTGAACTAAGGGCTTAGTTCGAACAAACTGGCAGGTCTTACTACTTCAAATTAAGCTTTCATTAGTTCAAATTAAGGAATTACTTAATTCAAACTAATGAAAGCCTAGTGTAGACAGGTACTAAGTTAGTTCAAATTAAGCTTCCTTAATTCTAACTAATTTGCAAGCGTAGACATACCCATTCAGGCTTCAATTCTCAATACTTTAAAATATGTCACATTATTATTATTGTTATTCTATTTAGCAAGGACATGCCTTTGTTTTGCTTTAATTTTTCTCTTATGCACAGAAACATCAGTAGTAATATAAGTGATGAGTGCTGTTTAAGGAACCTGTTCTTGTACATCAAAAATCCTTCTATCTATTATATTTACTTGCTGTGTTTTCTCCTTCATACAGATATCTTGTATTTTCTGATGCTGTCACAAATGTAATTGCCTCCTTTTTTGTAGGCTACTTGGAGAATGTCTAGTTTTGCA
Source organism: Podocnemis expansa (assembly GCA_007922195.1). Classification (NCBI taxonomy): domain Eukaryota; kingdom Metazoa; phylum Chordata; order Testudines; family Podocnemididae; genus Podocnemis; species Podocnemis expansa. Next base: position 33,906,492 of record ML681989.1, on the reverse strand, counting down.
ACATCATTTTTATCTAGCACTAGGAAATCCTCACTCAAAAAATTAGATCTAATTGGAATAGAGGTAATACGTTTTTCTTTTCCTCACCACCCCCCTTTTTCTTTAACCTCTTTTCTGTTAAAAGAAATTCAAGACAGGACTATGTATGTAAGAACTATTTTGGGATTTTACAGTAACCAAAAAAGTATGAGGAAGTCTTCATCTACTGTTGCATCATTCTCAGTGTCCTTAGAAATCAGATCAGCTATGTTGATTTTTAAAGTGTATCCAATTAAAGTGCTTTGAAGCATTATAAAAAGCAAAAAATAGTTGCTTTAATATTTTTCTTATATTGGGTTTGGCAAAACAAACAAGGAGTCCTGTGGCACTTAAGGACTAACAAATGTATTTATTGCATGAGCTTTTGTGGGAGAAAATCCCACTTCATCAGACGCTTTGAAAATGGAGGAACTTGAAGATGGGGGAACTTTCTCCCATTCTGTAAAGCATCTGATGAAGTGGGATTTTCTCTCATGAAAGCTCATGCGATAAATAAATCTGTTAGTCTTTAAGTGCTACAGGACTTCTTGCTTGTTTTTGCTGAACAAGACTAACATGGCTATTCCTTTGGATATTGGGTTTGGTAACCTTGAACTATGTAGCAATAATCATTACTAATCTCTTGAGGTTTTTATGTGTTTTTGAGGTGTAGATTTTTTTTTTGTTTTTGTAAAGAGTTTAGTTAGGTAAAAATTAAATGGAAATAAATAAGCATTTAGCTCAAGGACTGTACGATCAGATCTAAGGTTTTCAAATTGTGGGTCACATTTTACTTAGCATCTCCTCTAGCTTTACTCATTAATTACTGGGACTAAGTTTGTCCCTTTATGGAAATGTTGAGGGGCAGGGGTCAACATCCTAAACCCCCATGAGTCCTGAGATGTATATTGATCTTGGGACACTCATAAGTGGAAGGAACATCTGCCTGTAATAAACTCAAATGACTTAAACATCTTGTAATAACTCTTCATTGTTATGCATACTGTTTAAACTATACATGTCTTTTATATTAAAAAAAAATCCTGTATGACTTGCAAGATGAGAGCTACTGGCAAAGTAAGTCTATCATCTTTTTTAAAAAAATAGCAACAGAGCTATGAGCTGCTAATGGCAATTAGTAGGACAAACCAAATTAACATCTTGGGTCTCATTTAGTGAAATAGAAGCTGTTAATTTTGAAGTATGACATCTATCATATTATTCATGTTTATGATGGACTCTCACAGTGGGTGCATTCTGTGATATCTAGAAATTCATGTTCTTTTCAAACACATACATAAATCTTTTAAAACTAAACTATCTTTCTGAGTGATGCTATAATACTTAGTGCACTAGTCAAATAAATCTTAAGCCATACACAGTCCTTGATGCTCCTGACTGTAACAGAAACAGAAGTTGGTTCATCCTTATGAAGTATATATATTTATTGCAATGTTTTGTACCTCATCGATTTATTACACTTTTTGTATCATCAGCATTTTGGCTGACCTATTACATCATTTCTCTCTGATGCTGAATAAACAGGACGTAGCCAGTAATAGGGTAGGGCCCCAATTCTCCCTTCAGCTTCACATAGCAAGTGACTCTACTAATTTCAAAAGGGATAGCCATGTTAGTCTAGTCCAGTAAAAAAACAACAAGGAGTTGTGTGGCACTTTAAGACTAACAGATTTATTTTTTGCATGAGCTTTCATGGGAGAAGATCCCACTTCCTCAGATGCTTCGAAGATGGGTGAACTTACAGAAAGGAATGAAACTAAATGCAAGGGGGTGTAAAACATAGGATCAGGTCATACAGTAACAGCAAACCAGAGCAGTTTTCAGGTTCAAACCATGAGAAGCCCGAAGTCAAATTACCTTTTGTAATGGGAAAAGAACCCATAGCCTCGATTAAGTCCTGCTTTCACAGAATTTAGCTTGCATATTAATTCGAGTTCAGCTGTTTCTCTTTGAAGTCTTGATGTCCCAGCTACATCTCTAACGACAGTTGTTAACGAATCAGTCATCGAGTGATTAGGAAGATGAAGTGCTCAGCAACTGGTTTCTTTGTTGATTTCTGATATCAGCTCTGTGCTCATTCAGCCTCTTACGCAGCGATCTTCCTGTTTGTCCAATGTATAAGGTGTTGGGGCATTGCTTGCACATGATGGCATAGACCACATTAGTAGATGAGCAGGTAAATGAGCCTTTGATGGAGTAGCAGGCTTGCTTAGAACCTATGATGGTATCTGTTGTGCAGATATGTGGGCAGACTTGGCAGCGTAGTTTGTTGCAGGGGTGTGTGCCTGCTTCAATGTTTCTGTTGTTAGATCTGTAGTTGCTGGTGAGAATCTGTTTAAGATTAGGGGGCTGTCTCCTAACGCTTGAAAGAGAGAGGGATCATCTTTTAGAACAGGCTGTAGGTCCTTAATGATCTGTTGCAGAGGTCTGACTTGGGGGTTGTATGTGGTGACTAGTGGTGTTCTGTTGCATTCTTTCTTGGGTCTCTCAAAAAATAAATCTGTTAGTCTTAAAGTGCCACACAACTCCTTGTTGTTTTTTTGACTCTACTAATGTCAATGGAATGTGAAGCTGGTGGAAGTGAACAGGGAATCAGACTTCCATATTTTAATGCTACTTTTCTCTATGCTACTTGACCCTGAGTTTACACCAGTATATTTTCAATTATTTCAGTGGAGTTATCTTTGATTTACCCTCATGTGAGCTACACCAGGATATAGCTCCTTGTGTTTTAGTGTCATTTTTAGTTTGCACAGATACGCAGGTTTCCATTATAAAATCAGTATTTGAAAAGATCTGCTTCATAGTTGTCTGAGCTACCACAGTTTTGTTTTATCCTTAGAACAGGATTTAACTGTGGTAAATGTGAATCTCAAGGAGAGCTGTTGTAGACGCCCTATCTAAAGTTTCCTACTGGTATTATATTAATGACAGAAAATTAGCATTAATATTTATGTTTTTCTCAAAACTACTTTAAAATAGCTTATGCACATTAAAAGTGGCATATTAGCACATTTTCCTGTGAAGTACGTTAAACATGAGATTTCTTTTTCCACTATCAGCATTTGTATTATAAAATCTAGTACAAAATTAAAATGTAGCACATCATTCTAAATTGGTATGAATTAAACAAGCACTGTGAGAGCATTTCATGATTTAGCTTAGAAAAAGAGATCTAGTTTTAAATGAGTGTTTGGAAGAAGCAAGTTCCAGAGATACTGGTCTGTCTCTGTAAATGCCCTGCCTCCAGGTCCTACAAGCATCAACCTGAGGACACTGAAGCACATCTAGATGAACATAGACCAGGGGTGTTTACAGTTACCTGGACCTATCCATTTAAAATACATAGGCTGGGTCCTCTCTACTCCTGAGTGTACTGGGACCAAATTATGCAACAAGAACCACTAAATTCCATAGGAAAGTTAATTTATTCTAAATACCCATCATTTCCACCCTCAAACACACACACAGCCATAGCTCATAGTGAAAACTAAGTAATTATTGATGTAAAATACCTTCATGCCTATCTCAGCAATGATTGTTTGATGGGGTTTTTGTTTGTTTGTTTGTTTATTTTTAACACTATGTTTTATGCTATGAACATGGGCTTTGGTTGTTGCAAGGGTGTCCAGGTGGCCCAGCTCAAAACCTCCTGAATAGGAAAGTGGGGAGCCGTTAGCCAATTTTAACAGCTCATTTTCTTAGCTTGCCAAGCCACAGCTGCTGTTCTGTTCCAGAATCAGCCCAGATAGCCGTCCTATATTTCATTCTTACCTTCTCCTTGGCTAGAAGCTGAACTCCAGTTCTGACTCTCAGATGACTCCCTATGCTCCCGTGCACCATGCAACTGTAGGTCATGCACTGTAATTTAATCAGCTCCCCCGTGTAGGGAAAATTGCAGAGCAGGAGGACAATAGGCAGGTCCCAGCAAGGTAAGGACACACTTGCAGCTTACAGCAAATTCCATGGCAGAAATGCTTAATTCTGAGGCTGCGACATCATGAAGTTGACAAGGCCATGAATGGGGCACTTTATACCTCTTAACTTGTTTTAGGCTCTCTGCCAACTCAGCAAGACAACATGGCACTGGCTTAGAATCATTCACTTTTTCAAGTTATCTCTACTAAAACAGTTGAAAACTGGGTTTAAGAAAGAAAGATGCTCAGATTCTGGAGCATAATTCTTATACAAAAAGTAAATTCTTTTACAGATTCTTCCAGATAGACTTATGGAATACAATAGTAAGTCCCAATCCTCCTATACAATAAGTCTGCTTGGGATTATTATTATTATTATTATTATTATTAATTTTTCCTGCTTGGGTAAAAATGGGATAAGACCAGAAGCTAAAACAGTGAAAGAACAAGTTAAAAATTACTTACACAAATTAGATGTCTTTGTGTTGCCACAGTCTGATAATATGCACTCTAGCATACTCAAGGACCTGACTCAGGAGATATCTGAGCCATTGACTACTATCTTTGAAAAGTCATGGAAGACGAGAGAGATTTTAGACAACTACAAAAGGGCAAATATAGCACCCATCTATAAAAAAGGGAAATAAGGACAACATGGGGAATTACAGACCAGTGGGTGTGTCTAGACTTACTAGTTATTTCAAATTAAGGAGACTTAATTCTAAATAATTTACTTCCTGGCCATGGGGGCATTATATTATATTATATTATATTGAACTAAGGAAAGGCTAATTCGTACAATAAAACCTCCTTTACTTTTGAATTAAAGGTTAACTTGACTTTATTAAGTTGAATTAACCCAGTGCTGGCCACTCTAAGTCAACTTTAGTCGACCTAAAGCTGGGGACAGAAGGGAGCCATCTGTGGCTCCCTCTTGCCAGGGAGCCACGCACAGAACCTGCAGCTCCCTTCCCCCTGGACCTCCGGTCCCAGCAAGAAGGCAGAGGTGGCTTTTGGGGTAGGCAATGCAGATGGCCACCTAGGATCGTCAGTATTAAGGGGTCCCATAGCAGTCACCTGCTACGTCTAATCTCCTACTTCCAGGGTGGTAGAGGAGTGGGGGCCATAAACTGCCAGGCCCAGAAGCTGCGCCACCCTCCTCTCTGTTCCACTGGAGGGGTGAAGCAGCATTCCCCGTCTACCCCCAGTTGGCTGCGCCTCCCCAGTGGGTGGAGAGGGCTGGAGCTGAGCTGCGGCATGTGGGGGCAGGGCCCTGGAGCAGCCCATTCCAAAGAGCTCAGGTCACCTTACCCCCAGCCACCCCAGGACTGAACAGGCCCAATCCAGGGCCTGGGGGGCGAGGTGGCCTCTGTTCAGCCCTAGAGTGACCAGGGATGAAGCAGCCTGGACTCTTTGGAGTAGGCTGCTCCAGGACCCTGCTCCTGCATACTGCAGCTCTGTGCTGGCCACTCTCCTCTCTCCCCCTGGGGAGGCGTGGCCGGTTGGGGGTAGGCAGGGAGCACTGTTCTGCCCTTCCAGCAAAGCAGAGAGGAAGGCGGGTGGTGCAATATCTGGCCCTGGTGTCCATGCCCCCCCCCAGCAAGCACTAGGTTCCACCACACTTTCCTTCAGATGGGGGGCAGTGGAAAGCCAGGGCTATGGGGGGGAGTCAGAGGCAGGGAGCTGGTACTGTGGGGGGCACGGTTAGGACTGCAGGGTGGACCAGGGCTATGGTGAGGGCAGCAGTGGGGGTTTAAGGGGGTCCCATAATGGCGTTTTGCCTGGGGTCCCCAATTGCCTAAGGCCGCCTCTGCAAGAAGGGAGCCACTGGGAAACCCCTAGCCAGGGAATCCTGGAGAAGTGGCCACTGGGGCTCCATGGATAGGAGAGTCCCTAGTCAGAGGTGTGCTTTCCCCATCACCTGGCAGGGATCCCCTGTGGGGTGCTTTCCCCACCACCCAGCAGGGATCCCTTTGGAGGCACAGCTCTCCTAGTTTGAGTTAAAAAGTCTAATGTAGACTCTCTAACTTGAATTATTAAATCCTGCTTTAATTCCAATTAGGAGTCTAGTGAAGACTCCCTAATTTGAATTAATAACTTTTACTTAAAGTCAAATTCGTTAGTTTGAATTAATTAATTTGAACTAACTTTTGTAGTGTAGACATAGCCAGTCAGCTTAACTTCTGCACCAGGAAAGATAATGGGGTGAATAATTAAGTTATCAATTTGCAAACTCCAACTCCTATGCTGTCTCTTCTTCCCCCAGTACCAATGTCTCCCTCCACAGAAGTAAAAGCCACAGCTGCCTGAAAATTTGGTGGCAGCCACGGGGGCATCGCTGCCCTGGGGAGGGACCCGGGGCATGGCCCCAGACCCTGCCCCCAGCCCGCAGGCCACACCCCCTAGCCGGGAGCTGGAAGCCACCGCGTGCCACTGTGGGCGGCTGGGCCCGCATCCCCCGCCAGGGATGGGGCCAGAAGTGGCCACGGGCAGCTGGGCCCCGCATCCCCGGATGGGGCTGGGGCTGGAGCGGCTGCTGCTGCTGCAGGCAGCCGAGCCCCGGATCCCCGGCTGGGGATAGGGCTGCCGTGGGTGGCTAGGCCCCAGATCCCCCACCAGGGACAGGGCTGCCGCAGCCGCGAGTGGGTGGGCCCCAGATCCCTGGCTGGGGACAAGGCCAGGAGTGGCCTCTGCGGTCGAGCCCCGGATCCCCAGCTGGGGATGTGGCTGCCGCGGCTGGGGACAGCTGAGATCCGGACCTCCGGCCCAATCGGGCTGGAGACTGGGGGGGGGGGGTCATCAGACCTGGGGCACCGGCGCTGGGATTCAAGGCACATGCCCCGGGTGCCCAGCACCAGTGACGGCCCAGGGCAGCCATGGCTGGAGGTTGGGAGGCCAGTGAGGGGGCACATGGATTGTTAAGAAGAAATCTTCTCAAGTCAACCTGATAGTTTTCTATGACAGGGTAACAAGACCTGTGGATAGAGGGGAAGTGGTAGCTGTGATATATCTAGACTTTAGTAAGGCTTTTGGTCTCCTATCACCTTCTTATTAACCAACTAGGGAAATTTCAACCCAGATGAAGCTTCTATAAGATGGGTGCATAAGTGGTTGAATAACCACTGCCAGAGAGCAGTTATCAACACTTCACAATCATGCTTGAAGGGAAGAATGGGCAGGGTACTGCAGGGAGTGATTCTGGGTCTGATTCTGTTCAATGTTTTTATAAATGATTTACATAATGGCATAGAGGGTAAACTTATAAAGTTTGTGGATGACTCTAAGCTGCGAGGAGTTGCAAATGATTTGGAGGATAGGCTCACAAATCAAAATGATTTCAACAAATTGGTGAAATGGTCTGAAGTAAATAGGATGAAATTCAAAAAAGATAAATGCAAAGTACTCCACTTAGGAAAGAACAATCCGTCGCACACATACAAAATGGGCAATGACTGCCTAGGAAGGAGTACTATGGAAAGGGATCTGAGGATCATAGTGGATCACAGGATAAATACGAGTCAACAGTGTAATACTTGCAAAAAAAAAAGCAAACATCATTCTGGGATGTATTAACAGGAATATTGTAAAGAAGTTACAAGATATAAGTCTTCCACTACTCTGCACTGATTAGGCCTGAACTGGAGTTTAATGTCCAGTTCTGGCCCCTCATTTCAGGAAAGAATGTCCAGAGAAGAGAAGCAAGAATGATTAAAGGTCTGGAATACTTGATTTATGAGGGAAGATTGAAGGAGCTGGATTTGTCTAGTTTGGAAAAGAGGAGATTGAGAGGGGACATCACAGTTTTCAAGTATCTAAAAGGTTGTTACAAAGAGGAAGGAGAAAAATTATCCTCCTTAGGACAAGAAGCAAATGGCTTAAAGAGAAGCTCAGGTTGGACATTAGAAAAAAAATTCTTAACTCTCAGGGTTATTAACCACTGGAATAGTTTGCCTAGGGAGGTTGTGGAGTCTCCACCTTTGGAAATATTCAAGACCAGATTAGACAAACACCTGTCAGGGATAGTTTAGATGCTTCTTGGTCCTGTCAGAAGTGCAGGGGACTGGGCTCGATGACATCTCATGGTCTCTTCCAGTTCTACAATTCTATACTTTGCTTTGGGCTCCTAGTGCAAAGCAGTCTGATACTTGGTGAGAACAGCCTCCACAGGCAGGCAAATGATCAGATGATGAGATGCTATCATAGTAACTCCTACACTGCCTTACTTCCAACGTAGGGCATGTTGTCAGGTTCTCCCTGCATCCTGCCACTGCCTCACTTTCAAAACACCCCACAGGGAATATTGGCAGCCAGTGTGATGTGTGGAGCATTGTTGAGGCAAGGATATTGGGCTTCACATTCTTGAGGGCATCTAAAATATGGTTTACTTTACTCCTAACTGAACAAAAGTTAATATACGTCCACCCTGTCAATGAATGAGGGACTGGAACTGTAGGCTTAGTCAATAAATCCACTCCAGCAGCTGGATAAACAACTGCAGAAGGAACTGTATAAGCACAAGAAGTGGCTCTGAGATCAGAAAGCACTGAATTTCAGAGCCAGTAACTTACTCATTTTGTTATTTCTTTTTATTGGCATTATGTTTCATCCACAGTTGATTGTTTTTTAACCAGAAGATGCAACTGTAACTAGTTATACCGTAATTGAAGACTAATTATGTTAAAAGGAAAGGAGACAGATTTTGTTCTTGTTTGTTTGAGTGTAAATCTGGAGTAACTAGAGAAGGAAGAGTTAGCAGTAGTAACTGTGAACAAATTAGACAGCATTTGTTACAATTATCTTTGGAAAACAAACAAAAATGTTTGTCATATTTATACTGTAAATATTATAGTATCCACATAAGATTCTGATCTATAGACATAGGAATTCATTATACCAAAAGAAGGTAGAGTAAATTTTGCTCTCATTTACATGGGTAAAAATCTGGCATATCTCCAATGAATGCTGTGGAGCTATTCCAGATTCATATTGCAAGAGAGTAGAATTTGGGCCAATGTGCATTGTTAAAATGTTCAATACATATGGTGAACACTTACCTATGTTATATAACAGGGTATTTGTTTTTGGAAACCTCAACTAGGTCACATGACTGCAGCCAGAAAATGAAGTTTTTGTTTCTTGCCACACTTCTGTGTTTCACGCCCTTATTCATTACAAACTCTGTTTTTATATCCATTCTACATAAATCTGTCATCTCGCATTCTATTCACGTACATTACTTACCTCACAAATGTGACAATGTGAAACTGAGGAAATGTGATATAGCTCAAATTTTATATTCTATGTAGGTTTTTAAAAACAAATATTTTCCCTTTGTCCCACAACACATGAGATGCATTTACACCATACAAATAGAGAATCAAATAAAGCAAATCTATGTAGCTTTCTTGGCTAATAAGTTGCAATCAGCACTTTTCTGGTGGCAAAACAATTACTTTTAGCTCAAGCCAGGATTCCACTGAAAATAATTTCTTAGTTTTTCTTCTTCCTCTGTTTCCCAAATCATGTCTAACTAATGTTGTTAAACATTCTAACAATGTACCAAGTTCTGATCTCATTTGAAGTTTCTTCACAGATTTATACTTCACAGATTTAAAACAGTGGACTTCTTTCAGGCTTACAGACATGTAAACGAGAGCATGATTTGATCTTTTTTCTTCTAATGTAATTAGTTCTATGTATATAGATGAGAACATGTTATGTGTCTACAGTATGATGAATGCAAAGATTAATGTTTATTTTCCATATATAATTGTAATTAATGTTCTTTACAGTTGCTAGTTAATTATTCCTGCTCTTCTAATCTGTTTAAACAGTTTAAACCCATAAAGCAGGGTAGTTTCCTGTAAACATGCAAAAAGTAAAAAGCACAATAGAAAGAGGATTTATTGCAGACATGAGTCAGTGTCGTACATTTGGGACTTGTAGGACTTCCAAATCTGAGTTATTCAACCCATTCACACTCAGCCTAATTTCTCCATTCTGAAATAGACAGTTTTCATACCCAACAGAGGGCAAATGTTGTCTTCAGATATGTGCCTGCAACTCCCATTAAACTAACATGATCCAAAGCAGAATTCAGACCTATTAATATGTAAACTGTGGCTTTGGATGAAAGCATTGATCATCTGCTTATACTGTCTGCAGATTTTTCTTTACAGGGGTATCCTGTTGTGACTTTTTGAATGAAGGAAAGCTCAAAATTATGAGGAACATTTTAAAATGTCTTATTAAAACACTTGATTTGTTGGGGGAGCTATCAGCATTGCTTACAGCTTCACAAAATAGTAATACCGTTTCCCACAAGAAGACACCATTTGAAGAAATCCTTTAAAACAAATATAAAATGAAGGAATTTCCGGACAAAATATATAACATAATGTAAGTTGGATATGTAATAATCAGAAACTGAAAAATGTTCCAGGCATCTACTAGCTAGAGGACTAAATTCACTAACCGTAGGTTGATGGAAAAGATGAGTAAGGTCTCTACCAGAAAACTCTCTGAGGGCAATATAATAGTGACAAACCCAGTACTCACCCACCGGTATTGAGAAATGGACGGATGTGGGACTCTTTCTTAGTGCTTTCCTAGGAGAATTCCTTCTTCTGCATCAGACCCTAGCTATTGGCTGAATGATGCATTTGAAGGCCATCCCACTGGCTGGTTCCCTTTGAGTGTTCGGGGGGGGGGGGGGGCGGCTCTCCCTTTTTCAGCTCTTGGTCCTCCCTGTCACATGCTATGTTTCCTTGCTTAACTTTATTTTTGTCTCCTCTTCTCTGTGGACAAGTTCCAAGGGGTAGCCGTGTTAGTCTAGTTCCACAAAACACACAAGGAGTTCTGTGGCACTTTTAAAGACTAACCAATTTATTTATTTAGATAAATAAATTGGTTAGTCTTTAAAAGTGCCACAGAACTTCTTGTTTGTTCTTTTCTGCTGGCTATTGTCAGTGTCATAGCTGACCACAGACAGTCTGACCTGATCCTATGACTTACACTTCCCTGCATTTATTTTCCTCTCATTTTGTAAATTCCCCATCTTCAAGCACCTGACGAAGTGGGATTTACTGCCATAAAAGGTCATATGATAAATAGATTTGTTAATCTTTAAGGCTATGTCTACACTGGCAAGTTAGCCTAAACTAAGGGAGGCTTAGTCTGGACTAATTTAGCCCATGGCCATCCTAGGCTTTCCCTATTTCAAACTAAGAAATGTCATAGTTCAAACTTTCCAGAGGGGTAGCTGTGTTAGTCTGTGTTCAGCAAAAACAGCAAGAGTCTTGTGGCACCTTATAGACTAACAGATTTCTTCAGGCATAAGCTTTCATGGGCTCCAACCCACTTGGTCAGATGCATGAAGTGGAAACTACAGTTGAGAGGTATATACATGCCAGGGTGGAGGAGTTCAAGTGTTAGCAAAGTCAGTTCAGAGCAGATGAGGCCCATTCACGCCATCTGATCAAAGGGAGAGAACGTGTGAACAGATGAATCACTTTTTGTAATGTGTTAACCATTCCAAGTCTCTATTCAGACCCAGTCTGATTATGTCAAACTTGCAGATTAACTCCAACTCTGCAGTTTCACACTGAAGTCTGTTTCTGAAGTTTCTTTTTTGAAGCATGGCAAATTTCAAGTCTGCTACTGAGTGTCCATGGAAGTTGAAGTGTTCTCTTACTGGTTTATGGATGTTGCCACTTTTGATGTCCATTTTGTGTCCATTTAGCCTTTTACACAAGGACAGTCCGGTTTGCCCAATGTACATGGCATAGGAGCATTGCTGGCACTTGATAGCATATACCACATTAGTGGATGTGCAAGTGTGGCTGATGTGGTTGGGACCTGTGAGGGTATTGCTGGAATCAATGTGCAAGCAGAATTGGCAAGGGGGTTTGTTGCAAGGATAGGTTCCTGGGCTGGTGTTTGGTTGCTGGTGAGTATTTGCTTCAGGTTGAGGGGCTGTCTGTAAGCAAGGATAGGCCTGCCTCCCAAGGCTTGAGAGAGAGTGGGATCATCTTCTAGGATAGGTTGTAGATCTTTGATGATGTGTTGGAGAGATCTAAGCTGGGGACTGTAGGTGATGACCAGTGGTGTTCTGGTGCATTCTCTGTCAGTTCTGTCCTATAGTAGGTGGCTCCTGGGTGCCCATCTGGCTCTGTCAATTTGTTTTTTCACTTCCCCAGGTGGGTACTGTAGTTTCAGGAATGCCTGGTAGAGATCTTGTAGGTGTTTGTCTCTGTCTGAAGGACTGGATCAGATCCAGTTGTACCTTTAAAGCTTGGCTGTAGACGATGGACCATGTAATGTGCCCTGGGTGGAAGCTAGAGGCATGTAGGTATGCACTGCAGTCAGCTGGTTTTCAGTATAGGGTAGTGTTAATGGATCCCTCTCTTATACGTACGGTAGTGTCCAAGAAGTGGATTTCCTGTGTGGCCTGGTCCAGGCTGAGGTTGATGGTAGAGTGGAAATTGTTGAAGTCTCAGCAGAATTCTTCTAGGGACTCTTTCCCATGAGTCCAGATGATGAAAATGTCATCAATGTAGAAGAATTCCGTAGCTGAGGCCTGACAGTGTTAAGACACAGATAGCTCAGTAGGCATGAGGGGAAAAATTGTAAAAGAATGCACCCAAAATGCCATTAGAAATAATGTGAAAAAACTGCCAGCCTTCAGGACTTTAGTTAGTGTTTCTCTGTGCCTGCCTGCTCCAGACATTGTTATTCTTCAACAGTTTCGCTGACATCCTTGACTTATACTAAATATTCTCTTATCAAACCTGCTTAGATGGCATTAACTCTGACACTGTTAAGTTGTTATGTGAGATTCTTTTCCCTTTGACCTTAGTTCCTTTTAAGGAAATAATATTAGTTTGCACCAATTAGAGAATGTTAGATTTTATTACTGCTGCCTATGTATATGCATGTATGTTAATATTGCTGTTAAGCTATAAAGGTTTCTGTAATGCATCTCAGGGGCAGAGACCAGCATCTTATCTGCTCTCCCCGCTGCAGTGTGAATAAACAATTAACTGTTAAATTACACTCAAGTTGGGTTCAGCAGTTTTTCTTTGACAATGTAATGCAGGTAAAGGAGAAGTAACAGTGGATGAGACTCAGGGAAGTGATGTTCTAGGTCAGCCATAAAGACGTTGGCATACTGTCAGGCCATGCAAGCACCCATAGCTGTGCCACTGACTTGGAGATATAGATCATCCCCAAATCTTAAGTAGTTGTAGGTCAGGACAAAGTCACAAAGCTCAGTTACCAGGTATGACAAATTATCATCCAGGAAACTGTTCCTGATGGCTTGTTGTCCATATTTGTGAGGAATATTGGTGTAGAGGGCTTCTACATCCATAGCAACTAGGATGGTGTTTTCTGGGAGACCACTGATGGATTGTAGGTTTTTCAAGAAGTCGGTTGTGCCATGGAGATAACTAGGAGAGCTGGTGGCGAAGGACCTCAGGAGAGAGTCCACTTGGTCAGACAATCCTGCTGTGAGAGTGCCAATGCCCAAGATGATGGGGCGTCCAGGATTCCCGAGTTTATTGATCTTGGATAGTAGATAAAATATCCCTGGTTGGGCCTCTTGGGGTGTGTCTATGTAGATGTGTTCCTGTGCTTCCTTAGGGAGTTTCTTAAGCAGATGTAGTTTCTTTGGGTATTCCTCAGTGGGATCAGAGGGTAATGGCTTGTACAATGTGGCATTAGAGAGTTGTCTACCCACTTCCTGTTTGTAATCTGGCCTATTCATGATGACCACAGTGCCTCCTTTGTTGGCCTCTTTGATTATAATGTCAGATTTGTTTTTGAGGCTGTGGATGGCATTGCATTCTGCATGGCTGAGGTTATGGGGTAAGTGATGCAGCTTGTTGATAATCTCAGCTTGTGCGCATTGACGGAAAAACTCCATGTAAAAATCCAGTCTGCTGTTTCAGCCTGCAGGAGGAGTCCATGCAGAATTCTTCTTCTCGTTATGTTGGAAGGAAGGTGTCCGTGGGTTAGTGTGGTGTTCAGCGGTGTGGTGGAAATATTTTTTGAGTCACAGACGGTGAAAGTAGGCTTCCAGGTCACAGCAGAACTGCATCATGTGCGCGGGGTGGTGGGACAGAAAGAGAGCGCCTGAGACAAGACAGGCTCTTCTGCTGGGTTGAGTGTATAGTTGGATACATTTACAACATTGTTGGGTGAGTCAAAGGTATCACAGGTGTGGTCCCTTGGGGCATGTAGGAGCAGTGTAGGTGGTCTGTCTTGTTTTTGTAAAGATCAGCCATGTGGAAGTTTGTGTTAGTACCAGTGATTAGTTCAGACTTAAGCACTTAGTTTGAACTTTAGTTCGAACAAGGCCCAATGTGGCCACGGACCAACATTTACTTCGAACTTAAGTTTGAACTAAGCTGGTTAGTTAAATCAAACTGTACATTCTAGTTCGAGCTAAGCATTAGGTTGAAATAGAATGTGCAGTTAGTTTGAAGTTATAAGTGCAAGGTTAGTTTGAACTAACCCAAGGTTAGTTCAAACTAACCTCAAACTTCTTAGTTTGAGCTAACAAGTTCAAACTCTCTGTAGTTAGTGTAGACATAGCCTAAACCTACCACAGGACTCCTTGTTTGTTCAGCTGTAAAACTTGTTAGCTCTTGTTAATTTCAGTCTGTTTGGGAAACGTATAAGCAGCAGCAAGAATTGTTAGTATATAACACTGCATCAGTTTACATTTGAAAGGCTGTCTCTGCAACCACTAGAGCGAAAACCTTTTTTTTAAAAAAAGAAAACTCAGATAAGTGCAGAAACTAATAGTGTAAATCCCACTCCAAGTCATTGTGGAATCAGCTGGCAGTAAACATCAGGAAACATGATTTTTTTTTTTCTTCCCTGCTCTCCCAGAGACATACAGTGGGATTTTGGGCAAGTCTCTGTATCTACCTCTAAAATGGAAATAATAATGCTTTATCTACATTTTCTTGAGATTACAGTGGAAAAGCAAAAGTATTCTATCAAATTAATCATCATTCTGGGTGTATGTAGCTATTAGTACATCTAAAAATAGCTGTATGAGTAAACATAGTCACTGTAATTGTTATACAGGTAGTCCTCACTTAGTGACCGGGTTCCGTTCCTGAAACCCGGTTGATAAACGAATTGGTCACTAAACGAGGAGCAGCCCTTACCGGTATTTCAGGCATAATGTACTTTACTGGTAGTGGGTTTTTCAACCATCAGTAGATAGTTTTAATGTCACCTTTGCATCATTTATAACATTTTTAATATATATTTTAAATGTTTTAAGCTCTAATGTACTGAACTTAGTTTGCATAGTGTACTGTAAATATAGGTAATCTGAGAGAGTTGATGCGAGTTCTCGTACATCGCCATAATACCAACTCATCAGAGAGCCGGTCATAACTCTGAGGGGTCACTAAACGAGTAGGTCACTAAGTGAGGACTAGCTGTATATAATATTGCGTACTTAGGCATATATGCAGTGATTATACCCTTATGTTGTATATTTTCTTGCTCATTTGGAACAGCATGTTTTTTATTCTATTTGCTTCCTCAGCATTGTCTAGAAAGTGATCATGTTTACATTATGGGGCAGGAGTCCCTCTTCTCTGTGTTTCTTGTCAAGCGTCTAGTTCACTTGAGGGTGCTTAAAAAGAATTATTAATAACTTGTAATGCATGTGGTCCATGTGTAGTGCATAACATTTACAGAAGTGTCTAGGGGCTTGGACTTAGCTGAAATGGTCTTAGGAGCCCAAGTTCTATCTCAACCTAAATCACTTTTGAAAATGAAACTTAAGCTCACACGTCATTTAGGCATGTTGGAATATTTTAATCATTATGTATCTATATAATCTGGAGTGATATATCTATCTATATACAGTACGTCCATTTATATGATGGACCTGTTTGTAGATTATAATATGCATTATATGATTGTGACCATATGTGTATGTTTAATGGAATAGTTATAATTTCTATAACTATTAGCATACAACTTAAAATTTTATACCATACCTATTTTGTTCACACAAATATAATTACACACATACTTTATGGATAGTAATGGTGCATTAAACTGTCATTCAGATATATAAACGTGTGTATGTACAGACTCACGCTCAGATTTATATACCTACTTCATACATACAAATACATATATTGCTGATAGCTCTGCCTATTATCAAGGTTGTCTGATGCTTCACATAGACTCCCTTTTACTATCTGGACTGAAATTTTCCATGCGGGGTGTCTACTGCAGGTAGAAGTAGCCTGGATGAAGTGCTAGGAGGGAGGAACTGAACTGCTTGGCTGCACAACAAACCTGGAGTCTTGTTGCACCTTTAAAGACTAACAAATTTATTTATAAATATAAATCATGTATACAATTTAAATATGTATAAATATAAATAAATTTGCTAGTCTTTAAAAGTGCCGCAGGACTCCTTGTTTGTTTTGATGAACTAGACTGACATGCCTACCCCTTTGGAACTTGGCTGCACAAGGAGACTAGGGACAAGGAGGTGTGTGTGGTCTGGGGAGGGAGGTGGGGCTAGCTGAACAAGACTGGGGATGAGGAGTGGAGGTGGTAGGGGTTGAACTGAGACTGGCTTGGCAGGAAGACTCAACTGGAAGAGATGGGCTCAGATAGGAAGCCTGGACTGGAAATCTAGAACTGAGATGAGAAGCCTGGGGTGTGGTGATTGGTACTAGAAGACTATGCTAGAAGAATGGGACTGGGACATTGAGCAGCAGACCTGAGTGAAGCATGGTTCTGAGCCAGCACTGGGACAATGAGTCAAAGGTCAGGAAGAGACAGGACTGGGACAAGGACAGAACAGAAGAGGGAAAGCTTAGAGGAACTGGCAGACAGGTCTCTGTTCATGAGCACACTTTCCTTTAGAGCCCAGAACAGAAGCCAGTTTCCTGAGGTTCACAATTCCTCTGCTATCCTATTAGCCAAAATAGACAGGGTTTGCTTTTTGCTGGAGGCTGGGAACAGCCGATGGCGTGGATAACTTGAGGATTACCTGTTGTATACATTTCTTCTGAAGCACCTAGAGCTGGCGACTACTGGAAGACAGAATACTAGGCTAGAAGAATCATTGGTCTAACCCAGTATCCAAAGGGATAGCTGTGTTAGTCTAGTCCAGCAAAAAAAAAAAACCCAAGGAGTCATATGGCCCTTAAAGACTAACAGATTTATTTTTCGCATGCGCTTTCGTGGGAGAAAATCCCACTTCGTCAGATGCTT
>ML681989.1:33656726-33888870 GCA_007922195.1 Podocnemis expansa | reverse complement strand
GTCAGATGCTTCAAAGCATCTGACGAAGTGGGATTTTCTCCCACGAAAGCGCATGCGAAAAATAAATCTGTTAGTCTTTAAGGGCCATACGGCTCCTTGTTTTTTCTGATAACCCAGTATGGCTGTCCTTCTGTTCTTAAGTATAGGGAAACCCATTGGCAAAGAGACCACTCCTCTCTTTGTGGATCAGCCCTAGAGGATAAAAACCTACTACTGGTATCAGTTAGTCTTTTGGCTCAAATGGCAGAGGCCTGTGTAATTCACCTAACAGTTCCAATCCTGCTGATGGACTATGTGAGTTTGTTTGATGCCACATAATGGAATGAAGCTTAACATTCAAAAGACAAGATAGCCAGAATGAAGGTTGCCCTTAGAAACTTAGTTGGCTACCTTGTGTATTTGCATTATGATAGTCTTTAATTAGATGATCAGATACTGTTTTTTTTTCCCCCACGGGACTTCCATTATTTAATTTAGTTCATAAAGACCTGTTCTGGGGATGAGTCAGCATTGGGTAACAAAGAAGTCTCTAGTCTGTAATGCCACTTTTGTAAGTTTCGTAAGAAGAAATGAGTGTTGTGACTGAGGCAAGAGATTGCAGGAAGAAGGAAGGGATGCTGCCATAGTTAAATGCTATCCAGGGCGAAAAAAGAGTTTGTCTTTTTTTTTTTTTTTTTTTTTTTTAACTTAAAACACTATTTAAATAAAATGTATTTGAATTAATGTTTTTGATTTAAATTATTGTTCTAAACAAACCTATTTTAATTAATTTGAAATACACAACTATTGTTAAATCCTAAATATAAGTCTATTAAAATTTCAATACAAAAATATTTAACAAATATTTGTCCTCAGGTTTTAAAAAAAGGCAAACCACTGAAGTTCTGGAAGTCTCTCAACAAGCACCTTGAACCAGGCTCTGCTGAAGAGCTAGCCCAGCTTTTGGCAGCAGCAACCTCTTCTGCATGTGTACAAGAAATAATTACTTCTTTTCAGTTTATTTAGCCAGTTAAATGATTACAGTTCATTCAGAGTTGAGAAACTAATTGGAAGATGGAAAAAGTATGAAAGCTTGTTTTCTCTACCAATTTATGTATAAAAATTAGGTGTGAGAGGATGAGATTTAGTAGGTCTAAAATTTTGAAGGACATAGTTGTCAGAGATCAACAGTTCAACATATTAACTATAGATAATACTTCCTTTGTTTAATAAACGAGTTATCAAAATATGGTCAGGTGCACTTTCTTACAAAACTTTCTTACATTTCTAGCACATTTTAGATGACTTAATTTAATTCATAAATAAGTTTAAATACTGGTTTTGTGTCTTTTAATTTGCATTCCATCCACAAGACTGGCAGCTTGATAGAAAGAAATTAGTCTTGATACAGTAGAAAAGACTACTAATCATTAATCATCACTAATCATTTTCAAAAATTATAGCAAATAGGAATCTGAGTAAATGAAAGCTAAAATATCTGACTGCTTTTAAATAAATGTGTATAGATATATTGTATCCTCATGGTTAGCAGAAAGAAGCACCATATTTAGTGGAAAGGCTATGTAGTTGTGAATCAATATTTTTTAACTGCTACAGACTCATGAGAATAAACTTTCTTTAGGAAGACAACTAAAAATGCAAAACATGATTGAAATTAAAGATTTAAATCAAGGTTTCTTGCTGGCTGATTTAAATCATGAGTAAAATAAGTGATTTAAAACAATCCAACCCAAACTGCAATCCTTTTTTTATCTGTGCTACCAAGTTCCTATCTGATTCTAGGTAAGTCACTTAATGAAAGCCTCTGAAAAGTTTGGGTTAATTTTGTTCCTTATTTTCTGAGTACTGAACTTAAGACCTTAGGGTCTGATTTGCCTAAATGATGGTCACTCACAGCTGCAGCTGAAGTCAATGGGAGCTATATTTCAAACATATGAAGTGGTATACAGTGCTAAGTGTCCTGTAAAATCAGCTCCAACCTGATTCCAATCCGGCACCCAAAATCAACAGAAATGTTTTCTCAGTCTCTCTGTGCTTAATAATAATCCTAATGTGTCTAATAAGTCTGTTTTCAAAGCAAGGTTTTGAATAGTGTGCAATAAAGATGTGTGGAATAATGAGAAAACAAAAAATTGTATGGCTGCTCTCTAAATGAGCATTACTCATCCACTGGACTAAATGAGCTGGGGTTCTATGGAAATAATAGTATGTGCTCATGTCATTAAACACTATCATAGTGGATAGACGCAAGGTGGGAAATTAAGTTTAAATAGGCAGTCTTAAATAATTCTGGAATTTGCTAACTTCAGCATGCTTGACTTTGCAACTAATTTTTTTAGTTTAGTTTTTGTTTGTGATACTGTATATATTACACAGTGTACACACCTTCTAGACATATCAGTTATGCATACATATAGTTGTATAAATGTATGTTGGAATGAATACACACATTTGAAGAGCAGCATAATTATCTAGATATGCACCTCTGTGTAGAGGTGTAGGTGTGTTTGGGAGTGTGTATATTATAATTACACACGCTGGCACATTCATTGATGCCTGTGGCGTAACCAGAAGGGGAGGTTTGACATCCTCATGCTCCTTGAGGTATGTCTACACTGCAATAAAAATCCCACAACACTCAGCTCACATCAATTGATTTTGAGTTTCTGAGTCTCAGGATAGATATGCCAAGACCCACCCCCTCTCCTGGAGTCCTAGAATCTGGGTTCCAGTTGGAGTAGGAACATTTCAATTGCAATTTTTATAGCCTCTCAGCCTGAGCCCCACAAGTCTGAGCTAAATGATGGGTCAGTCACTTGTTTCATTGCAAAGTTCCAAAGGGGTACCCCTGTTAGTCTAGTCCAGCAAAAGAAACAAGGGGTCTAGTGGCACTTTTAAAGACTAACAAATTCATTTATCGTACGAGCTTTCCTGGGAGAGAATCAAGCATCTGACAAAGTGGAATTCTCTCCCAGGAAAGCTCATGCGATAAATAAATGTGTTAGTCTTTATGTGCCACAGGGCTCCTTGCTTGTTTCGTTTTATTGCAGTGTAGCCATACAGTGCTGCGTTGTAAACCCAGTTCTGTTTAGGGTCACCAGATGTCAGGCAAGAGAAGGACACATCCTCCTTTCTACCTTCATGTCCTCTGTCCGGCAGGCATTTTAAAAATACATGATTTTGTCTGGCTTTTTACTCACAGGGGCGAAAGTAATCTGGAACACCCTATTTTTAGAGGGAAGTGCTCCAGGGCCGCCTGAAAACAGAAGAATATGACATTAAGACAACATTTTCTCCATGTATCCTCCAACGTCCTCCTTTTCGGACTTCCCTGTCCTGCTTTCCTCGGGTTACCAGATGTCAGGCAAAAGGGGACACATCCTCCTTTTTACCTTCACATCCTCCATCTAGCACGCATTTAAAAAATATATGATTTTGTCTGGCTTGTTACTCACAGGGGTTAAAGAATGCTAGAACACCCTATTTTCAGGAGGAAGCGCTCCAGGGCCACCTGAAAACAGAAAAATATGACATTACTACTACGTTTTATTCATGTATCCTCCAACGTCCTCCTTTTTGAACTTTCTTGTTCTCCTTTCCATCCTTTGGTATCTGGTAGCCCTACGCTTTCCAGGCTTCGTGGCTTGGGCGCCTCCAGGTCCGTGCCTCAACATCTGCAGTGGGTTCCCCATTGATAGGGTTACCAGATGCCAGGCAAAAGGAGGACATGTCCTCCTTTTTACCTTCACCTCCTCCATCTAGCAGGCCTTTTGAAAGGCATGATTTTGTCTGGCTTTTCACTTATAGGGGTTAACAGCTATGTTTCCTCTTAGCTGTGCGCATGTGCGCGCACACGCACACAGGTTGTGAAACCTGCGCACACAACAAAATAAGGCGCGCACAAAAACAGTTCACCAGTGTGCATATTTTTAGGCTACTTTAAGAAAGCTTGTCAATTTTAGCAGGGATAGCCGTGTTAGTCTAGTCCAGTGAAAAAACAACAAGGAGTTGTGTGGCACTTTAAGACTAACAGATTTATTTTTTGCATGAGCTTTTGTGGGAGAAGATCCCACTTCCTCAGATGCTGCGAAGCATCTGAGGAAGTGGGATCTTCCCTCATTTAAGAAAGCTGTTTCAAGTAGCATGTTTCAAACAAGGTTTTGTAATTTATATCATTTCCCTCACCATGCCAAAATAAATATATTAGTTGCATCCTACACGCTTGCTTCCTTGTGCTCACAAGTTGGACCACACTCACTGGAGTGTGCACAAATTTGCACACCGGTTCTGAAAATTTGCACAAAAGAAATTTTTCACACACACAGGCTACAAAAAACTTAGAGGGAACATTGGTTAAGTGTATGCCGCAATGCCACAGAATACCTGGCAATTCGGGGAAAGCCTTCCAGGGCCCCTAAGACCAGAGGAAGACATTAAGACAACATTTTCTCCATGTGTCCACACTGTTTTTAACACTACACCGGCTCCCGCTGGGCCCGAGACGGGGCCCCCGGCATGTGCAGCAGGCAGGGCCTGGCGGCGGTTGCCCGCCCTCAACGGCTGCGGCAGCGGGGGCGGGGCGCGGCGCGAGGCCTGAGGTGGGCGGCGGGCGGCGGCCCCCTCGCGCGGGCTGTGGGGCGGCGGCGGCCCCCAGTGCGGCTGGCGGGCATGCGCGGGCGCCCACTAACATGGCGGCGGCGGCGGCGGCGCGAGGGCGGGCGGGCGCCGCTTGACAGACCCACCAGCTGCGGGCGGCGCGCGAGGAGGCGGCGGCGGCTCCCCCGGCCGGTGAGTGGCGGCGGCGGCGAGGAAGACGCGGGGCGGCTGCTGCCCGGTTCCGGGGCGCTGCTGCAGCGCTGCTCCCGCCTGGCGCCTCGTGCTGCAGGTACCGGCGCCGGCCCGGCCTGGGGGAGCAGCCCGGGCATGGCCCCCGCAGCCTGGGACTGGGGTGCCCCCAGGAGCGGGGGGGGGCTTGCGGCAGGGATTTCCCTAACACCCCCCAATTTTCCAGCGCACCCCCGGTTGTCAGCTAGTCACAGCGTTATACCGAATTAGTGAGCACCCCCAGTGCCCCCCACACCAGGGATTTCCCTTGCACCCCCTGCGCTTCCCCACACTGCCCCAGCTGTCAGCTAGTCACAGGGTTATAGCGAATTAGTGAGCACCCCCAAACCTCCCCTGCGCCAGGGATTTCCCTAACGGCCCCGCAGTTGTCAGCTAGTAAGAGGGCTGGATCAAATTAGTGAGCAACCCCCAATACCCCCCACACCGGGCATTTCCCTAGCACCCCCCCGCACTTCCCCACACTCCCCCAATTGTCAGCTAGCAACAGGGTTATACCAAATTAGTGAGCACCCCCAATCTCCCCCTAGGCTGCGCTAAATTTCAAGTGCTGGGGAGACTGATTCAAACCCCCAGTTGTCAGCTAGTAACAGTGTTAGACCAAATTAGTGAGCACCCTAATATTCCCCCTATAGGAGGGATTTCCCTAACACCCCCCGAATTTCCCAACAGCCCCCCCACTTGTCAGCAACAGGCTTATAGCAAATTAGTGAGCACCCCCAAACCTTCCCCTACACCCCCTAAATTTCAAGTCCTGGGGAGACTACTGATTCAAACCCCCCAGTTGTCAGCTAGTACATCAAATTAGTGAGTATTCCCTAAACCTCCTCCTACCCCCCAATTCAAAGTCTTGGGGAGCATGCTGCACCCCTACCCCCTGAATTTCCCAACCCCCCCAGTTGTCAGCTAGTAACATTGTTAGACCAAATTAGTGAGCAGCCCCTACACCTGCACACCCCTCCCAATTTCAAGTCCAGGGGAGCATACTGCACCCCCATCCCTCCTGAATTTCCCAACACCCCCCAGCTGTCAGCAAGGAAGGGTGTTCGACCAAATTAGTGAGCACCCCCTGTGCCCCTATCTGAAGTGCCGGGGAGACCTCCGCTGCGGCGCTCAGCAGGCGGCTCCCGGTCTCCTCGCCTGGGCGCTTTTGACAGGAGCGCGGCGAGGACACACCCCCGGCCCCGTGCCGCCGCCGCGGCTGCTCGCCTCCCCGGCCACGTGGGAGTGCGGCTCGGCAGATGAACGGAGAGGGGCGAGTTTATCCCGCCAGGGCCAGCTCCGGTTCGTGGGTTTGGCCTGAAGTGGGGCGATGGGAGGGGAGAGGGGCTGCGCTGAGCGGGCTCCTCCTGCCTGGCGCGGGCCCTCTGGGAGGCGAGAGAAGTGCAAGGCAGCGTGAATAAGGTTTCCTTGTTGCTCTCGGGCTGTGTGGCGAGCAGGAGGGACGGTCAATGCTCCTCTGTTCATCGTCTTGAGCAGTAGTTTGCCTGTATTACAGTTTTCCTCTCCTGAGTTTGGATGAAGGTATGTTTGCTTTTTAAATTCCAGAGGGGCAGCCCTGTCAGTCTGCTTCTGCAAAACAAGCAAGCGGTCCTGTGGCACTTGGACTAACGCATTTATTTATCACATGAGCCTTCATCGGAAGAAAATCCCGCATCTTCAAAGCGTCTGGCGGAGCGGGATTTTCTCCCACAAAAGCTCACCCGATAAATACATTTGTTCGTCTTTAAAGACTCACACATTTATTTATGGCGTGAACTTTCATGGGAGAGCGCTCTTTAAAGACGAACAAATGTATTTATCGGGTGAGCTTTTGTGGGAGAAAATCCCACTCTGCCACACGCTTTGAAGATGTGGGATTTTCTTCCGATGAAGGCTCATGTGAGCTTTCTCAGGGGAAAATCCCGCTTCTTCAAAGCATTTGATGAAGTTGGGGTTTGCTCCCATAAAAGCTCATGCAATAAATGAATTTGTTAGTCTTTAAGTGCCACAGGACTCCTTGTTTACTTTTTAAATATCTGTGCTTTAGCTCCAGTGAAAACCTGTTTGATTGCCTCTGCTCCTTGAAACTGTGTGTTCACCTGGAAATAGTTTAAAAAAAGACCCCCCCCCACCAAACAGCCAGACAAAAGAGACACCTCTGGTAATGTGTGTGTTGCTCTTCAAAAATGGGTCATATTGTGATGCTGTCAATAGATCAGTGTTTACTCTGGCAGAATATTAAGCTTTTTTAGGGGCAGGGGACCACTCAAAAGGACACTTGGAAGACAGAGGGTGTTACAACACATTTAAAAGTTCAGCTTGAAATTAATTTATATGATAGGTAAAAGTGATTGCAGGGCAAGTTAGAATGGATTTATTATATGAGGAATTGTTTTTCAAAGACTAATTTCTTGGCATCTATTCTGTTTGACAAAAATGAAATAATTCCATTGCAACTTTCATAAAAATAAATTCTTTTCACAACATTGTCCATTAGCCACTGTCTGTATGTAGCCTTTGGGGTAAATTGCAGAACAGATTGAAGTGGCCAAGTAATTAAGTGCAGCCTTATTTTATGAAAGCTAAATTTCATGCTCAGTTAAACTTTAGGAGTAAAAAAAGCCCTTTCATGTGTTTTTTCTTTCATAAATAGTTACTTATTGTAATTTAAAATATGTTAATGCCTTTCTTTTCTCTATAGTAATTTTCTTCTCTCTTCCATTAATCAGCTTTGAAAGAATGAAAAAATCATTTAGCAGCTTTATAACCTAGGAATTGTAACAAAGAGGAGTATTTTGTCCAGATAAGTAAATATTTTAGTGAAATAATTTATCTCAGAGTATTTTAATCTCACTGGTCACTCTGGGTAACCTTAAAAACTAGTCTAACAAACCTGATGATTAACAGGAAAATATCCTTAATATTCTATAGATTGATGATGGCTTTTCAAAACACTCTTACCTGAAGTGACTACAGCTCATCAATAAAAGTTTAAAGTACAATCTTAACTGAATATTGGATTTCGGTTTTTTAAATGGGATATTTCAGTTTTAAATTAATGTAGTCTTTTTCTCAAACTCTTCTGTAGTGTGGTTCATATTTAAATAGATAACTGTCCTACAGTTTGTAGTAATGTAAAGTCATTGTGGTAATGAGCAATTGCTTACATTGGACAAGTAATGTTAAGAAAGCTTTATGTTTTCCTAGCTGTGTTTTAAAGTAGTTTAACAGCAGGAAACAAGTAGGAGAGTCAGCACTGTGTGGGAAACCAGCATACCTGATCATCAGCAAGTGCTCCACAAACCATCAGTATTATAACTACTGAGTTAACTCTGGCACTGCATTCTGAAACTTCTTTGTACAGTCAAACTATAGATTTATTAACAAGCTAAGCTAATTTTGTGAGCAGTACTTAATATTTACAGTATAGATTACATTACTTGAGTTGGTGGAAAGAAAAACTAAACTAAAAGAATAGAACAATTTCCTGAAGTCATTGTTTTCAGCATCTGATTTAGTGGAAGCTTTGCAATAATGCAGCCATTCTGCAGTGGAGAAAAGTAGAAAACACCAACATTTTAGGACTCTAAATTTTTAAATTATTTTTGAATGAAACACCCTTTTAATCAAGTTTCAGGTGCACTGTGTGAATATGAAAGCACTGATGTTATTAATCTTTAAAACAAAACTTCATCTTGAAATTAGTGTTTAATGATAAAGATTAACTGAGTGCCAGTACTCTTGCTATGTGGTTGCGATAAAGTGTAAATCATGCTCTTAATTTTTCTGCTTTATACCTGTGCAGTAGTCCATTTAAGAATAAATATTTCACAGTAATTGTTTACATCCTGCAAAGACACATGCTCACTTTTTAGCATACACTGCAAAGATGCATTGCAGCTGCAAGAAACTGAATGGATACCAAAATTTAACTACGGCTTTGATGTCATGAGTGTTATTCCAGCCTCTTGAAACCTTGTTATAGGGTAAATGTTTATTACACTTCGAAAAGTTCAGTGAACGAGCAGCGTCAGGCATCTCAAGTATCTGTATCTTAACTCTTCTTGTTACTTTTTAGCGTGCAGGTGTCCTTTTCCTGCAGCTGACTCCCCCGCTGGATCCAGCATAATGTTCTGAGCAAATTGGTGAACTGCTCCGCATTTCTGCTTAATCTCGAAGCAGTTTTTGGTAGTGGCATTTCGGATGCAAGTCCATGCACACCCAGGCACCTGCCTGAAGTTAAATGGTGCTGAGAATTTATTTACTCCAACTCCATTTTTTGTTTCAAAAGATGGTGGATGGTAGGGAAGGAAAGATGATAGATCAAATCTATAGAGCTCCTACTCTTTGCATGTGGGTCCCCAGTCTATCAAGCACGTTCCATGTTTTTTTCTGCTCAGCTGGGTTGTGGACCATCATTTCACTGAGTGAGCTGGAAGCAGGGGAACCATATCCAAACACAGTATTATTCACTATTACTCTGTGCGTGTTCTGGTTCTGTGAGGGGCAATCCAAGAAATCCTTTGACATTAAGCACCAGCAGTACTTTGAAACAAAGTCTCTCATTCAGTGTGCCCAGGGATATGAGTACTTGAATTCAGCTAAGTTCAGCAATTGGGAGGGACATCTTCCTGAAACAAGGAAATGATGAACACAGAACATACACAAAATATTTTTTTAAATAATTTTTAAAGACAATTGTGGCATGTTTTGAATTTGTCTAAATGTAAATGTGAAATATTTCAGAACTGATCCCATAAGCAAGCTTAAAGAGTTTGCAGAAGGGATAGTAGTAATGTCATCCCTAGAGCCAGTATCAGCACCTCAATGCAAGGGTAAATCAAAAAGCAGTGCCAGGTAAAGTCCAGACACTGCTCCCATCTCTATGAAGCTTTGCTCTGAAGAAAGGAGAGCATACCTTACTCTTCCAAGGATAAAGTGGCTCTGCTTTCTGCTAAGGGAGTGTTGCTTAGATGGTACTGACACTCTCACTCTGTTGATTATGGGACCACGATATGCCCTCATGGATCTGTGGAGGTACTCTCCTGGGATGTCACAGGTACCAGTCCAGCGTGACACCAATCACTGGAGCTGAGATATTACCACATAGCATTGCTAATGGGAGAGAGTTACTCTTTTGCTGTTGCCAGAATGCCTTCTCCCTGGCGTCAAGCAGGGATGCCTTTCTTCTTAATGACCTAGGAGCCGGCACTGGGGATCACTCATGCAGGGCCTCCCTGCAAAGGAGATGGAAGTAGCATTGGTCTAACCCAGGCATGGCCAAACTGTGGCTCGTGAGCCACTTGAGGCCCCTCAAAGATAAAGTGCGGCTTGCAGAAGAGTGTGGCGGGAAGAAGTGTGGCATGGTCGGGATGGCAAGGAGAAGCTAAATTTTTACTGTATAAGGTGGGCTTAGTTTTAATGGTAACCTTATGTAATAGACCCTGACATTGGTAGGATTAATATTTGCCCTCTTTTTACAATAAAATTAAAGCATGCAATGAATATTAAATTTAGTAATTTTGGACTAGGTAAAATATGGCTATATGCCTCACTGTGGCTCTTGAAGGTTTAATAATCAACTTGCATGGCTCTTCAGTTCCGTAAGTTTGGCCACCCCTGGTCTAACCAGTCGCAACTGGGCCACTGTCAATATAAGATATTGCCTTTGTTCTTCTGTGGACCATCATGTCAAACTTCCCCCTTCTGTACCTCTGTAAAGAGGAGGAGGCGACAGGCTGCCGGACAGCTTCAGTGACCAGACTGTTGATGCCAGAGCCTGTCAGTGCTGTCCAAGAACTTGGAGCAATGCAAGATCAGCAGCACTCTAGTTTTCAGCAAAAGAGTAGCCTTCATGGAGACAGTTCCACCAGCCCATGCCCTGGTAGCTGACTCCTTTCAGACCTTTAAGAGATATTAGGTACCAAAACAAGTCAAACAAAAACTCACAGACTCTTGAATGTCTTGACTGCATAAGCTGGACCAGGGTTGCTCTTCCCATTAAGGAGGGTGCATGAGAGACCACAGCAGATGCTGGCAAACCCCAGCCACCATTAAGCCAACATCAAAACAGATGGCTGAGTTCTACCAGGTGCTTCTGAAAAATTTTGAGCACTTCTGTTCCCATCCAAATTCAGGATCATTAATAGAGGCATGAGTGCAGGGAAAGTTGAAATCTATAAAAGGTACATCCATGGACAAGGACTTTAAAAAGCTAGACCTGTCTGGGCATTAGTTACTTTGTCTACTTGTCTATAACTCGGACTGGCAGCTGCCAAGCACTGGTCACTAAATATAATTTACTGACATGGGAAGGGGTGTCCACTTCCTTCCTACAACATATTAAGGAACCATTCCTTCCTCTCTGACCCACATGCTTGCTGTCTCTTGTTCGTTCTCTCATTAAGTCATGTCTAAAATTCTAGAGTAAAAGCATCTTGGGGCTGTAATCTTGTGTGTCTGTTCTGTGAAATACCTACCATTGTTTATGCCAGAAGTTCTCAACCCAGGGATCGTGAACTGCATGGATGGGCCATGGAAAGGTACCAGGCGGTCATAACTCACTTGACTCTCCCCCCTTGTGCTAAATGAGAGAGAGGTCCTTGCTAGACAGGAGGGATAGTCCTTGGGGGGGGGGTGTACTCGTGTACAAAGAAGGGTTCCTAGAAAGGGAAAGGATGAGACCTGCTCATTATCCCACATCAAAAGATGTGATAAGTGCTGCTTCTAACAGTGATTGGACCAACAGTCTCAGATGTAAATGATTCCCCCCCCACCCCCGATTGATGGTGTCCTTTTTACACCTGGACAGCTCTTGGCTTGTTTTAGTGTCTTAAGCAAGTAAGGCAATGAAGGTAGAGCTCTTCACCAAGTCCTTTAATTTTATATCTGTACTCTCAGCTTTCAAATTTGAACACAGTTAAACTGAAATGGTAAAGAAAACGAGTGTCCTCCTAGGAGGGTAAGGGTTTCTTTTCCATGTTTCTGAAATTGCTGCTGGTTTAAGGTAATGTGATATTCTTAGCTTAGAGAAAGAGTAGGTTGAGCCTTTTAGCATACATTAGCTCAGAGAGCATTGTAAAACCTAAAACCATTTTTATTAGATGTGTACATATATAAAAAGGTTGTGTGCTATTGTTTAACCACCTAGTGGTCAAACAGAGGAAAACTTGATGGGACAGATTTCTTTTAAATGGGCTTTGAAAAGTAACACACACATGACAAGTTTAATATATAAATAAATCTTGTGCGAGCAAGAAATACACAGCATTTAGTATCATGGTATAGCTGAGCCAAGTTCAAAACTGGCACCATCCTGTAGTTGGGACAGAATAATGAAGGGTTGAAAAAGCCTTGAGATTTTCTCCCATGATAGCTCATGTGATAAATAATTTTTAGTCTTTAAAAGTGCCATCAGACTCCTTGTTTTTGTTAGCATATGTAATGGTCTTCAGTGCTTTCACTTGCCTGTGTAGCCATAGAGATTGGAGCAGTCAGAGGTGGGTGGACAGATAGTTTTGTAGAAAGGACGAATAGTGAGGAGAGAGGCATACAGGTGGTGATAAATTAAAGAGACGGACACCTATGGGGGGGGTGGAGCTAGCAATAATTTCTTCTAGTTGCAGAACAGTTTTAATCTGGGTTAATGAATGCATTTTATATTGTCTTCAGTTATGATAACTTTTGAGGGGGAAAAATGACAGTTTTTAAAGGAAGAGCTTTCTGAGTGGCTTTGGATTGAACTGGAAGACTCATAGTCTTATCTTTCCACCATATGAAATGGGAAGGAAAAGATACCTTTTCAGGATAAATATGTCGGCTGGGCAAATACTGCAATGAAGTATTTGCAAAATCCTTTTTATGTGTTTTCTACACCAGAACTTTTGCAGAATACTAAGTGTTTTGGGCAATATGCACACAAATATGTTTTTGTTAGTGTTACTGCTGAAATTGCCCTTCTCAGCTTTTGGAAGTTGGGATTTGGAAGTCAGTTGAGGTGTGGGGAACGAGGGGATTGTTTTATGTAGCAGAGCAGGATAGCAGGTGGGGGATGGGATGTTACCACCGCCATGCAAAGTGTGTCAGGCACAGAAATGTGTGTGGAGTTCAGCTGTGCAGATAGGAGGGGAATAATTTATCTAGGACCCTGTTACTTTCAGGAGCACTTTTTGTGAGGGCACCCCAACACTTTTGTGTCCTGTTCTTAAAGGCCTCCAGCACCTCATGCACAGACAGCTACACCGGTCTGCTGTGTAAGTAAGTGAGGATGGGCTGCCGCAGCAAGTAGTTCTGGGCACTGCTTTTTGTTAGTATCTCCTGGGTGGCAGCAGTTGGATGGTGCTGGCTCCTTCAGTTGCCAGTGAGACAGACACATTTCAGTTCAGGGAGAGGATGTCTGTGGTCTGTGTGCCTTCTAGCACTGTGACTGCAGGCTGCAGCTATTTAATCCACTATCAGGCTGCCACATAGGAGGAGTCTGTATCAAGTTTTGAGGAAATTGTAGGCCTGCAGCTTCTGGCATTTGTTTGTGTCTTAGACCCTGCTCGTTTTGTGTGCCTCTTTCTGCTGTGCAGATTAACTCTATGTGAATAGGTTCCTTGACTGTCAGTGTTGTCCATCCTCCTGGCAAAAATAATTAATTTATTTGGTATTATTAGGTTTGTGTTGAGGCCAATGCATTTAAACTTAACATTGTTTTAGTAGTTGCTTTAGTTTTAAAGGTCAGTAAATTTACCCCCAAGTTGTTTGTTTGGGTACAGAAATTATTTTAAAAGGTGAGGGAAGTGTTCTCTCCTCCTCCTTGTCTTCCAAATTTATTTAAATGTCCAACTTATGGTTGGCAGGCAAGGAGTGTGTTGCTATTTACTACGCCTAATTTCTGAGTGCACAGAATCTTTTTCAAACATACTCTGGAGATAAGCACAGTAGCTATAAAATATCAGCTGGGACATAGTTAACTATACTGACAATGAAATTGTCACCTTTAGTTTCACAATTAACTCTGAGATAAAGGGTCAGTCAGCAGCTTTCTGAACTATCAGTTAAGGCTGTCATCAGTTACACTCTGTTCTTGGAAGACTTTCTTCACAGCCATGAGGGTTAAAAACTTTTTTTTAACTATGCCTTCAAGTCTGGGTCACAGCAAGGGATGGATTTCACAGTTTCACAAAAATGGTGCTCTGTCCAAAGACCATGGTATCCAGAATCTTCCTGGAGCTTGAGATAATTCTGACTGGACCAGGCTGGAATTCCCTAGCCTAGATAGTTGTATAAAGACTTCCCCCATACCTTCTCTGTGTGCTCATTTTACAATGTTAGTGCTGCTGGTTGCTTTTGTAGAGAAGTGTAAACAGCTCTGTAGGGATCTCTAGCATCCAGTTCCCTACTAGCAGATTTGGCATCTCTTTTTACACTTGTAATAGCAAACCCCCCCCCCCCCCAACACCACCACACACACCTGCTTTAGTTGTTCTGGGCTCAGAGGGATCCTAGGTGCCTCACAGAACAAATATATAGAAAGCTTCCTTCCGTGGCAAGTGCGAGTTAGCTAAAGTCAGCAGGGTTAGAATGGGATTCAGAACACCTAAATTGGCATGTGATGACCAAAATTATACACATTTCATAACAAACATGACTTTTCTTTAAGTTGAATATTTTAACTAGTTTATTTTACAACAGAAATGAATTGTTGGCAGCGATTTGAATAAGACCAGGGTAGCAGCCTGACGAATGCTGAATATGTTCTAAGAAAATGTCCAAGGTTTGAATGAGGGCATGGAAAACAACACATATGCTTCAGATGGTACATTTGCCAGCTTGTTTGAGTGGCTTTAGCAGAATTGGTATTATGTAAATACACAGTAATAAAATATAATTTTCAGCCAGTTTGACTTTTTAAATATTAGAGAGGATGTACAATTTCACTTTTAACAGAAACTTACCTGCAACTTAAAAGACAGGCAGAGATCCCAGCTGTCAGTAAGTTTGCTGGCTGCTCATAAATTTAATTACATTAACTAGTTCAAAAATTCTTTGGGTCATTTTTTGAGCTGTCAATGTGTGAACAAAAATATTCAGGAGTTTCTGTCTGGTGGGCAGACTGCATTGAAGATACTGGTTTTAACACTCTTGATAGTCTTCTTTAAAGCTCTGCTGGGTCCTTGCATACTATTTCATTTTTCTGGGCTGAAAAATTTAGGATTTGTAGAACCTGAAAGCAGAGTGGGAAAACTGGTTGGTTGTATTTTGCATCTGCCACCCAGGAGCAGCATCATGTCGTCTTTCTTATTCTTGAAAGGATTGTTTATTTAGCTAATTTTGAATCTAGTTTCTTATTATTTCAGAGTTCTGTTGGCCCAAGTGAGCTGGCCTTTGTTTGCTGTATTTGAACAGTGTGACTGTATTGGTCAGTTCCACATTTTGGCTTTTATGCAGTAACAGAATATGGTTTTGTTTTAAATTTCATAGCAGTGGTGACATTACATGTAAAAAGCCCCGTTGAAATCTTTTGTTGTTGCTGCTGTTCCTATTAAGTTTTGTGACAGCTCTTCAGCCTAAAGTATGTTGAAGTACTCTTAAATACACTACTTGGTAAACAGTGAAACTTACTGGTTTGTATTGAATGGAATATTATGAAAGATTGTGAAGGATCAAACTGAGTTTGATTTAATTGTTATGACATATTGCCTATTTTCTAGAAAGGGAATCTCAAAACTTTGCAGTTTAATACTGTTTGTAGAGATTCAAAAGTTTATTGCTTTATATTTATGCTAATCATGGGTTGCATATTGTGCTGCAAGGTTTCCCATAATCTTAATGACAGTTCATAGAAACCTGCTAAGTGATCTTTATAGCAACAGATAGTACAAAGGGATATTTTTGATTCGTAATCAGCATATAAGTAACCTTTTTCACTCCCAACACAGAGAGGAAAATATTTTGATAAAACCACTCTGTGTTGACCAACCAACTGTAATATTTATTGTATTTGAACTTTAAGTGACAAACTCTGTAAAAAGCTATGATATGTGTTTAAAAACCTGGCTCAGTATTTTCATCTGCTAGAGAAGAAGGTTTTCTGTGTTAATGGTTTATCAGCTCTTTAGTATACAAAGATGAAAATCAAATTTTTTTCTTGAAAGCCTACCTTTCTTAAATGTGTAGATTTAAATGGATTAGGCCTAATTTCCTATTAAAAATACATGCATATGTTTTTTATAAAGGAGGGGAAAAACTACTTTCTAATGATGAACTTTTAATATTAATGTCACTAACACAGCTAGATTTTCATTTTATAATAAATGTAAAATCTTGTATTGTCTTACCCACAGAAATATTTTTTCATGTTTCTCTTTCACCAGGACCTTAATTCTGTTAGTGGCTGTACAGTAGGCCCTAACTGACAGTACTAAGAGTCAGAGCCAGAGCCGTAATTACGGCAGGGTGAGCAGGGCTTTGCTGCAGGTGCGCTGTAGCAGCTCCATTGGCCACTCTGTTAAAGGGCGTGTTCCCTGCTGATCGCTCCAGGCACCAGCTATTAGCGCCCTGGGTGCTGGCTTCTTTAGTTACGGCTCTGCTAAGAGTATTGAACATCTATATTGCAGAAATAAGTGTGCATTCAGTATTCTCTTTTGGGAAGGGGGAAGGTAAGCCTATCTAGGTTCAAGAATAAAAGATATATGGTCTGGAAGGAAATACTGAAGGTGCTTGTCTGAAAGTAAGAATTTATAGTAGGTATGGAAGGATTAGGTTTTTATTGGTAAATACCAGTTTCACTATGTTCACATGCATACCTTCCCCATGAAAAAATATTTCCATTGATCATCAATATTTAAAGATAGAGGGATTAAGAAACATTCTGCCTGAGAACTTTTAGAGTTTATTTAATATTTACTGGGTATACTTTGATATGTGACATTGGACCCCCCCCATTTCATACAACTGTGAAAATTTAAATGGTTGAAAACTAGGGACAGGGAATGCTTAAAAATAAGCATTAGTGTTATTGGGAGATGTATAAAATTGTGTGTGCGTGCTTGCGTGCACGCGCAATATATAAATAAATACAGATTTCTGGCCACCCCATGTATAAATAAGTTAAGTCTCCCTATACTTTCTCTTACCCTCACTTCTCTGCGAGTCTCCAAGACTTGTCAAAACATCCTCAAGCTTTTTCTTAATTTTTTTAAAAGTCAGAGATGGGTATGTGCTTATTAAATACAATTTAAGAAAATAACTTTTCATTTTTCAGATTTCTTTGAAGGGACACCATAACTTAGAAGTCACACTTCTGTTTGGAAGTACTGTCCCTGTCTCTGTGTTATGGTAGCACTAGTCTGAATCAGGATTGTGATCTGTTTGTACTATGCACCGCTGAGCATAGAGTAGAACAGTCCTTCCCATGAAGAACTGATATAATAGTGGGTATGACAAACAAGGAGGAAGGATAAAAGAAGAATGTTAATATAGATCAGCTATATACACAACTGGATAGTTTGAGTTTATAAATAAAATTGCAAAGATACAGTCTCTAGTTCAAACAGGAATTAATTCTGGGGAGTCATATAGGGGGGTCAGACTAGATGGTCACAGAGTTTCTATAAGCTATGAAGTCAAATTCAAGAGATTAAGAAGGGGAAGATAGTTTACTTCATGCATTTGATAGCTTAGCTCTGCATATTGCCATTTCCTTGTTCATCACATATCATAAGTGTCCCATATTGTTTGTGGGACTTTCATATAAAAGCCAGAGTGAGAGGAAACATTAAGGGAAAAAGTAAAACCTCAGAGGCAGTTCCTGAAATTACTTTTAAATGATCAGATTTCAGTTGGACTGTATCTCTGAATAAATTACATCAAAATTGGAGAGAGATTTTTAATTATTTTCACATATCTGACTCTGTTTTGCAGTTGTCCTTGTACATTGTGTGAAATAAAACAAGTGGACTGAAATGGATTCCTGGTCTTGATTGTTAGAACTTCCCACTTTTTTTTTTTTTTTTAAAGCTAAGAACTGCATAGTTTCTGAGTTATTCCATCAAGGTTGAAATGGCTAAAATCTTAATCTTCTATAAGAATGTCTGCTCTCTTGGCACTTCTTTCATTTAGGTGTCTGAGCTTGAAGCATTTGATTGTTCAAAACAAAAATCTGCATTTAAAAAAAATGCTGCTTCTATGCTGGGTGACCAGCCGTGCTTGGGTTAGGCTTGTTTAAAATCCCTTATGTTAAACTTGTGTATTAATTTGCTTCTCTGTGCCCTGTGTATTTACTGTATTCTTGTGAACAGGAAGCAGAGTATTGGGACAAATTTCTGTATAGAAAGTGTAAGGTTTTTGACAGCATGTCTTTAAAAGGCTAAAACATAAATAATTCTAAAATTAATCTAAAAATCTATAAATCTAAAAAGTAATAATACTCACACTTCAAGTTGGTTTTCTGTATTACAACAATATTACTACAATATTAGTAGATGGAAAATATTTTTAAGCCCTATGTAATACTAACTCTGGAAATGCAAATGCCATAGGCTTGTCTATTGATATATGTATTTAACCAAGAGCTCACACAGTGGGAGGTGACCGGGAAGGGTGAATGGGGTCTGGACAACAAAAGCCTTATCAGGAAGTTAAGGCAGACAGGCTTACCATCTAATTCAGAATGAAATGAGGTAGGGGGAGTTAAACAGAAGGGATGAAGCTGAATTTACTGGATGCTTTAAACCCCAGATGTAAGTAGTGTTAATAGCAAGGATGTGGACATACTCCATGTTGACTTTTTTTATTGGGTTCCATTTACAAGCATTTTTAAGTTGAAACTAAAATGATGCTTTTTTTCTCTATATCCCTTTGATTTTCAGTTTCCCTAGCGTAGGTCATGCGACTTGTTGATCTCCCCTGTTGACACAATACTTCGAGTGTCTGAATAGATTCTTCTTGCGTTGTTTCCTCAGTTGTGGTTGGCATAAGTGCTGTTCCTAACTTGATTGGCTTTTCTCCATATTTTTCTTCTTTGCATTAGGTTTCCATTCCCCTCAACTCCCTCATTGCTTTCTATTTATTGCTAGTTCTCTGTTCTTGCACCTGCCTTTCCCTCTATCTCATTCTCCTAGCTGGTTCATTCCCACCTTTGTTTCTGACTTCCATCTTCTAGATTTATGTCAACGTTTCCTCTTACCCTCATTTCCAATCTTTTTTTTAATCACACTCTGCTTGCTTGCTTGCTCACCCACACATGCAAGGATGTTCTGTTTTTCCTGCGTGTCCTGCCTATGACTCTATGCAAGCTTCACTCTCTGTATTTGTCAAGTCTTCTTCTGCAGTTATAGATGGATCCATTGTGCTGATCAGAATGCCAGTGACATTGGAAGCTATATGCAAAAAGCTCCCACCCTGGCTAGGGGAGGGAGAAGGCAGAAGATAAGGGAACAAACTATTAGGAAGATCACAAGGACTGATCCCATGGAGAAACAATGAACTAGGATGGTGGTTTTCAAACTGTGGGTTGGGACCCGTACCGGGTCGCAGAGGCTCAGGTACTAGGTCATGGTGCACTCTGCTGCCACCACATAAAGACTGAAACACACTACTCAAAGATATTATAAATGATTTTTTTCAACTGGGTCCTGAGGAAAAAAGTTTGAAAACCACTGAATTAGAGTGCTCCTCAACTCTACCCCAGAAACAAAATTGTGTTTTACTTCTGACAGCTCTGTATTCTGTGAAACTGGATTTTCATGCTCTTCTTCAGAACGGAGACTCAGAAATTCCATTTTCTAGTGCAACTTCATTTATGTGACATGAAATAATTTGTAGAAGTTCACTTAATAAGCACACTGAATAGAATAAATTTAGTGCAACTGGCTTTTAAGTCAAACCTCTTCTAAACAGTAGTAAATTTCATCCTGTTGTGTTTGTACCATTTCAAACAACGGTTTAGAACTTCCAATTGTCTTATGTTTTTAACAGGCTGGTGAGCATGTTGTAAAATAGCCTATCTGGTGCTACACAAACTAATGAAATGCTGGAATCCTTTTTATGTTTCTGACAGACTGCTCCACTTGTGCTACACTTGATGACTATCACTGCAGGGTTGGAATCTTTATTACAGCACCAAGTGCAATCTAGTGTTTGGAACAAAAAAGATAAACACCATGCACTGTTTTAAGTAATCTACCCATAAAGGCAGCTACTTTGACTCTGCATTGCCTTTTATAAGTTTACTGCTTAAAGAGAAAAAGCTTTGAAATATTTTTGGAGTAATTCTACAACCATTTTAAACATCAGATTATTAGGAGGTACTGCTGGGTTTCAACATTCAATATTGATGATGACTTATAAGTATCATTGTTTTAATGTTCAGTTTTATTTACAGCTGGGTTTTAATCTTGAATATTTGCTCTGATAATTTTAGTAATAATACCTGTTCAGTGTGTTACAAATACTGTTAAAACTTACACATTTTATTAAATGACCTTGAATGGAGTTTTCAGTTGGTTTTATCCTCATCATGCATGCTGTAGAAATAAGAGGTCGTGTGGGGAGGTCCTTCATTGATAGTTACAAATTCGCAGTTACCTTGAAATTATAAAGCTTCAGTAAAAGCTATTCAGCTGTTTAATGAAACTGTGAATATTTAATGTATGTGTTTAAATGTTCTAATGTACCCCTGTGAGTTCAGAAGATCCTTACTTCTTCTGTAGCATTCTTAGCTTTGCTCCTGTTATAACAGATATGTTGGTTAGATTGATGAATGTTTTAAAGTCTGGCTTCCAGAACACCATGATAATACCCTCGTTAGCCAAATATTGTTATAGAGAAAATGTGTATGTCTTAGCTACAAGACTCTTAAAGCAGGGAGTCATAAACTAAACATACAGAAATTGACAAATTCCCAAAGGGAACCTCTTGAAGTTGGAAGACTGAAAATTGTATTTGATTCTTACCTTCTGTGTATTGATAGGGCGAGTGGAAAAACATATGACTTGCTAGCATTGTTGCTGCTGATGTAACCTGTGACTTTCATGGCTTCGGTGCAAAGTAGATAGAATTAATTCATCTGTAAAGTTCAGCAGCGTGGGTACTGGAGTAGAGCACTAGTAACAAAATAGATACTGCTTTTCTCTCTTTATTGAGATGTTATGGCTTAACTGATTCAGACATGTCTGTTTTTAAAGCCCACAGCAACGTAGGCCTGTGCTGTATTTGAAACTAGAGTTATCCTTATGGATATCTGTGATCTGATACTGCTTGCCATTGCAACTTGCATCAGCAAGGAGTTGGATCTTTGCTGTTGTGATTCTCAAACGATATTTATTACTCCCTCCTTTTTAGACAGCACATTTGTCCTTGGTGGTATTTTCTAATTATGACCATTGTTGGGTTGTGAGTAAGATGGAAGAGAAAATATTTGTACTTCTGAAATTGAAAAGTCTTTATAATATTAAAAAGAAGACTTAATAGCAGTAACAGCATATTTTTAATAGAAAATCATAACACGAAACAAGCTGATCTTTTTATTTCAAGAGTTTACTTCACTTTAAAATAAAGAAATAATAGGAGATTTTAATCTATTCTCTGCCTTCCAGTCTTGCTTTAATTTAGCTCTTGTTTACACAAAGTTCCTCTGTAAGTAGTTTGTTAAATTTTTGCAGGGTTAAGCAGCAAGATAATGGAGGGCTTTTTGTATTTGGTCTACAACTAACTAACTATTACTACTCCACAGGAAACTGTTGAGCTGAAAGGAAGAATTAA
This sequence comes from Podocnemis expansa, assembly GCA_007922195.1. Lineage (NCBI taxonomy): Eukaryota > Metazoa > Chordata > Testudines > Podocnemididae > Podocnemis > Podocnemis expansa. The sequence continues at coordinate 33,867,297 of ML681989.1, read as the reverse complement.
CTGGTCTTTCAACTTCAGCCTTTTTATTGTGAGAAGGAAGATCACAGAAGTGTTACCATGGGGAAACCAGCAACTAAAGGTAAGGTTAGTGCTTTTATCTAAAAGGAAAGAAAGTAGAAAAAATTACAACTGTTGAACAGATGATATATTATTATACCTAATAGTGATAACAACTGTATTGTTAAATTGAAAAAGGGTGACCGTATGTAATCGTTAAGAATCTAATTAAACCAAGAAATGCCAAATTTACAGTTAGGTTTGGTAAATTAAGCCTTAATTGAAATCGTTCTATACAATTTAACCCAAAACAAGTGTTGTCCTCTGACACTCTTAAATAGAGTCCTAGTAAGAAATTAAGCACATATCTAGATGTGTGGTTAGAATATAATCACTTATAAGTGATAACTAGATTCTGTGATATATGCATAGTTTAGCAGGAGAATAAAGTGTAATAACAGGTGTTGTTTCACTGCATCAACAGCTGTCTTTCAAAAGCTTGTGTAGACAAGATGAACTGTTTAGCCAGTTTAATTTCTCATTTCTGTAGAGTCATTCTCTCTAGTCATGTCTTCTATTGTTCTGTGTCTGGGGGAAAACATAATTAATTGTTACTGTGCACCAGTCTGAGGATGAGGCTTAAGCAGAAGTGAATAGGTGAAATGGAACAGGCGTGAAATGGAAATGCAGCATCTTGCGAAGAGAATCCAGCTGTCTGTAACTGGCATGCTGCTGCTTTTCAGTGCTGAGACAAGAAATTCTGCTGTCGAGAAGATTAAGATTTTTGCCCTTAATTCATGCTCACCACCTCTGTAGCCCAGATGCTTTCTCTCTAGTTGTCTACTATGTTCTCAGTTGACTGGTGGTCTGGTGGGGGGAGAATGTAGACACCCTGAACTTTAGGGGCCTTTAAATTCAAGCAGGAAGTTAACGTTTTAAGCAGTTCCTATGTGCTGCAAGTTTTTCCACTGAGAGACTACAACTTCCACGATCTTTGGGGAAAGGTAAAGAGACCCTTCCTGCCCCTCCAGGGGGCACAGAAGGACTAGCAAGTGAACACATGGCTGAATCTGGAAGCTGCTGGTGACTGTTTCTAGGGCGCCTGAGACTGCTGGAGGCATACTCAAGCTGGGAGCTTCAGAGGTTAGTGGCTTATTCAGCCCAAAGCAGGGTCTGAGCCTAAAGCTGGCTGAGTTGGACCTGCAGTGAGGGTGTGAGTATCTGCCTTCCCTCCTCCAATTTGGACCAGGGCTTGTAAAGAAAGGAAGTCTGCTGAGAGACTGACTGGGCCTGGGAAGAGGCAGCGTGGCAGTCCCTTTTGAACCAAGGTCAGGGCTACAGACATTTGGTTGGGCTCATTCCAGATCTTCAGTGTGGTACTGAGTGGATACACTGGACCAGCAGAGTGCTGTCTTGACTCCTTTATTAAAGCTTCAAGCGTGCCCACACAAGCAAGGAGTCGAGTTCTGAACTCTGGTGAAATGTGAAGTCTGGAGGTGGGGTAAAAGTGCTGTGTAAACGCCAGTTAGATAAGTTTCCTTTAAACTGTATTTTCTGTCTGTTCACTGATTTATTTACTTGCCCCTGTGTATTTAAATGAGTAGTAATACTCAATTCCATCCTGTTATGAGTTTCCTTGTTAAGTAAAGGTTTGTTATCTACAATTTAAGCACATTGATTGTATTATATATACAATTAGTAAGTTTGAATTAGACCCATGCCATAGATGATTATTCTTAGCTGCATGGGTTTAGTCCTGGATGCTCCCAAGGCCTGCCACTGAGCACGTACAGGATCCAGCCAGGTGGAGGCACTGCCAAGTTTAATCTCCTATAAAGCAAAGGGACTGCAGCAGAGGAGTGGATAGAGGATTCCCACTATCCCAACATCACCATTGGGAAACTCAGGACCTCCTTGTCATCAAACTTAGGCACCTGTGCACATGTGAGTGTTGCGTGCTCCCAAGTAACCCAGGGAGAAAAGGTAGGGGGTTACATGTAATGATACAGGGCCTGTGGGAGAGCCTTACACCTTGTATGGCAGGCTTCTGCCCTGCCCGTTTGAAGCTGTCACAAGATAGGCCCTATTCTTAGCAGGCTAGAAGCCTGTCTGGGATGGGTTACCTAGAGAAGAGCAACCATTTTGAAGCAGAGAGAGCTGTTCCATATCCAGCATGCTTTAGATTGTACAGAGATATGAACAAAGTTCTGATGGAGGGTGTTAACCAGCATCTTCTCGTGCCATCCACCTCTCCACTGAAGCACGAGTGGCATAGGATCTTGGAAGTAGATAGCAGGGCCTACACAGAGTCTCAAATACATTAGGGAACATTTCCCCCCTACTCTGGCTGCCATGGCAGGTCTTCAGAGAGATGGTGGTCATCTGGTTGAGGGAATACCGACATCTCAGTTCTTTACTCTTAGGTTTCAGGTAAAGCCTTCTGTGTGTGAGGGGGACTAGTCTTTCAGCATCTGTCACTCCAAGGTGATTGACAACTCTAAGGAAGAGATGTAAAGCCTCGGAGGGAGTCATCTCACATGCTGTAGGAGATAGCAAGGGTGGAAGACTTTGGAGTGATATCTGGAATCACAAGAGCAAGTCCCTAGGACGTGGCTGTGCAAATCTTGATAAAATAGCCCTGTATTTGGTTCCCTTCCCACAAGGTGATCAAGGAAATAGAGCCTTGAGGAAAGACCGAAACATAATTTCTAAGGCAATTCACTGCTTGTAATGTTTCCCAAAAAGATCCTGCAAGACCTGGGGTATACTCTTCTACTCACAGATATAATAACTTTCTAAAAAGGAGTTGTTTCTCTGACGGCTCTCAGTATTAGGAAGCTGATCTACAACATTAGAAGGAGCTGTGAGATTACCAGGGTCATCTCAGTTGCTCTACCAGGTCCTATGCTTCAAGGAGTTAGCTCTTTTCATTGACTTGTAATCCACCAGGAACGAAGATCAAGTGTTTGGACCAAGAGAGTTGGGTCAGTCTCCAGTTTCTTGTATGATGGATGTGATTACTCTGGCCTCTCTTCTGATGAGTTATCAGTACAAGCATTTTGTGGCTACAGATGGGGGAGATATTCTCCGAGCCAATTTGCCATAGCTATTACATGTAAAGTGTAAATTGTGTGGATGGAATTGCTCAACCATGGTTCCATTCTTTTCAAAACTTTGGGCTCTCTCAGAAGGCAATGGACAATTTTTTTGTTGTCCTCAAGATCTCAGTCATGTGGGATCCAGCAGAATTCAATTGCCAAATCTTTCTTATTCATTGGAAAACTGCTTGGGAAGCACTGTTCATTCCACAATTTCACAATTTCACTTTTATTTTTCACGAAATCCAGATTTGCGGTCTCAATAGCCTCTGCATATCTCATTAACCTTTAAATATGTGGCTGTGAGAAAAGCTAATGCAGTCCTAGGATGTGTTTATAGTGGACACAGGGAGGTGTTAATACGGTTATGCAAGACACTGGTGAGACCTCGTCTGAAATACTGTGTGCAGTTCTGGTCCCCCATGTTTAAGAAAGATGGATTCAAACTGCAACAGGTGCAGAGTATTGCTGCTAGGGTGATCCGTGAAATGGAAGACCTGCCTTATGAAAGGACACTCAAAGATCTTGTCATGATTAGCCTAACCAAAAGAATGCTGAAGTGAGAAGAACATCGGGGGGGGGGGTTCAGTGCTAATGTGGGCACAAGAGCAAATGGATATAGACTGGCCATCAGAAAGTTTAGACTTGAAATTAGACATAGTTTTCTAACCATCTAAAGAGTCACATTCTGGAATAATCTTCCAAGGGGAGCAGTGGGGCAAAAAACCTAGGAGGCTTCAAAACTGAGCTTGATAAGTTTATAGTGGAGATGGTATGAGGGGACAGCAATTCGCTGATGTTTGACTACTAGTGATAAATATGCCAATGGTATGTAATGGGATGTTGGGTGGAGTGGGTTCTGAGTTGGTGCAATGAATTCTTTTTTGCATGAGTCTTGACCACATGCTCAGGAATTAGCTGATCTTGGGTCACCAGGGGTTTTCCCCAGGGCAGGTGGACAGGGGCCCTGGGTTATGCACCTTCTTTTGTAATGTGGGGCACAGGTCACTTGCTGATGGTTCTCTGTACTCTGAAGTCTTTAAACCATAATATGGGGACTTTAAACATAGGTTGGGTGTCTGTTCCAGGGTTGGATGAGAGGTTTTGTGACCTGCATTATACAGGAGATCAAACTTGATGATCATATTGGTTCCTTCTGATCTTTAAATACATGAAACTAGCAGTGATGGTACTTTGGAAGAAAACCAGCTGTCTTCAGATCAGTCTTAACTAGACTGAAATAATGTGGATTTGGAAGAGAATTACAACAGGAGAAATTGGATAGGGTTGTAACTGTTATCCCTTTGTAAGGACACGTATACTCACTATCTGGGAGTTTAAACATCCTGGGGTTTTGATGGATCCTTTATTTATCCTTGTTCTTGTTTGCCTTATTGCCTTACCATTTTTGTCTGGATAGTCATTATAAATAATCAAGAAGGAGATGGAAAATAGGCCAAAGAAGAGGGAGGATATATCCCTTTTAGCTAATAGAGCAGAAACTTGGAACTCTTCATCTTCAAAGGATTGTAGCTCAGTAAGGGATTATTGGCTCTGCATCCTGTGTTCAGGCCAAAAGGTCATACCTTTGTTCTTAGTTTAAAATACAGCAAAATATACTTTTGAGGCTAACATCATCAGTGAAAATGTTTAGTTCAAAAGACTACGTTGAAAAAGATGCATGAAATCAGGAGCTCCTCTTCACTGTAACTATGGTTAGTGCAGTAGTATACAAAAGTGGCTGCACTACAAAAAAGAAATAGTTTACTGTATGTGCTTAAAAAAACTCCTGTACTTACAGCAGTGATTCGCCATCATAACTATGAAATATTTGGACTTTTACTCATCTGAACGAAATAATACTATGCTTAAATATGCTTGTTTACCAAGAAAAGTGAGTGTGAAGTTTGAAAGCTGCTGCATTAGGTCTATCCATATGAAACTATCTGTCTGGAAAAATTTAATTGCCTCCTCCTTCACAGGGTGAAAAATAACCTATGCTTCCTTTCTTTGCCCAAAAGCAGTAGAGAGGACCCATTCATTTGTTTGCCTCCATTCTGCATGACACATTGCCCACCTCTGCTACCTGCCAGTATTTGTCAAGAAGAACAAGATTGTTAGATCCATTTTCTTCAGTTTTAAATTACCTATCCTGGAGAAAATGGAATCTCAGTTCCACTGTTTCCTTGCTTCTGTGACACACGAGATATGTGATTTCTTTATGACATTGGATTGCACCTGCATTTTAGTTTCTAGGTAAGCATCAAACATCTGTCAAAAATCAGACATTTGCTACGTAGCTGACAATTGAAAAGGAAGTACAATCCTAAACTGAAAAGGAATTGTTTGCTCTATGGTACAGTGGCTGTCTTAATCTTTCCTAATGTGGAAAAGATATGAATAAAGTCAATTATGGGTAGCTCATCTCTAGGTATCTTCACTACTAACTTTTCTTGTGTTAGGCTAGCTTGAGAGAGCTATACTGAAATAACAGTTAAACTGGACAGCATGGTTGTGCTAGCAGCTCAGGAGTTGTGCTTGCTTGAGTGATATATAGCCGAGGCCTCCTGAAATTTGAGTTAAAAGCACCACCTCACTTGAGTTAAGCAATTTTGTGTATGGATGGGACTTGAGTTAGGGACAACGCTCATTTTATGGCTTGAGATAGCTCTTCAGTGAACACTAGCCCTGCTAGTTCTGTTGCATGTTGTTTGTTCCCCACACATAGGGCTTTTCCTTGTGGGGCATTGACATGTAGTAGAGTGGCAGTAATGAGGATTGTGTGTTCCTGATAGGTTTCCCTCAGTTTTTCAGCCAGTGGTAACGGAAACGATTGGCAGAAACAGTTAAGAATTACCTTCTTCTTCTTCATTGTTGTGGTAAAACTGTGGGCCTGTTCTCAGTGGTTTAGGGTTGCAATGAGAAATAAGCTGTTTGTTTTCAGTTTGTAGGGACCTGCACCAAGGTGAAAAATGAGTAGTGATATTAAGTTCTTCAATTTTTGTGTGGCCTACTTGACACAGTTTAGAGGGGCTTGAATTTCAGTGGATTGTATGAAGTACTTTGTGTATTAAATCAAAAATCACGTAGTATCTTTTCAGAATCTTGGCTTAAAAGATGCTCTTAGGTTAATATTCTTCATCAAACTAGAAAATAAAAAAAAAAGCTATTGAAAATAAAGGCAGGTTGGGTTTTTTTTAAAGTTTTAGAAGACATTTGTTTTTGGTAGCCAAGAAACATTATTTTTAGAGTTCTTTCTTTCTGTGCTTGTACCTTTATCTTGATGTTGGTTTTTCTTTTAAACTCTAATATGAACTAGAGTAAGAAAATAAAATGTACCTTTTTATGACATACTGAAATATATAAACAAAAATCTGTGGTTAATAGAATATATTTGTCTTGAGGTTTATGTTTAAAAATGTTCTATACGAGACTAATTATTACCTTGGACTTGATTCTGATGGGAATATTAAATCTGTTATTTAGTGACATTTTTTGTCTTGTAGATTCAAAGAATGTTAAAAAGGAGAAACATGGGAAGAGTCAGCAGTCAAATGACGTATCTTTAAAAAATGGTATGTATTAAAGTTGTAAGGTTATTTAATGTTTAAATATAGATATTTGGATTGTGTTGTCTGGGTATCTTTTATATCTCTCAGGCTGTTGATGACTGGAATGTGTAGAAATATAGAAGCATCTGAACAACTGTTGTTAACTCCATAAACAAATTGTGTTTTGATATTGTGAAGGATGAAAAGATTAACTTTAGTGTGGTAGTTCATTTAACTAAAAGGCAAATGCTAGTTGCCTGTGGAATCCTCTGAACAAAACCAATTTGTGGATCACAGATTTTTTTTTTAAATCAAGTTTTTAATGATTATTGTTTTCTATCTCTTTCTTTAACACCATCTGTACCTTTCCCCTGCCCACTTTCCCAATTGTTTATTTTTTTCCTTTTAACTAACACATTCACTGATTCGGAAAAGAGGAGCTGCAGTAATTGGGCTGAATCTCCATTAGTGCTAACTAGTCAGGGTATGTAAAATAATCATATATATATGTTTTTGTTTTGAGAAAATAAAAAAACCAAAGTGGATCATTTGAGACTTATAAAAGGTCAGAGCACATCCATCTGCAATTGTTTCCTGTGATGTGAAATAAAAATAGATAATTTTTATCTTACCAGAAATGCCTGTGCTTTTTCATCAGGTACAGTGGGTCTGTCATTTGGAGGGAATGGGAAAATCATCTGCTGCTGTGTAATACCAGTGCATGTTCACTTTTTTTTTTTTTTTTTTTTAAAGCTGAGTCAGTAACTTAGCTCCTTTTCTAATAGGCAGCACCAAGTATTTTCAGTAAGTTGCTGCCACCACCTCTCTTCTATATCAATGAACAAAAGGGTGGGACATCTCTGTCAGAGGCCACTGAGCACAAATGTGATCATCATTGCTTCTAAGGGGAAAAGTTCCCAGGTAGAGAAGCTACTTGGAGACTTCTTGAGGTATGGCGGAGGAACGGAAAAGGGTGGTGAAACAAGGTAGGTAATGAATTTAGGAGAGTGGACAATAGTATGGAACTGAGAGTTCTGCAAGTGATGTCTCTGCGTGTGCTCTGCTTTAGGTATCATCACACCCCATGTTGTTAATTGTGGGTGTCATAGCGGTACTCAGCCAGGTCACACGCATGCACAATCCATCTCACAATGGCCTCAGTGCACCTTTGGTGCATGCATGAGCCCCACTCCTCAGTTCCTTTTCAACCATCCACAGTCAAAGAGGGGGCGTTGGAACAGAGAATTTTCTTGTTCTTGAAAGAATAATATTTATAAATAGTACTTAGTTTAGTCAGTTTTAGTCAGTTCTTCAGCTAGTCAGTCATTTTATGTTTAAATTTTTTTTTTTTTAGTATTGTTCCTCAGAGCACAAATTTCAGTTATTGTTAGCTCTTACCCAGAGGTTAGACCCTAAGATGCTAGGTTCAGCAAGCCTTAAGAGGTGTTCCTCTTGCACTGCAGTCATGCATGCCTCAGATGGACATTCGCTTACCTTAGTGGAAACCCATGTTACCCAAAAATGGAGCCACTGCAGGAATCTGAGTAAGAGGGCAAGAAAGGTTAAAGCACTCAAGGTTGAAACTTATCCTCCTGGAGAAGTTTCTCAGGCCCTCTTCTGATCTGGGCCTTGATGAGCAGCCCCACAGTTCCTGACAGAAAGTGTCATTGATGCTGGAAATGACTACATCCAAGAAAAGGTGCTCGCCAAACACAGTGTCTCCAAGGCACAGTACCAAAGAGGCAACTTGTTAGTGGGTACACTTTGATCTGTAAAGCCCAGGGACTCAAAACATCTGGGTGAGGAGTTGAGGAATAAATACAGTCACTGCTCCTCCAAAATGGCACTGAGAAAAGATGTGGCACCAAAATGCCCGAATACTGATCAGTGGCACTGAGCACGGAACTTGTAAAAGAAGTGGCACTGAGAGCTCTCGGCACTGAGGTTGGTACTGAAACAGTATACAACACCATCAGTGACACTTACACTGTAGTCAGCACCTGTTTCCACTGCTATAGCACTGTTGGTAACTTCTGCACTGGCAATGGCACCATCATGAAAGAGAACACACAAGCAAAGTCATCTTTCATCCTCTCTACACTCAGATTTGGAGGCATATCCCATATAATTTTCCCACAAAGAACTCTCACCAGTATACTCCATGTTGTCAGAGGATAGTGAGCTAGAGGGAGCTTGATTTTTTTTAAATTTAATTTTATTTATTTATTTATTTTCAGAACACCCTTCACTTACCAAACCATCAAGAGGTTATGCATCCAGGAAGAGACCCTATCCATGCTATGGACCCCCATGTTGTCCATAGAGATAGGATCAGAAGCTAGAATAGGGAAAGAAGAAGTTAAAAACTACTTAGACAAGTTAGATGCCTTCAAGTCCCCAGGGCCTGAAGATATGTACCCTAGAATACTCAAGGAGATGGCTCAGGAGATATCTGAGCCATTGGCTATTATCTCTGAAAGATCATGGAGGACTGGAAAGGTCCCGGAAGAATGGAAAAGAGCAAATACAGTGCCCATCTATAAAAAGGGAAATAAGGACAACCCAAGGGCTTACAGACCAGTCAGCTTAATTTCTGTACCAGGAAAAATAATGGAGCCAAATACTAAGCAAAACAAACAAGGAGTTCTGTGGCGCTTAAAGACTAAAAATATATTTATTGCATGAGCTTTTGTGGAGTGGGATTTTCTCCCATGTAAGCTCATGTGATAAATATATTTGTTAGTTTCGAAGTGCCACAGGGCTCTTCGTTTGTTCTGCTGAACTAGACTAACATAGTTACCTCTTTGATTAAGGGATCAATTAGCAAACATCTAGAAGAGAATAAGGTGTTAACTGATAGTCAGCATGGATTTGTCAAGAACAAATCATCTCAAACCAACCTGATAGCTTTCTATGACAAGGTAACAAACCTTGTTGTTAGAGGGGGAGCGGTAGATGTGGTGTATCTAAGACTTCTGATACAGTCCCTCATCACCTTCTCATTAACAGACTAGAGAAGTTCTACGTGGATGGAGCTACTAAAAGATGGGTGCAAAACTGATTGCATAACTGCTCCCAGAGAGTAGTTATCAGTGGTTCACAGTCATGCTGGAAGGGCATAATGAGCAGGATACTGCAGGGAATGGTACTAGGTTTGGATCTATTCAGTATTTCCATTAATGATTTAGATGATGGCGTAGAGAGTACACTTAAAGTTTACCAGTGATACCAAGCTGGGAGCTGATTTTGACAAATTGGTGAAATGGTCTAAGTTAAATGGAATAAAGACAAGTGCATAGTACTCCACTTAGGAAAGAGCAATCCATTGCACACACATAAAATGAACAATAACTGCCTAGGAAGGAGTACTGTGGAAAGGGATCTCGGTGTCATAGTGGACCACAAACTAAATATGAGTGAACAGCGTAATACTGTTTCCAAAAAGAAAAAGCAAATACCATTCTGGGATGTAGTAACAGGAGTATTATAAGTAAGACATGAGAAGTAATTCTTCTGTTCTATGCTGCACTGATTAGACCGCAGTGGGAGTATTGTGTCCAGTTCTGGGCACCATATTTCAGGAAAGATGTAGAAAAATTGGAGAAAGTCCAGAGAAGATAACATGAATGATTAGAGGTCTGAAAAACTTGACTTATGAGGGAGGATTGAAAGAGCTGGGTTTGCTTAGTCTTCTAGAAAAGAAGAGACTGAGAGGGTACGTAACAATTTTCAAGTATCTGAAAGGTTGTTATGAGGAGGAGAGAGAAAAATTGTTCTCCTTAACCTCCAATGATAGGACAAGAAATTAAATTACGGCAAGGGAGGTGTATGCCGGACACTAGGAAAACATTCTGAACTGTCAGGAGACTGGACTCAATGACTTTTAATGGTTCCTTCCAGGTTCTATTATTCACATATGCCATACCAAATGGTCTGGCATGAGTGGGAAGCCTACTTCTTTCATTCTAGAGCAGTGGTTCCCAGCCTTTTTGGATCAAGGGCCAAGGACCGCAAATATAATTATTAGCATCCTGAAGGGCCACCAGTCTATTTAATTAAAATTAAATTAATTAAATTCAAATTGCTTTTAAATTTTAATTAATTAATTACATTCAAATTAAATTTCTAATTAAATAGGCTGATGGTCCTTCAGGGTTGTGAAAATTATGTTTGTGACCCTTGAGCCAAAAAGACTTTTTAATTTTTTTTTATTTTAATTAAGGTTTTAAAAAAAACGGTTGTGGGGGACTGGATGCCCATGAACAGGCTCCAGGCCTGAAGGGGAGGCTCAAGATCTCTACAGCTTAAGATAGCAGGAAGCTATTTCCTTTCCTGGACTGTGGCAGGTTTGAGATGGACACCCCACAATGCCTGGCTCATTTCTTTTGGAATATTGGCCCAAAGGGGCCTATTGATCATTTGGCTTGACCCAGGGGCCATTCCGCTGTGCCTTGTTCAGTTCCTCTGCACCCAGCCCCAATCCAGCATGTTCCTGTCCCTGCATCTTGCTGGGCCGCTGAGGAGATGGAACAGAGGCTACACAGGGGCAGGAGGCTCTGTACACCCAGAACCTTTCCTGCCTCCAGACAAGGCCCAGATGGTGCTCCTAGGAGCTGTGCTGGTCTCCCCTCAATGCCGATGCTGCGAGTCTCAAACAAGCCCAACCTTGGGTTGATGTGAGCCCCCTCTGCTCCACTCCTCGAAAGGTATCAGGGCGGACAAGTGCCAGACCCTGCTTAGCCTGAACCAACCCCAGCGCAGTGTTCCCCCTAGGGGAGCTCCTGTCCAGGTCCCTTCCCCCAGGGTCTTCTGCCCCTCTTGGGGACTGGGATGGGGGTGCCCCTGCTGGGTCCTCAACTGGGCAGCAGCCTGCTTGGCCATGTCGCCAGCCCAGCTCTCTCCACTGGGCTCTGTTCTGGCTCCTTCTGGTCTGCCAGTGCTTCCCTCCCTCCTCGCCAGGGGCCCCTACTGCTGCTGCCTGGCTGGAGAGAGCCCAGTGCCGGGGCAGGGAGGGAGGTGGGCGGGTGCCGCATGGCTCCCAGCCACATGCTGGGACTGGCAGAAGGCAGGTGGCTGCAGTCCAGCTTCCAGCCAGCAGTGGGGGAGTGCAGGCCACTTTAAATAGCCCGCATGCTACTTTTACTAAGGGTTGGGAATTCCTGGGCTTTGCCATACAGTTTTTTTCCCTGTCCCCCTGCTCCTCTTCAGGGATCCTTCTTATTCAGATACTGCTTCTGAAGCACCTTTGCTCTCTACTAGCTTTGGGAGTGCTTGAGGAGATTTTACTGGAACACTGGGGTCAGGGTTTCTATTCCTGGTAATTTCTGGTGCCTAAATCCAAGGGAAGTGTAAAATCCATTCTCAACCTTCTCAACCTCAACAAATGTATCAGATATACAAAGTGACCATTTGGAACTTCACCAACTGTCCTCCCCCTTATTGTTTGAGAAAGATTGATTTGGCTGTTGTAACCAACTATCAGGACACCTACTTTCATTTGACAGTTTTGCTGAGGAATAGAAAATTCATTTGATTTGTTGTAGCAGAGCTCCATTTTCAATACGTATGGTGCTTCCTGTTGGTCTTTCTTCTGCCCTTGGGTTTTTGCCAAATGCATAGTTGTGGTGATAGTGTACTTTGGGCAGAGTGTATGTGGAAGGGGAAGGAATCTACTTCTTCCTCTGTTTGGATAACTGGGTACCAAGGAACAGGTCCAGACAGGAAGATGTGCTCATGTGAATGCTGCACTGTGCTTGTTTGACCATCTTGGGCTCACTTTAGACATCAGAAAGCAACTTTCAAAAAAAAAAATCCAGTTTGTTGAAGATCTGTTAGAGCAGAGGTGTCAAACTCATTCAATGTGGGGGGCCATATTGGAGGACAGAACACCTGTCACAGGCCATTTGTCTGCACAGGCTCTCTAACCCTACCCCTGCCACATTCAGAGGTGTATGGGCTCCCTTTTCCTCTCCCACACCTTCAGGCTCTCCCACACCTTCCCTTTTCCCTACCCTGCGGTCTCTCCTTTGCAATGCTGGCTCCCTGACCCACCCCCTTCTCCTATTATGCAGGTCCCGGAACCCCTTCCTCTGCATGGCTGCTCCTAGACCCCCCTTCTTCTTCTTCCCTTTCCACTTCCCCTACTGTTCTGGCAGTAGGCAAACAGTTTGTCACAGCCACAGGTAGGCTGGAGTCCTATCCCTCCCCGCCGCCCCCGTCAGTCATTCAGCTTGGTGGCCTTTGGTTGGCTTAGTCCCAGCTCGTCTTTGATAGGCTCATTCCCATGTGGGCCCTAGGCACTTTTTCTTACTTGTAATTTGTGCAATGTGCAGTCAATCAGATTAGCATGCCAACTAATTGACAGGGAGCAGTTGGAGTGGGGGGCGGTGCAGTGGCTCTCTGGGAGCCGGCCCAGCCTTCTGTGATGGAGACTGATTTGTTGGCAGCCCGCAGCAGAGCTGAGCCTGGATTGGCTGAAGTGCTCCCTTTATCTCCCTGTGTTCTGACCCACCTGCATGATCTGAGTCACAAGCATGCTTAACCCTGCTCTGCCAGTCGCAGCCTGTGTTTGTTGTTCGCTGGTGCTGCAGAGTGTTCCCTAGTAAAGCCCAGGCAATAGCTTCATGGGCTGAATCAGTGCCATTGGCAGGCCAGATCCGGCCCTGTGGGCCATAACTTTGACATCCCTGTATTAGGCTCCCCAAGCTCAAGAGCATTTTTTTTTTTGCTGACTATCCTTTTTCAGCCTTCCACAATGGTCTGGATGTGCCTGAGGCAGCTGAGTCACATGTCCACTTGCATGCGGGTAGTCCAATGTACAAGGTTGCATCTTTACCCCCTTCAAATGTGATTCAATATAGTTCACCGGCTGACTCTTTATTCCATGAGTGTGGTGGTCCACCTCTTTCCAATGGCCTGGGATCCTTGCAGTGGTGAACACTTCTGGAGAATGTTTGTCAGAGCATGTCCTTGGTTCAGCCCTTACTGATCATAGTTGTCATCAGTGCCTCGCTAATGAGCTGGGGAGCATATCTGGGATTGCTGACAGTTCAAGGTCTGTGACTGGAGCAGGAGGCTTCATTGCATGTCAGTGTGCTGGAGCTTCAGGCTGTCTAAGATGCATGTCATGCTTTTCTGATTGGGGCTCTGTGGTTCAGATACTTACTGACTGTACTGCAGTGATGTGTAATGTGAACAGGCAAGAATGCTCTGCCAAGAGGCAGTCAGGTTGCGGCAGTTCTGCATCAAGGAGTCAATTAACAGCAGACCACTTACTCAGGATCCAGAACGATCTCATGAACCATCTCAGCAGAAATTTTTCCAAGTCATGAGTTGTCTCTGAAGAGAAGTGTCTTCTATGCTATCTTTGCAGCTTGGGCGTTCCAGCGATTGACCTGTTTGCTACAAGGGACAACAGGAACTCTCATCTGTTTTGCTCGCAAGGGAGCCTTGTTCTGGGTTCCCTATCTGACGCTTTCCTGCTCAGTTGGTGGTTGGCTGTCCTGTATACTTGTTCCCCCAGCTCATTGTCAAGCTGAGGGTGGATCTGGCGAAGCTCATTCTAATTACCCCAGTATGAGCATTGTGATGGTGTTTTTCCAGCCTTCTCACACTGCCAGTTCAGCTTCCCATGTCCCGTCCTCTCCAGCCCGACCATCTCACACAAAATCATGCCCTCAGCTCTCTGCATCTCACAGAATGGCTACTTCTTGGCTAAATGAGGAAGAAGAATAGTGTTTGTGAGCTGTTCAACAAGTCCTACTCAACAGCAGAAAGTCTTCTACCAAAATGGCCTGCTCAGTGAAAGGGAAGCTGTTTTCTGTGTGGTCATCAGCCTACAGAATTCAGCCAATGCTAACTCTGTTCAGGACATACCAGAGTACTTGTTGCATCTTCTCTCAGTGAGCTAAGTCCAATGATTGAACATCAGGTGGAGATATCACTGCTTCATCTCCCTGTGCGGGAAAGAACTGTCTTCTCCAGTGCCACGATAGCAAGATTCTTAAAAGAACTTATTCATTCCATCTTCCAGTCTGAGAGTTGGTTCCTTTGTGGGAGCTAAACATGGTCCTACCAGCTTTAACAGGACCTCTGTTCTAGCCCTTGGCATTATGTGCTTCTCTGGTTTTGTGTCGAAGTCTGCATTCCTGGTAGTGACAACATCTGAAAGGAAAGTCAGAGTTGCAGGCCATGTTGACAGAGGCTCTCTATGCGCAATTCTTGAAGGACACCCAAAATTATAGTCTAAAATGGTTTATCAGTTTTGTTTGATTGAAGAGTGATATGAATACGTCTTCTTTCCTCAGCCACATCATTTTCAGAAGAGCAGCATCTCCAGATATTAGGTGTATCTGAAGAGGACTAAGTTGTTTTATACCTTGCCTCAATGATGTGTTTCATATGTAGGTTGTATGAAAGGGCAAGTGGATGCTTCACAGACTATTTCTAAATAAATAAAATTCTGCATCATGGCCGAATATGAAATAGCTTTGGCCATGCCTTGTCGGAGGATGAGAGCTCATTCTGAGAGAGCAAAGCAATGTCAATAACATTCCTCAGTGACATCTTGGTATTGCACATGTGCAAGGCTGCTGTATGACCTTCCATACATATGTTTACAAACCATTAAGCCATTATTACATCTTCCAAAGACTAGATGCAAGTTTTCATGGGGCACTTCTGTGAGCCTTGTTTAGGTAGATGCTGAGCCAAGCGTCCTGGGGTGAGATGGGTACTGCTTGAGAGTTGCCTAACCTAAAAGCCAAGATCAGCACCAATGTGAGGAACAGGAGCATGCCTGGCACCTGTGTATGCAGGGACGAGCATGTCTGCCTGTGGTGGTGATGGTGCTGCACTTGTGGCGGCGGTGCAAAGAGACCCCAGTTCCATCAGGAGCCTCCCCAGTCTCCGCTCCCTTCCATAAGTCCCCCTGCACCAACACTTGCTCAGGGCTACTTGCATGAGGATTGCATTGGATCCCCACTGCTGCCTGGCCCCAGTCTCAGCCTGGTACCTCTCTGTATCCATCTTGTGCTCTACACTTAGAGAACCTCTGTGCCAGAGGGTGAGGAGCTTTGTGTATCATTAAAGTAGACAGATAAGTCTACATAAAATCCGTACTTGTAAAATTTGAGGGCACTTTATTTCCAGCCTTAGTGTATATGAGAGGGGAATACAGCTGCTTGAGCTGTGGGGGTAGGAGTTGATGCTAAGGGTGGGCTTTGGGGTAGGAGGGGAAAGACAGAAGTGTGTCATTACAGCATCAGAGTGAGGAGCTGTGGATCCTAACGAGCCAAAAAAAGGGGAGGCTTATAGCATCCCGTTTTTGGAAGATGTATGGCAGCCCAGAGGAAAACACCATCTACTTTCAGTAGTCAACTAAAGAGAAGAAATCCAAAGGAAACCTTTACAGAACCATGCCAGCCCAGGGCAAGGAGCTCATATGTCAGACTGGGGACACAGCCATATGTCAGAAATCAAGAATGGGCTTATGGAAAACTAGAAACTGGCTGAGAGAACTGGAGTGTACATGGCAGGGCTCAATCAGCTAACCACCAACCAGGCAGGGGGAAGCTTTGTGAGAGAACAACTGAGTTCCAATGCAAAAACTAGTGTTGTGGTGTCCGGTTTGGTTTTATACAGTGATGGGCACACTTAATAATAAAATCTGGCATTTTAATGTATTGTACATAAAGTATATCTTTGAATCTATATTCAAACTTTTTCTCAGACTAATTTGTAGTGTTCTGATAAGGATTAAATCGTGTACAGTTGCATTAGAAGGTTAAAGGAAAACATGAGAAACAAATTACTGTGTAAATATCTGTGAAATGTAATACAAAGTAAATAGTTACAGAAGAGACTATTTTTGCCAAGCTTTTGTTTTACAGTACTCATTACATTGAAGATATCCAGGTTGTGTAGTTTTTTTTTTTTTTTTTTTTGTTTTTGTTTTCCAGAAGAACAGGACAATCGAGGGGATATATGTTGCCTTATAGAATTAGAGTATCATAGAAACTGGAAGGGACCATGAGAAGTCATCAAGTCCAGTCCCTTGCATGCATGGCAGGACAGAGTAACCTCTTAAGCCATCCCTGACAGGAGCTTGTATAATTAGCTCTTAAAAACTTCCAGTGATGGGCTACCTATGATGCCATTGCTGACTAACTGCAGTACAGTACTGCTGCCAGTTATTTCAGACTGTGGAAAAGATTTCAGTAAATTAAATAAAACAGAAGGCAAAACTTTAACATGCTAATTCTAAAATGCATCTCAGGCTAAATCTTCGAAAGGATGCTGTTTTAGTAGTGCCAAATCAGTAGTTCAGTATGTTTTGTTTTCTTATTTTCTCTCGAAACTCACCATAAAGTTACCCATTTCTTGAATTGGTGTAATATAAAAGTAAAAATTTGAATCTAAAATCATTTACTGAAAGCAAATTTTCCCATTGATAGGACTTTTATTCCACCTCCGTTCTAAGAATTTTCTCTGCTACTATTGCCTGAGACTGGTGTGCTGTATGTTCAGAAGATAGCGTTAGTATTTTTTGCTTACTTTCATTGGGTACATAGAAGCTTTTTTCTGTTAAAAGTAATATTTTCTCATGTGAATGTTTCACTTTGACAAAGCTCTCCTTTCTGTAATTTCATATTCTTTCCATGAAATAAATAATTGCATAATATTAAGTAGTAGCTGTGAATGAGTAAGCTTTAATTTACTTGAATTTTGATCTGTGCCCTCAAGTGCAGGAATCCTAAATGAAACTTCAGACTTAAGAAAGGAGTTTTTAGGTAAATCCAGCTATTCTGGTAAATAAATGATCTGCAGGTAAAGGAAACTGCAGGCTCCCCCTAATGGCCAGTCAAGGCGCTGTTTCTTACAGCTGTCTTTAGTTTTCTCCTTGGCTATGTTCACACATAGAGGGCTTGTTTCGAAACAAGATGTTTTGAAACAAGCTGTTTCAAAATAGCCCTTTATTTCGAAACACCTTATTTCAAAGGACAAAAAACTGTCCTCGAAATAAGGGAGCAAAATAGCATGTCCACATTGTGAACATGCTACTTCGCTTGGGGAGGGGACTGCAGGCACCTGCAGGGTGCAGCACAGAGGGGCTCGTTGTTTCGAAATAAGAATGCTGTGTGAACACACCCCTTATGTTGCTTTATTTTATTTATTTACTGTAAATATGATCCCTGGCAGATGAGACCTTTCTTGGCTGCTTCATTTGCTACTGTGTCATCTCATCTATTTACAGCTACTGCAGCTGGGGTCATTTGGGAAATGCTGACTATGCAGAGATAATATCTTGAGGATGCTAGACAAGGCCTTTCCTATCAAAATACAGTGCTTCTGGAATAGTCTGTCAGTGGATAGTCGTTTAAAGAAAATTACTGGCATCTTTCAGCTCAACACTGAAAAGTTTCAGTCATTTGTGTGTTTTGTTGCTTAGGAAAAGGATTTTTTTGGAATGTTTTTCTATTTTCCATCTTTAAGTCAAGAATTGTGTGTATAATGTGTTTATATTATTAACCCAAATATCTGTTGGGAATTAGCATCAATACAATTGATTTGATTTTACTATCTATCTAAAATTGTGGGGGTTTTTTGTTTTGAAGTGCAAACACTTTGAAAGCTAATGTTTGGTGAGCCACTAGATGGCATCATTACCCCATTTGTGTTCTCATTTATACTTTGTTAAGAAGGGATGGAAAAGACCACAGTTGCTTTGTTTTTGCAAATACATCAACTTAAGATTCTAGCCAATTACACTGTAGAGCCAAAATGTGGGCTGTTCTATTTTAGTTTTTGGGTTTTTTTTCTTGTGA
This sequence comes from Podocnemis expansa, assembly GCA_007922195.1. Taxonomy (NCBI): domain Eukaryota; kingdom Metazoa; phylum Chordata; order Testudines; family Podocnemididae; genus Podocnemis; species Podocnemis expansa. Next base: position 33,848,826 of record ML681989.1, on the reverse strand, counting down.
CTTATATCTACATGAGCTGTACTTATTTGGATTATTGACCATATAGTATTTCGTGTGATGAATTAATTCACAGTAAATGTAAAATTAATCTACATATAGCTGTACATTTTTGTAGTCATTGAACAGAGGTCTAAAAATCAGTGAAGAATTTGCAAAGACTGGTAATGTATGAGGTGTTTGATTCTATTGCTAAGTGTTAAAGCAAAATATTTGGTTTATTTGTATGTAAAAGCAGCCACTGCTAGATCACACATAGAACAGGGAGTCAGAAATTTGTGGATTCTGTTTGTGGATCTAGGGTCATGTTCACAGATTGCACTAAAACCCAGACCCAGTCTGGTTTGTAATGGGGTCAAGATGTTAGCTGATTCTTCATAAGTCCTCTTGAAGTGCACATTCTTTATTAAAGGTATGTGGGTGGCCCTGTTACTTGAGTATATGGGTGTCTCACAATCTTTAACATACTTTTTGTTCTTGCTTCTGCAGCATGGGACATATTATTAATCTCATTTTATGGATGTGAAACAGGCATAAAGGCTTGAACAAGGTCACACAGGAAGTCTCTGGTGTAGCAGCACATGGAATCAGTCTCTTGAGATTCCCAGCCTAGCATCCTACTCATTGGACCATCCCTCCTCACTGCTCATGAAATATGTTGAAACTTTGTACTGAGTCTGTCTCTGGTGTGTCTTTTTCCTATGGATTAACAAGTTTTTAAACAAGGAGTCCTGTTGCACTTTTAAAGACTAACAAATTTATTTATTACTTGAGCTTTTAAGGGAGGAAATCCCACTTTTGTTCTCTCACAAAAGCTCATGCGATGAAATAAATTTGTTAATTTGTAAAAGTGCCACAGGATTCCTTGCTTGTTTTGCTGAACCAGACTAACATGGCTACTACTTACAAGTTCCAAAAGTTTCTCAAAGGCTTGTCAGTCTGGTATCTTTCACAAAATCAGAATTTACTTCAAAAAGGCTAGGATTAGAGTTCACATAAATAGCTCACCCCCCCACCCCCAAGTTTGCTTCAATACATTCCCTTAAGAATTGTCTGACGTCTTTACTTTTTATCTCTTCTAGAACACTTTAATTGGGATAATTACTTGAAAGAAACTGGATCACTAGCTGCTTCTCCACACTGTTTCAGACAGGTACACTAATTTTTTTATGTAAATGTGGTTGTGTGTTCTGTGCCAGTTTGTATGTGTATTTTAAGGGGACCAATAATAAGTCCTATATTAAGGGTGCCCAAGGCTTGCCTATGTAACCCCTTGTTCCGGTAGGTTTATAACTTTGGCAGACTTTAGCCATTTGAGTGGAAGTTTTCTGAACTTGGTCTCTACGTCAAGTCAAATTTTCTTTGAAAGGCTGATCGAAAATGGCACAGTTTTGTTTCAAGAACAAGGCTAGTGGGGAAAAATAGGGAATATTGTCAGTATTTAAAAATGTTTATAACTCTTCTTAAACAGCTCTAGCATGCCTCTCTGTAGTGTAGAGCAAAAATTAGGAATTTGGCTGAGTGTCAGAGTTGTGCTTTTTTTCAATCTACATGAAACTCTGTTCTGTTCTGGCCAGTTTATAAGACGCAGAAATTCTCCATTTGCCCTTCTTATAGTAGAATTACTCAGCATTACAGTAAGTTTTGACATTTTGTTGTATGTATTTCAGTTAAACATTGCAAAAATACATAGGCATACCTGTTTTGATCACTGGAAAGAGTTATGCCACTCTAGTATTTTGGAAATGAAGTCCATATTGAAAGGTGATAAATAGCAATCAGTAAAATATGTATCTTGCAATTTTTGGTTAGGAAGAAGATAACTTTATCAATCCTTCCAATGCATAAGTTTCAGGAAGGTCCCAGGAAACAAATATTCCATTGAGAGAACCCAGACTTTGGTACATTTTATGTTTTTTGCTGCTTGCTTTTCTTTGGTGTTCACTAGCATCTTAATTCTCTTGCTCTTCTGGCAGTTTAAGCCCAGCCTGTGAGGCCACTGAAGTCTATGGCTTTTCATGCTTCCTCATGGTACAGTGTGGTATACAGTCATGTCCGTCCCAATTTCCTTTTTTCTTCTTCCAGGCAACTTGTTCACAACCCAAAGTATTTCAAGTTAATGAATAAATATTGAGGTTTTATATAGTATACTGTGGCCTCTCAGGACCAAACTGTTACCTTTGGTTAAGGATTCCACAATCCTTCCTGGCCTGTGCCACGGCTTAAACCAGCCTGCACAGCCTACCAGTATTCAGGCTCTTTTCAGAATCTCTTTTGGTTCTTTTAGGGCTTCTGTAAAAATCTCCACATCAGAAGGCCTGATTTTTAGCTGCCTGTTATGTGACTTAGTTTACCTCTCCAAGTGAAGAAAATAAGCCAACTGTCAGAGGTGGGTTGGACCCAGCAACCCTTAAGGGACCAATCATTTCTGTGACAGCTTCCTTCATCCTCAAACCAGAATACACTTTTTGGAAGGAACTTTCCTGCTGCTCATTTATTATGTTAAGTGGTACAGTCTTTTCACTAACTGATTGCTTCTGGTGTAGCACAGTCCTATATTCAGGGGCAGCATTTCAGCTTTTGGCGCTTGGGCAGCCCTGACTGTGATTCCAGGGGCTACTCAGACACTTGAAAACTTGGCTTTTTTTTCCTCTCTAGATAATAACTTTGAAATTAGCTGACATAAGCACTGTAGTTAATTCTTATATAAAGAAAGAAAATTAAATAAATATTAGACCCATTCACTTCTAACACTATCATGTTTTGACATTTTGTAGCTTGTCACTTATGGGACAGTGGTTAGGGTTACCATTTTAATTTACATTCTTAACTCTGGAATATTACAGTTGTAGAAAAACCTAGGGTACTTCCCATCATTTAGGCTACTTACTTTTTGCATTTCACAAATTTTAGAATAGATCATTTAATTTTAAAAAGCATCCTACTAGCACAAGGTCTCAAGAGTTCACATTGCCACTGCCAGGGGCTTGAGGAGTGTTATCTTAATACAAATAATAAGAGACTGGAAACTGACTTTAAACATGAGTGACACTGACACTTGTAAGTCCTTTGTACTTCAGTTTAAAGGCTAGTTTCTTTTTCAGAAGTCTCTTAAACACAAAACTATCACGAATGAGTTGCAGTTTTCATAGGAGAATATTTAATATCAAACTCCAAGAATATTCCACGTTTTAAAGTTGAGGGAAAAAATTGAGTCTTGTTTTAGTCAGCTGTTGAGGTGCCTGCTGGTGGTAGCTGAAAGGAGCTTACGTGATTGGTGGGATGTCAGAGGACTGTAGGTCGACTTCTGTGTTGGCCAGCAGCACAGCCTTCACGTCTTGTGAGCTCAGCACTTGCTGGCAAAATTTGCAGCACACCTTTGAACCTGCAATCTTAAGTGGCGATAATGATCTTTGGACCAGCAGAGCCCCCCCTGGGCACTTCCCAGGGTGAAGTGAAGGTGCTCCCTGCTTCTTTGAGGGCAAATGGATCTGAAGTCCCTCTTAGTTTTTCCTAGCACTCTACCCTTGTTCAGTCCTTCTACCTTAAAGGTCTTGCCTCAGGTAGTTTCCTTTCAGATGTTCTTCCTACAGCCCCTGCCCTCTCCCTCAGGGCACATACCGTCACCTTTCTCTTCCCCTGGAGACTGACTTCACTTCCCCACCCCAAGGTTCCAACAGCACCTTTGATAATGGGGCTCCCCCTGGGGCTGCTCTTCCTCCTTTCCTTCCTACCATCATCAGTGGGTACCTTGTGCTTGCTCTTCTCCTTCAGTCATCATTGGGGAACCTCTTTTTTCCTCCCTCCAGCACCACATGGGCCCCATGGGCCCCCTTATCTAGTATGTTATGCCCACCCCATCATCACTGGGGACCTTGTGCACCCCCTCCCACCCTGACTGAGCCCTTCTTGCCTGCCCCCTTGCACCACCAACAAGGCCTTGCTCACTGCCCTGCTAGTTGTGGTTAAGAGGCCTGTTACTATGTGTATAGTCTCAGCTATTGATTTGGTGGAGGCAGGTACTAGGGCAGGGTTGGTGAGCTAGAACAGCAGAAGAAACTGACTAGGAGAACCCTGGTTCCTGGCTGTGCTATGCTGCTGCTAAGAGCTCCACCTGGCACTGGGGCATGCATCGTGAGCAGAACTCGGGTATGAAATTCGGTAGGGGAAGGGGAAGGTGCCCACACCTTGGCTAAATGGTGCCCCTGTCTGTTACGTGTGTGTGGATCTATACAGCCCTCTAGTCTTGATGAGTATGTCTATGACCTTGTTAAGTCAGCTTACAGTGTTCACATTCCAAACTGTAGACTGCCCACATCCACACTGGCAGCTGTTAGGTCAACTTTAACACTTACGTCAACCTTATTAAGTCAACTTATGCCAGTGTAGATGGAGTATACCCCCTTAAGTTGACTTACTAAGGTTGACTTAAGGGCTAGTCCCTGTCTGCACTGGCTTAAGTTGACCTAATAAGGTTGATTTAAGAGTTAAGTTGACCTTAAGAGGTGGTGTTATTGAGTTGACCTTAAGGAAGTGCTTAAGTCAACTTAATGAATTCGCAGTGCGGACATAGCTTTCTTTAGGTTGACTTAAGGAAGGTTAAGTTGACCTAAGGCTCCAGCGTAGAGATAGCTGGTGAGTGATATTTTGGTACTACTCAATAACTCTTGTTCCTGAGCTTATCAGTAGCGCTTCCAGAGAGGACTGCTAGATTGAACAGTAATCACACTTATTAACCACTATCCAATCCACCTGTCCCACAGAAATCTAACACAGTCAGCTCCTATAAATGGTTAACTGAGTTATGGTTATAGCTGTAAGTACAGCTGGTTGACCCTTGAACAAAGCAAAGATCTGAGAATTTGGCTGGGTCAGTTCACAAAATTGTTCTTTATACACAGACCAAATAATTTTCCTTTGAAAGTATGATTAACTAGACTAAAGGTTATCTAGTATGCACTGAGGGCCAAAGAACTTTTTGTATCAGCGGTAATGTATTACGACTGAAGGCTCACTATATGGTTCTGATCCCTTTCTTTTCATCCCTCTCTACTGTGCACTGTTCCGATAGCATCATCATTGCTCCCATTTCCTATGCCATAGTCCTCCAGCCACTCACCTTCTGCTGCTTCAAATCCAAGCCTCCCTCCATCATGCCACTGTATTAAGCCCGTCAGACACGCACTTCTATGCTTGAGACCTGCCCTCTCACATTCCTGCTGGACTCCACTCACCAGTTCCATCCATCTTTTTGCTACACCATGCTCCTGAACAGCTTGGAGCAGGAATAGAAGGGAAGGTGGTGTTGCTGTGAGGAGTGTGTGCGCTAGCTGGAGGCAGGAAAGGGCAGAGAGTTCAGAGTCTCTGTGTTGAATCTAGACCTAATGTTATGGAGAGGTGGCTCTGTATATCCATCTGCTTCACAGAAGTGTGGATTGGCCATTCATCTTAATGAGATCTCCTGAATGAAAACACCAGGTGCAGTCTGACACCATAGCTCTGAGATGTGTGGAACCGTTCCTTAGCAGTAGGTGTGCTCAGATCTCTCCCTCTTTCTTTCTTTCCCCTATCCCCAGCACAAAAAGCATGCCTGTTCTCAACTCCTCTCATCCTGGTCTCAGCACTGTGTGCATGGGGCATACTCCCAGCCTGGCTGTTCTCAGCTCCACTCCAGATAGCAGGCTCCCCAGATTCCAGCTTTCACAGACAGGGCAGGGAAAGGTGCTCAGACACTCCAGGGAGGGAGGACATCTTCAGTGTTATTACATGGAGTGGGAAGGGAGAGACCATAGGGGTTAAAAGTAGCAATAGGTCAGCAGTCATTCTCACATGTCTGTGTAGCTGTAGAACTGAGTGTCCATTTCTCCATAGAATAATCCTCCTTGACAGGGTAGCACAGTGTCTACTGATCATTATCAGATTTTTACCAAAGGCAGCGCTCAAATTCACTGTGCAATGGTGCAATTCAGAATTAATGAATGGACCATTTTCCCTTGAGCCACCCAGTTATTTTGACAGCAGTCTAGCTGGAACCCTTTTCCCTTTCTCTTGGTGTGCCCATTCATATTTCATTCTCATTGACTCCAGCTACTGACTCACTAAATTCCTAATTTGATCCTGAATATCTTCAATATTTCCAAGTGACAGTGGATACCATGCACTTAACATAAACCCTGCTTGACTAAGATCATCTGGGGAGGATTTTAGAGCAGTGGTTTGAGATTTTGCTCAGGTGAGAGCAAAAAAGTTAAAAGAATTCTAGATTTTGTAAAATGCTGTTGGGGCTCCCCTCATGAGGCATGTCAAATTTTGAGACAACCAGTCTAAATATACAAATGTTAGAGTAGTCTGAAGAGTTGACCTTTAAACAGAAAGTGAAACTCAACCTTAACTATTGGACCTGGGATGCCACTATATTTAATAGTATTAATTTAGTGCCTGATCTTTGTGTATGTCTAGTTTGATTTTATTGGATTACAGCAGTGGGACAAAACTGCTATAGTTAAGGTTGCATCACGGCTTTTGTTTAAAGATTGCCTTTTCTAAGTCCTCTAAAACTGACATGCTTAGAGTCCTTTGTAATTTGGTGTACCTCAAGAGAGTATGGAGTAGGGTTAGTAAACTAAATGTTAGGTCATTTGAGGTAGTTTTGGTAGGGTTGCCAACTTTGGAATGTTTAAAAACACTCCAGTAGGTGTACCAAAACCTCCCTTACCCTGTGTCTTCCTCCACTCCTGCTTCTGCCACATCTCTGCCCCCAAGGCCCTTCCCCCATTTGCTTCTCTTCTGTTTTACCCAGGCGCCTCCCTGTTCCTTGCTTGCTACTCTTCCCCTGACCCCAGCTCAGTTGGGAGGGGCTCACCTGAAGAGCTGAGGCTGGGAGCTGCAGCCTTTTGACATTGATGGGAGACGGCCCCAGCTGAGTAGGCCTGGCATGGGTGGTGATGACCCAATAAGTCCCTGCCACTCTGTCCTGCAGTAAATGGACTATGGGTGTCTGGTCAGTAGATCTGACTGTCTGGATACTGTCAGTTCCCCTTTTGACAAGGCATTCCTGTTGAAAACGAGGCACTGGAGCATCCTCTTTTATGGTGATATTAAACCCTGATAGCCATATTTCAGAAGGTTTCTAGAGTTTTTGTTTTGTTTTTGTTTGGAGGGTTTTGCACAAATCAGACTGTTGATATGGTGTTTGCTCAGGGTAATACATGTGTAACCCACTAAATCTTTGGGGGACCCAAACTGTGAATGGTGTTTAAGAAAATCTTTTATGGTGTACATACGCCAAAACAGAAGCCATTTGATATGCTTTGAAGCTTGACTTTTGAAAGTGCTCTAAAAGCTGGCTGGCTACTTGGATTGCTTTGAAATTTGGTTTACTTCATGAGAAAGCACAGTCTAACACAGTGTAAAATTTGGGGTCATTTAACTAAGAGACTCCTGAGTTACAGTGCTACACCCAACCCTCCCCAAAAACCCAGTTTCCTTCTGCTCCTTTGTACTGTTAAATAAAGAGAAAGTAATGACTAGAGGAGTCATGGGTCTCATTGAGATTGATTGTTGTGAACTCATCGTTCAATTCATGTAACTAAGGATAAATTAATCACAAATGCCCACTTAAGATCAAGAGTTTTGGACTGAGTGGCTGGAGGCTGCTAAAATTTGTGAGTCATGGGTGGTAATTTTATTGGAGGGGGAGAAAGTGGTTAAAATAGTTGGGGAAAAAATTAGACGTGTGAGTACATGTAGGGAGGGGCTGGAGAAGTGACTAAATGAGGGGGAAGGATTGGAGACTGAAACAAAGAAAGGGGGGATAAAGGGAAAGCGATAACTGGGAAGGGGTGGTAGGAGAATGGGGAGACGTTGGGGTCTCAAATATGATATATGTAGGAGTTAGAGGTATGGGAAATTGGCAAGGTGGAACTGGAGGGTGAATGGCAAGAGGACTCAGGGAGAATAGGGACAAGGGCGCACCTGAGCCTCACATTTACCCCTTCAGTGTTTATGTCCTGAATCTGAGGGGCTTTTGCCCTCTGGGTATCTGAATCCCTTTTGTGCCACCTATGTATGTGACAGGATCTAAATGCCCATATGTATCTAAAAGGGTTGGATTCCCCCTCTCCTTCTTTTATGTGATCCAGGTTCTGGTGGGAACTTACCTTATTATAAGTGTCTGAGGCCCCATTCCTGCCTCCTAGGAGAGCCAGGTTATGAGGAAGTTCTTCCCCTTCAGGTCAGAAGGTGAGAAGAGGCATACTTGATCACTGTAAGCTGATACAGTGATCTTGACTTTATTAAAGCTTTTGATGTGGTCTCCCACAGTATTCTTGCCAGCACATTAAAGAAGAAAAGGTTGGATAAAGAGACTATAAGGTGGATAGAAAGCAAGCTAGATCGTCGGACTCAGTGGGTGGCGAACATTGGCTTGAAGTCTAGTTGACCAGTTTTGTTCAGGATCTTCGTTAATGATCTGGAAGATGGGGCAGATTGCACCCTTAGCAAGTTTGCTGATGACACTAAGCTGGGGAGGAGGTGGTTGGTATGCTGGAGGATTAGAGAGAGGATGTAAAGTGACCTAGACAAACTGGAGAATTGGGCCAAAAGTTTTCCAGAGTTGGACTGCTGAGGCAGAGTGATTGGCTGCTGATTTTGAGCTGCCACATACAGGGGCAATTAGAGGAGTGCAGTGGAAAGCTATTTGAGTCAGGAAGGCTTTGAAAGAGTATTTTGACAGATTCCCAGTAAGGTATCTTTGTGATGCATTGAACCAGGCAATGCTTAATTACCTTTTTGAATTATCCTTGTAGTGCTTGCAGTTGCAAGGAGCAAATATTTCTACCTATAGCCATTGTGTTTGTGTTTGCATTGAGTGATGTATGTATGTATTTTACAAATAAAGACCCATTTAATATCAAAGGTGTGCATGAGATACTGAGAGGGAAGGGGAACACATGAGGAATGCAGTGGAGCAGTTTGGGGAGGGCATAGATTGGAGTTCTGTAATGGCCAGAGGGGTGGTCTGGAGTAGGTGTACTCAGACTGAAGGTAAATGAAGACTTCAGCATCTCTGTCTAGCCTTCTAGGAGCTTTATCATCTGCTCCTGTCCTTGTGTCCTTTCCTGGCTATTTAGCCTGAGTCTCTAGTTAATTGTGTTTCTCCATGTTCTTGTTTCACTATGCGCTGCATCTGTTGACTGCAGTACTTCGAGAAACACATCCTTCTTAGATGGGGGAATTTACAGAATGGGAGGAAAATAAATGCAAGGAAGTATAAGTCATGGGATCAGGTCATACTGTAACAGCAAATCAAAGCAATTGTTAAGATTCGAACACTGGGAAACAGCACACAGGAAGGTGAGGTCAAATCACTTGTTATAATGGGAAAAGAATCCATAGGCATGATTTAATCCTGCTTTCAGACAGTCAAATTTACATATCAATTCTAGTTCTGCAGTTTTTCTTTGAAGCCTTGATGTGTTACGTATTTCCTTGAGCACAGATATTAACAAATCATCAACAGAGTGATTAGGAAAATTGAAGTGCTCAGCTACTGGTTTTTGAATGTTGCCACCCTTCAAGTTAGCAGCACTGCTATGGGTACCTGCATGGCCCCATCATTGTTATGGATGACTTAGAACAACGTTTCCTCAAGTCTCATCCCAAAGGACCTCTCCTACTTATGCTACATTGATGACATCTTCATCATCAGGACCTGTAGTAGGGATGACCTTGAAGACTTCCACAGAGATTTCAACAATTTCCACTCCACCATCAAACTTAGCCTGGAACAGTCCACACAGAAGATCCACTTTCTGGACACTACTGTATAGATTAGGGATGGACATATAAACACCATTCTACACCGAAAAATGACTGATAAGTATAGTTACCTACATCCCTTGAGCATTCATCCAAAACACAGCCATTGGCAACAGCCAAGCCCCAAGATATAATCACATTTGCTCTGCTCCCTCGGACAGAGACAGACACCTTCAGGGTCTCTATCAAGCATTTTTAAAACTAAAGTACCCACTTGCAGAAGTGAAGAAACAGATTGACAGAGCCAGATGGGAACCCTGCAGTCATCTATTACAGAAGAAGCCCAAGAAAGAAAAGAGCAGAATGCCACTAGTCATCACCTACAATCCGCAAATTAGACCTCAACAAGACATCATTAAGGACCTACAGCCTGTTTTATAAGATGATCCCTCGCTCTCTGAAGCCTTAAGACAGACCTCTCCGTGCCTACAGACAGCCTCCTAACCTTAACTAGAAATATTAAAGCAGGCACATATCCCTGCAACAAACTACATTGCCAACTTTGTCCACATATCTTCACAAAAGACACCATCATAGGACCTAATCAAGCCAGCTGCTCCATCAAGAGCTCATTCACCTGCTCATCCACCAATGTGATTTATATCCTCATGTGCCAGAAATGCCCCACACCTTGTACATTGGACAAACAGGACAGTCTGTCTGTAAAAGAGTAAGTGGCACAAATCTGAAATTAGAAATCACAACATTCACAAACCGGTAGCTGAGCACTTCAATCTTTCTAATCACTCTGTTGATTTGTTAATAGGTATGGTCAAGCAAATGGGTAACACATCAAAATGACAATGAGAAACAGCACAATTAGACTTGATATGCAAATTTGACTGTGTGAAAGCAAGATTAAATCCAGACTGTGGATTCATCTCTTATAATGGCAGGTGGTTTGACTTCACCCTCCTCCATGTGCTGTTTCCCGGGGTTGAATCTTAACAACTGCTTTGATCTGCTGTTCTAGTGTGACCTGAACCCATGACTTATACTTCCCTGCATTTATTTTCGTCCCATTCTGTAAGTTCCCCTATCTTCAAAGCATCAGAAGTGTGATTTTCTCCCACAAAAGCTCATGCAATAAATAAATTTATTAGTCTTTAAGTTTTACTGATCTGGACTAATGCAGATGTCCCTTTGGAACTTGACAACAGGACTCCTTATTTGTTGTTATGAATCTTCCTACCCTTTTCCACAGTCCAGGACAATTGAACCCGATATCTAACTTCTGAGGGTAATCTAGCATGCAAGCATACATCTCCTGCATGTGTGTGGCCCTGTATGCTGTTCATGTGTTTGCCACTTTGGTCTCTGCAAAAATAATGACTATGTGGCACACCTAAATTTCTTACAACATGGATTGAAAAGAAGGTGTTCTGCGAAGGAATCTTTGGCAAAAGATTGCAGAATATCTACAGGAAATTTTCCTAGAGCCTTTTATGAAGTATTCCTGGGATATCTCCTTGTATATAAACACAGTTTATGGATGGAATCTATTCTTAATTTTTGTCCCTTATCCCTCCTGTACCATATAACAAAGAACATAAGAGCTCAATGTCGAAGCAGATTGAGTACTTGCTCCTACATCCTGCATGGCAGATCCAGAATGTGAGGACTGCTTGACCACTCCAGAGTGGAAAAGAGGTCATGACCCACCACACCTCCTGACAACCCTGCTATGCTCTCCACATTGTCTTCCAGCCCCACTCCCTCATCAGCCACTTCCTCATCTGAGTTGAGTCCACTGGCCATTGCCACCTGTCCTCCTGAAGTATCCATGGGGCTGATGGTAGTGGAAGTGGGGTCGGTTCTGGGGATGGTGTGCAGCTCTTTATAGAAGTGGCATGTCTTTGGTGCTGCACCAGAGCAATGACTGGCTTCCCTTGCTTTCTGGTGTGCCCTCCTCAGCTACTTAATTTTAGTGTGATAGTGAAGTGTGGCCCTCAGATGTCTCTCTTCTTGCATGCTTCTTGCAATCAACCTATGGAGAATTGAAATTCCTGTGGCTGATGCAAGGCTGTTCTGACCCAGGACTCCTGGGATAATATTCTGAATGTGCCAAAATCAGGGCAGGCTGCAAAACCAGGGGCTAACCCCCCCAAACCACTGATGGGTGATACTTAAATTAGTCTCCCAGTCAACAACAAAACATGCTTCTGATTCCCCACTCTGGTCATCACCAGCATAACAAAATAGAAACAGCCCCCTTTATTGCACATCAGCACCTATGGTTCCCACCTAGCCACTGGGTCACTTAAAGAAATAGGTTCTCCTGACCCCAAAAGACCAGCCACATCACCCAGAACAATATAGGCTTGGATCTTACCCAATATACCACACTGCCAGTCAGTCCTTTAGTAACTACAACTAAAGGTTTAATATAAAAAGAAACAATATATGAGAGATGTTAAGGGGTCAAAGTGAATCACATACATACAAATGATTTAGAGTCCATAGGAAGCAAGTCCTTGAAGAATCTGCAGTTTGCAGTTTAGTCCAATTCCTGTGGTATGCACCCAGCACCTGGATGGGTTACAGTCCTTTGTTCAGTGCAACAGAGTAGTTCCAGAGGACAGTATTGATTGCAGGTTGCAGACTGAAGATAAAATGGAGACGGGGCCACTGTCTTTTATTACCTTTGGCTTTTCCCATGCTCTGAGTCCTTGCCAAATCAAAATGGAGTTGAGTCACATGGTCAGTCTGGGTGACTTATCAAACAGGTTTCTTCCTAGACCCAATGTAGCTGAGAGTTCCCTTAACAGGCCATTAAAAGGACAGTGGTTTTGCAGACACCCAGTCTGGGATTGCCTTAGAATCAAATAGCTTGGAACACAAATAGACCAAACATATTCCTAATTTCTAATACAGATTTGACACCTATCTGTAAACCATATAATCATTCCTGTCAGATTGCAACCATTCGCTTGGTACCAAACATGGCGTATCGCATATGGATTCTGGCAAATATGAAATATTAATATGTAAAATAATCATAAACAGTCCCCTAGATCCAGACAGCATTTCAGCTGTGACTGCAGTTTCTTCTCCCCATATATTCAGCAGCTCTAACAATTCCAGTGTGCTACATGTAGGAGAACTTTTGTTGCCTAAAGTTGACATCATCAGCTGGGGAGTTGCTGTATGAATTATGCATGCTGGCCAAACAGAATGAGGAATTTCAAAAGTTCCTTGGCCTTACGAAGGGAGGCAGGACACATAGCTGTGTACCTTCAGAACATCAGAGTTTAAACTGTTGACCAGAGTGGTGATGCCAAGCACTGTGGGACACCTTCTAAAGGCCAGTTAGGGCAGATATGCTGTCTACACTCACATTGCATCACTGTAACTATATTGCAAAAAGCTGTGTGCTGCTCCTTGAGTTTGTTTTATTTTGTCAGCATTGTTGGGGAGTTATATTGGTGGGAGAAGCATTTCAGTGTTTGCACCTCTGCTGTTTTGTTTGTGAAAGGTGAATTTTGTCAACAAAACTCTGTAGTGTAGATAAGGCCTAAATGTTCTGAAATCTGCTTGCTGTTCAAGTTTCCTGAAAATTTGCTACATCTTAGGGAAGTGTAGATGTAGAATTAATGATCCAAATTTGGGGTAATTTGAGCCAGTGGTTCTGGAGTGGTAAGCCCAGAAAAAAAATAGCCAACAAGTCTAAAAGTTTCCAAGTTAGTTTTTGCCCAGTATTAGAGATAAAACTATTGATGAGATGCAGGTCAAAATGATCTAAATTGGTCAATTCTTACCCAAGTAGAGAACATGACATTCACTAAATCTTTGAGGGACCCAAACTGTGAACAGCTTATCAGAATATGTTAAATTCTTCACTTACATAAATGTGCTGTCTGGAAGGATTATAGTGTGCATATTGCAGTAAAGAAAAGAAACCATGAATAGTTTCTGCGCAGCTACTTTATGGTTAACCATCTAGTCTGAGGGAACGTGCTAAGGTCACCGTCTCTGGTCAACAACTGCCAACTGAAATTCCTAGTCTGAATCTTCGTACACCTGTGCATGGAAGATTTAATGACTTGCATTGCTTGCTGCAAGCTGTCTCTTGTATTATAGAGGCTTTTTAAATTATATATTGGACTGTTTACTGAAGGCACAGCAGAGTAGTAAGCAGTCAGCCTAGCTGAAATATTTGTTATGTTGGATGAAAGGTGCCCAAGACAGAGGAATGTATGTGTGGAGGTAGGAGATTGTGGGAGCAGGAATGAGAATGGATGGTTGGTAAGCCTTATATTAGTTTTTGGAGAAAATCTGTATTTTAGTAGCTGTGGGGGGTTAAGTATGTGTGAGGGGACAACTGGCTACTCCCTGATCTTGAGGCAGATTAATGGGGTGTTTCCATAGAGAGATGGTAAGGAAGTTGATGCTGACAGCACATATGCCAACTGCTGAGGGAAAAGAAATGTGTGCTGCCAAGATTACTGTGTAGAGTCTATGTGATTCCTTTAGCACAAGTTTGCAGAAATTTGGGGTGGGGTGGGGAACAAGTAATATACTGTACCATTGTTTACTGACTTCAGGCTGATTTGGATAAAGAAAAGTGGCTTGCTGCAGAACGAGTAAAACAAAAAATACAATGCATCTAAATTGTAAATTAAGCAGTTACGGTTTGCCAGATAGTGCAGTTATTCACTCAAGCAGAAATGATGTGGGCCTTAGTCCTGATGTTCACCTCACAGAGCATATCAGAGCAGATTTAGACCACATCAGATATTTGTGTCCAGGAAATGTAATAGCTTTCTGTGGATTTGAATAATTTCTGCAGTGACCACATGATAACTATTAACAAGTGTTGGAAAACATTCATCAGGCAATTGGAGGGTCTGTGGCTGCCCAGGAAATGTGTACTGTATATTATTGTTCTCCAGCCTTTTTGAGTGAAAACCCCACTAGTTAACACTAAACACTAGAAGAAATGAGAGACCTGCGGCACCTTAAAGACTAGCACACTTCTTCAGGCATAAGCTTTCGTGGGCTTCAACGCACTTTGTCAGATGTGAATCAAGTGGATTGGAGCCCACAAAAACTTATGCCCAAAGAAATTTGCTAGTCTTTAAGGTGCCTCAGAACTCTTGTTGTTTTTGCTCTATACAGACTAACATGACTTCCCTTCTGGAAACTATATGCTAGTTAACACTAGCTAAACCACATGCTCCCCAACCCCCTCACCAACTATAAACACACAGGACCATTATAAATACATACAATGATGGATAACATTACAATACATAAATAATACTAATAAATGACTCTTATGTGAGTAAGAAGCTAGGCCTTCCCTGGTGCAGCTGCCACTGTGCGCCAAATGTGGCCCAGCTTCTTCCTGTCCCTCAAGCACTGAGGGTAATGGGGGTGGTGAGTACTGGCAGGCTGGCCAGAACTGCTTCAAGCCCTCACTGGTGCAAGGTTGCTTCACTCCAGCTGGACATGAAAGTGATTTGGACCTGGGGTTGGGGGGAAGGAGCTGCACCTCTGCTCTGGACAGTGCAGCAGCCTTGAGTTCTGTGCCAGCTGGAGCAGGGCTATGGGGGCTAAACGACCTCCCTATTACTGAAGCCTCATGGACCCCCTGTAATCTTTGGTGCGCCTCCAAGAGGGTCACGCTATTCTAGGTTGGGAATTTTTGACAGAGAAGCAGTACAAGTTCTGACACTTCACTGTTCTTTGGAGATGAGATGCATCTTTTGGACAAAGTTCAGAAGATCTATCTCTCAAGCATAAAGCTATCAGTAGTTCGGCACAAAATTCTGCCTGTGACTTCTCTTTCCAGCTCTGCCAAAAACTACCCTTTCCAACCTTCCCGAAGGACAACCAGGAGCACCATTCCACTGTAAGATAGGTGTCCTTTACTTCAGCCACTGTGTGTGAGTCAGGTTATAAGAGGGAGGGAGGTAATGGCAATAGAAATGCTTGCACCAGGGAGTGAACATTCAAGGAGATGTGCTCCCTGCTAGCAGTGAGGGAGCCTGAGTAGAGACATGAGGAGTGGGCTGGGTTCCTATGAGAATGTAGTGAACAGCCATGGGTAGAGCCCTGCACGGATACAAATAAGTGGATCCATATCCGACCTGCATCCACAAGAAATGGTCTGTGGATATCCGTGTTGTATCTGCGGATGCGGATATCCACGGATATCTGCATATTTGCAGGGCTCTGGCTATGGGTTATATGCTGGAATGGAGCTGGTGGGGCCAAGCTGACAGCAGGGGGGCAGTGAACTGGGTGCTGGTTGGCTTGGTGTATAAACTGTAGGAAATAAGTACAACTACCTAAATGGCTACTCTCACCATCAGTGTACCTTTTCCTAGTTTTTGTGAACAGGAAAGTCAGTGGCAAAAAAAAGTTGACAGATTTAAGGTTGCGCTGGTGGTAGTTGTTCCCTTGCAGAACATTTAGTGCCTTTTAAGGACAAAAACAGGGGGAAGGTAGCCCAAGTCCCTTTGCCTCTATATTTTTGAGTGATGACTTGATATGCACATATTCATACTGGCTTAACGCACCACAAGGTTGAGGGGACTCCAGATCCTGGTGCACTCTCACTCACTTAGCCAACTCCCCAGAAAAAATACTATAAATGCACAATTTGAGAACCGCTTCAAAGTGGTTTACATCTCTCTTACCCCTATTCACAGAATGCCATCCCAATCTACACTTTTACTTAACCATCATTTAAAGCAGTGGTTTTCAACTTTTTTTTTCTGAGGACTCGGTTGTAAAAAATCATTTATGTCCACAACTCAACAATTACATCTTTAAGCAGGTTCCAAAGGGGCAGCCAGGTAGTTTACTTCAGTAAAACAAACAAGGAGTCCTGTAGCACTTAAAGGCTAGCAAATTTATTTACTGAATTATTTTTCGTGAGAGAAAATCCCACTTCATCAGACACTTTGAAGATGGGGGAACTTACAGAATGCATTGCAGTCTTTTGGTTGTAGTAGCATGGGGTGCCATGACCCAGTACTGGGTCTGGACCCTAAGTTTGAAAACCATTGATTTAAAGCTTTAGAATTCTTTCACACCCCTTGTTACCACTGACAGCATCCTTTTTAATAAAAGCCCTGTGTCCTGCTAATTATATGAGGTATAAAATTCTGCATAGAAGTTCTGCATACTGGATCCTGAGCGTATGCATTCTCTTTCCTCTCACACACACAAGAGTGGAAAACATATCTCTTCTCTTATCATAATCATGGTCGTACACTTCAGAGTAGTCCATGCATGCCCTCTTACCAGAAACACACCTTTACCAAACAGGCCCAGTACCCTCAGACTGGTAATGTCTCCATTGTTTAGTGCAGATACACCTAACATCCTGACTACATCTGAAGTGTATCTAACTTATTCCCACTGGTTAGTGCCAACTTCTGGGGAACAAAGGAATGGTAATGTGGGCAACCAGGGGTTGGACTAGATGACCTATGAGGTCCCTTCCAACCCTATGATTCTATGATTCTCTTTCCCTATTTTAGTGTTAAATGGAATCCTGTGGATGAGGGCGAATGGGTTGTGAAAGGTGATGAAGAGCTTATATGTTTCACCAATAGTGGGGTTGTCAGAATAAAGGTTTGGGTGTTAACGGTGATAGTGGTGCACTGCTGAGAGGGCAAGGATAAGGCTGCATGAGCCATCTTAACTCTGCTTTCTGGGTTTCAAAAGTTTGAGTAACAAGTTCTGGAGGGGTAATCGTGTTAGTTTGTGTACAGCAAAACAGTGAGAGTCCTATGGCGCTTTAAAGACTAACAAATTTCTTCTGGCATAAGTTTTCATGGACTGCAGCCCTCTTCATTAGATCTGACAAAGTGGGTTGTAGCCCATGAAAGGTTATGCCTGAAGAAATTTGTCTTTAAGGTGGCACAAAAGTTTGAATGTTGCTCAACTCAGTATTCTGCAAGTACATGACATATCACCAAGGAACCTTAATTCTGCATTAATGACATGGGGTTTTTGTTTGCTTTGGAGTTATGTTTGTTTGTTTTTAGAGTAGAATTCACCAAGATGAGAATCAGAAAGCTGTGAACATGTCATCACTTTGTGTAATGTAATGCAAGGGAAGTGCTTGTATGCTAGTAGCCATTCAAGTAATTTTCTAACATACAGGGCAGAGATACTTAATTATGAAATGCACAGATCAGTGAGAAAATACTGGAAAAACAAAGTTTTTAAATAATTTAAAAGGTGTTTGTAAGCTAGTGCTCCACACTCAATAATTCTAAAATCATTCAGCTTTAAATTTAATATCTTTATTTAAATTCTTTATCTGAGATCTGCATCCCTTGCATCACTCTTTTTCATTTCTGTTTAGACTGAAAGCTGTTTGGGACAGGGACCATCGCTTACCATCTGTTTGTGTAGCCTGTAGATCCATGGAAGCCTAATCTCAGTTGGCTTTCTATGATACCATAACACTGATAACAGATATTGTGTGTGCTACCTTTTTAATATAATACTTCCAAGCATTGCCATTTAAACCAGTTTCCCTTTAAAAAAATGAACTTTTTCATTTAAATTGGCTTTCATGGTTGTGGAGGAGAGCAGTTTGACAAGCAATATCCTGACTTTGAATTGCCCTTTTTAAATTTAATATGCCTAAGCTTCTTTCTCAGACAGCCTGCTGTCTGAATTCTACATTGACAGACGCTAGACTCCGCACTCTGAATATCTCTTGTCTTATTATTGTACAGGGCTCTGGTGGCTCCATCAAAGCTCATGCTGTTGATCTGGGGTCTGCTGCAAACAGCACATCTGCATTCACAGCATCAGGAAACCAAGACTTCAATATTTTTAAAACTTCAGTAAGGCAAAAGGCAACCCAATTTGTAATCCTAGTAAGGCTGGCATCACACTTTTCCTGTCAGGCCAGGCACAGATCCAGTTCCTACTACTGGTTTCTTATCTATATTAAATAGATACATATTTTGTGTAGGGCAAATACAAGTTTCTGTGGTCTTCCCTCTCCCTCAGAGCTTTGCAGCTGGTTGATTCTGATTTTCTATGGATAACTACTTGGTTAAAAATTCTTGTTTAGTACCATACAGCTGTTATGCATTAATCATCTCCACCTTCCTGGTTCAGAAATTTCTTGAAAGATTTTTCCCCTCCTCTTTTCTTCCTAATTTATGATATGTTAAACACTGTGGCACGATCAAAGAGCATGAGAAGTGACGATGCAGATGGCTTGCATCCTAAAACTGATGTGTGCTAATCAGGTTGGCAATTATATCTTTGCATCCTTTGACTGATTGTTTTTGCGTGCACGTGTGTGTGTTCATCTCTTTGAGAGGAAGTCACTGAACTGGGACCAAAAATATCTAGGTTTAGTTGTCAGCCTTGCCACAGACTTCCCACCTTTTAATTGCCACAGATTTCCACTATGACCTTGTGTAAATCACTTGCTCTCTGTGATACCTACTTTCCTCTGCACTTTATCTATTTTGTCTATCTAGAGGTAAATTCTTTGAGGCAGGGATGGTCTCTTACTTTGTATTTATTCGGTGCCTAGCGCAGTGGTGCCCTGATTTTGCTTGACTTCTCTATGCACTATTGTAATACAAAGAGCACACAATTTTTGGTAGCATTTTGTTGCTATGAATGTAACTGAGATTTTTAACAGGAGTTTTATATGCCATATATAAAAATGAGTCTTAAGCTGTTTCATCACACCAGGTAATTAGTCTGGATTTAATGGTAATTTTCATTATTTTTTTTTCCTGTTTGTATTTTCACTCACCAAATGACCTTGGGTCCCTCTTTATCAATGCTTGCTCTTCTGATAGCTGAGACTTCATCATATAGTCATGGAAGTAATATCAAGCCTCTAAACTTTAGTTCTTAAAAGTGGCTTTATTGCAGTTTGGTTTAATATGTACTGCCTTTTTTGAAACATCATTGGCATATTGCATCTGATGAAGTTGGTGCATGAAAACTTATGCCCAAAGACATTTGTTTAGTCATTAAGCTGCCACAGGACTCTTGTTGTTTTTGCTGTACACAGACTAACATGGCTACCCCCTGGAAATAATTGGTATAAATACTTGTAATTCCTGTTCCAAGAATCATTGTAATATCTTTCAGCAGCAGCAGTATAATCATTTTCATTTCATGGAGTCTGGTACTGCCATGGCACACTCATCCTCAGAGGTGGCTTTCTTGGGCAAGGTCTGTCAGTGCTCGAGCTACCCTGTGGTCCAGCACTGCATTTCCTCCAAAGACTACTACAGAAACCTCCAGCCACTTCTTTCTTGTCTACACTGGGGCTTTAAGTCAACTTAGGGACCCTTAAGTGTACTTAAATAAAGCCCCGTCTATATTTAGAAATCATTAAGTAGACTTAATAACTCCTGCCCTGTAAGTCAGCTTAAGCTTTTAAGCTGACTTTATGGGGCAGGCCCACTCCTCTCCTCGCCCCTGGCGTGATCAGGCTTAGGCCTGATCCCGCCGGGGGCCCGATCAGGCTCCAGCCCTGTGGTGAGGAGCTGGGGCCGGATGAGCTCCCAGGCCCTCACTGTAGGGGCAGGAGCTTGCAGCCAGTTCCTAGAGCCAGCAGAGAGGGGCTGAGAGCCCAATCTGGCTCTAGCCCCTCTTTGCAGTTGGTCAGGGCTATCTCGCAAGCAGCCAGGGGTGCAGGACCCAACATCGCCGCTGGCTGTTTGCGAGTGGCCAGGGCGCGGGGACCTGACATCGCCCTTAGCCACTTGCATTGCAAGCAGCCAGGGGTGCAAGACCTGACATCTCCCCTGGCTGCTTGCAAGTGGCCAGGGGCGGGCGGGCAGGGGACCCAACATCGCCCCTGGCCACTGGCAAGCAGCCAGGGGTGTGGGACCCGACTTGTTAAGTTGACTGCCAGGTCCACCCTCAATGTAGACATAGCCACTGTGTGTCTGACCCACTCTTCACCAGTTGGTCTCCTACCTACCATGGAGCCTTCTACATGCTCCTTACCACTGACCCTGCCATATAGGAATGAACAGTAGCAGACAGCCTGCTGGCGGATCCGTTTACAGAGAGGCTTTGGACTTTGAGGTGTCCAGTGGTGTGGAAGCCAAGCATCCTGCTTGGGTATGTCTAGAAAGCAACACAAGCCAGCTACTTACATTCATTTTTTCACTGACTAAAGTTCATAAATGGATAAATTTAACCTTTTATTTGTCTTGCTGAATGGGAGAAATGTGTTAATCACTGTCAGATAAATTTAGCAACACTTTTCATGATATCTCTTTAAATGGCACTGCCTGTTTGTTTCAAGCTGAGAGACAAAAGTAAGAAAAATATCTTTCCTCCATCCTCCCCATCCTGTAGTCTAGGATCCCACCTAGCAATGATTTCAAAGTTGGTATGAAACTGGAAGCTCACGACCCACGCAATGTTACCTCCGTGTGTATAGCTACAGTAATTGGAATCACTGGAGCCAGATTAAGGTTGCGGCTTGATGGAAGTGACAACAAAAATGACTTTTGGAGGCTTGTGGATTCCTCTGACATACAGCCAATTGGGACCTGTGAAAAGAAAGGGGGAATGCTCCAGCCACCACTAGGTAAGGAACAATGTTTCTGAACTAATGACATGGTATATTTGATCCACAAGATACTGCTTGCCTGTGTCAGATTTATCTTGTTTTCTTGGCAAGTGCTGTTTGAAAGAATGGTTCAAGTGAAATGTTAATAGACAGAAGGAAAAATGCCAAGTAAGAAAGGTAATAGAGACTAAATGAGCTTGACCCCTCTATGTGTATTTATTTGTCTAGGACTGGATAAAGTAATTCAGAATTTGAGCACGAGTTCTACTATCCAAAAATTTTTCTTCCCAGAATTCCTCACTAATCGTGTTGCAGGACAGACTCTGATGACCTTTTTCAGTGACTGTTTGGTGGGTTACACACAAATATTGTTACTACATTTAATTTATTCCCTTTCATTTGATAACTTCTAGAAAACTGTCAAATTACCATGTGATACTCATGGTCTCTATATTACTTTCAGTTATGGAGAACAGTCCAAAAGTGCCTCCTGAAGCCTTATTTCTTCTTTAAGTGCTTGTTCATGCTGATTCCAATTTAGGCATGTGTGCGCCGCAAGCATGATCTGCCAGAAACTTTTCCCCCAGAGTTCCTCTAGGGTCAGCTGTGGAGCCTCCCCCGGAGTTGTGCCCATATGGCACACTAAAAAGGGCGTGGCCAACCCTTCCCTTCTCCAGTTCCTTCTTACTGTACTGATTGTCATTGGAACAGTTGCTGGTTCTCACTCAGCAAGCCTTCTCCTTATCAGCTATGTTAGATACCCATGATCGTTCTGTTGTTAAGTTCTATTAATTAAAGTGTGGTAGTTTAATTGTAGTATTTAGGGAGTCCCAATTAGTGGGAAGTTGGTTTTGCCTGTGCCGGCCCTCACGGTTATGGCATGTCTGGCTTTAAATCCTGCAACTTCTGCAGGAAGCCTATGCCTAGGGACGACCCTCACTCCTCTTGCCTGAAGTATTCGGGAGTCCCATTTGAGGGACTATAGTAAGATTTGCTGGAGCTTTTGCCCAAGGACCCGGAGCAACTGGGACCAGAGACTTAAATTCATGGTGATGGAGGATGCCTGGCTTCCCCCAGATGCTGGGGAGCCAGGCTCCAGCAGACTACCTTTGGTATGAAGTGATCTGGAGTTGATGAGAAGAGGTGCCACAAACCAAGAACTCTTGTTAAAGAGCTGCAGCTCTGCCTCTGCCTCCACACCCCCCCCCCACAGTGAAGACAGAGCCAAGCTCATTATGGCATTGCTTGACCTTGCTGGTGCTGCAAAGAAAAAGAAACTGGTGAGGGGATGTCACCAACTTCAGGATTGGTGAAGGAATGGAGTAGGACAAGATCTGCACTTGACCACCTGAGATCTACTCTTCTGACTGGGATGCTGTTGACTCTGGCCCTGGGAAGGGGCGTGTTGAGTCCTGCACCAATTCTTCACTCATGAGGGACATTCTGGAGGAGGACTTGCAACTTTTCTCCACTCCAGACACTTTCAAGGTGGCACAGGAGTTGATAGAAGAGAGATCCCTGAATGCTCATGGGAAGGCGTCTGGTCTGGCACTGATGATCAGGCCTCATTCCCTAGAATGCCACTCCCTGGCACTGCCCAAGGCAGGGTTCAGGTCACTCTTACCAAGGCACCAACCTCTGTTGGTGCCAGCCACTGCAGCCACTAGCACCAACTCCAGGGCCAATCATCACTGCTATCCAGCACTGGGCTCCCCATGGTTGCTGCACAACAGGTTCTCCTCTGACTTTGAAGGGTCAGTGACCTCCAAAAAAAAGCTGGTATTGGAGGGGAAGCACAGGTGAGGGAGGGAAGCAAACTTCCCAGGCCCCTCCCCAATGACAGACGCCCCCAATTGTCATTTTTGGACCCTTTGGAGGTGCTATTCCCAGGCTTCAGGTTTTAGGCCTCTATCCTTGCAGATGGCATGTGTCCCATTGGAGGTGGGAAGGCCATCCAACATTAACTGTGAGATAGAGGAGCCGGAAGAGCCCAGTGTGAAGGAGTCAGGAATGACTTATACAGCAGGGGTGGACAAAACTGGCTCACAGCTAGGCACTAGAAATTTTACTTTTGGTTGCCAGAAGGAGCTTACCCATTACATTTCTGCAGTGGAGTTAGGAAACAACCTAATGGAGCTACACCAACTTCTTTTCCCAATGATGGCAAGACTTATGAGGAGCTGCTGAAGCAGGTGGCCCGTAATATGGCCCTTCAGGCGGGGGAAGTGTTTGAGGATGCAGACCCAATGGTGGACATCTTAATCCCTGAAGGTCCAGCCAGGGTCACTCTCAACTGTAAAGAAGACCATTAGGACCTTGTGACAGACTTTGGCATCAATTCTGCCTGCTGCCAAGAGAATGGAAAGGAGGTATTTCCTTCCTCCTAACATGCATGAACATTTTTATACTCTCCCCACAATCAGACTCCTTGGTAGTGGTGGTGGAAAATGAGAAGGAGTGGCAGGAGGAGCAAGGATTTACTGTAAGCCCAAGAATGCAGAGAAGATGGAGCTCTTCAGGAGAATAGTTTATGCCATAGGGGGCTTCCAGCTAAAGATCTCAAAACAACATGCAATCCTGAGTCGTCATGCTTATAACTCCTGGGTGTCCCTTCAAGTTCATGAGAATGAAAATCAAAGTTCTCAACCATGATTAAGGAGGGCAAAACCTTATTCTAATCTCCCCCGGATGCTGCGTAGGCAGCCATGCTTTCAGTGGTCTCAGGAGGGACTGAGAAAGGTCTCAGGAGGGACTGAGAAAGAGCAGACTTCAGACATTTCTCAAGAGGTCCAGTTCACTATTCAGGCTTTGGTCCCTCAAATGGCAAGTCCTTTCTCATCCCAAACAGACCCCAAGTTACAGAGCCTTAAAAATTCAAGGCCTATTTTAAAGTCTTTGGGCCTGCATCCTCTAACAAACCAAAGAAAGTCGTTCAAACCTCCACCCATGCTTCATTTTTACCAGCAGAGACAGGACTTTAGGGGCAGGATGGGATGCTCTGGCAGGAGAAATAACCAATGCTGCTCTAGCCAAGGCCAAAACAGTTTATGCCACCCCTCCACTCAGGAGAAAAAAAAACAAACAAAGGTGTGCTTGAGAGCTAGACATCAGTCACTCACCAGGATCCAAATATTTTACAACCACTTGTCCCAGATTTTCCAAACCTGGTTCCAAGTTACCTTGGACCAATGAGTCCTGTGCAAGGTAAAATTGGTTACTCCCTCCAGTTTTCTATTCTCCTCCCTGTGTCCCCACCCATCCCTTCTTCGGGGACCCTTCCTTCTCATGAGCTACTTTGTCAAAAGGTGTAGAGGCTTCTAAGCTCAGGGGCAATGGAGGAAGTGCCCCCGAGGATCTTAGAGGGAGAGGGTCTTATTCCCACTACTTTCTAATACTGAAGGTAAAAGGGGGGTCTCCATCCTATTCAGGACTTGAGAAACCTGAGGAGGTTCCTTTGCAAGGTACGGTTTTGCATGGTATTCTTAGTCACCATCGTCCCCTCTTTTGATCCAGGAGATTGGTATGCCACTCTAGATTTGAATGATGTCATTATCCCCCTATACAAGAGAATATAATTTGAATATAGCCATTATCCCCAATACAGAAAATTCCTGTAGTTCATGGTGCTGCCACTTGAGCTATCAGCAGCACCCAGCGTTTTCATCAAATTCTTTTTTAGGGTAGCAGCTTTCCTGAGGAAACAGAGGATCCAGATATTTCTGTACAGGGACGTTTGGCTGATAAAAGTGTGTTCCAAAGGCGAGGTGGAATTGCATCGCCAGATCATACAGATTACTTTTTGACAACCTAGGCCAGATGGTGAATGAGAGAGTGTCCACACCGTTCCCCAGTCAAAGGATGGAATTCGTATCAGCAGTCCTAGACTCAAGGGAAGCAAAGACCTTTTCCCTTCAGATCTAGTTTCAGGTCATCAAAGACATAACTATAGGGCTAGAAACAAGCCCTTATACCACAGCATGAAATTGTTTAGAACTGCTGGAACACTTGTCAGCTTGCACATATGTAGTCCAGTATGCAAGGCTGCAGTTGCAGCCTCTACAAGCATGGTTAGCATCAGTGTATCACCTGGCATGCAATCCCTTAGTGTCACGTGTTTCCTACCTCATGTGATAAACTCTCTGAAATGATGGTGTGGGGCACAAAAGGTATGTGCTGGTCTTTCCTTCCACTTGCCTCAGCCCGTTGTATGCCTGCGAACAGATGCTTCAGTTGTGGAGAGGAGAGCTCATCTGGGCAACTTCAAAACACAGGGGTTATTGTTCCCAGAGGACGTGTCTTTACGTACCAGTGTCAAAGAGCTGAGGGCAGTACATCTAGCATGCCAGACTTTCCAAGAGCATTTGAAAGGCAAGGTGATGTCTGTCTTGACAGAAAACACAATGGCAATGTTTTATATCAACAAACAGGGTGGAGCTCACGCCTCTCCCCTGTGCCAAGAAGCCCTTTGCCTTTGGTACTTTTGCATCACCAAACCAATCCACCTTGTAGCTGCCTACCTCCAGGGAGTTAAAATGCTCTATCAGACAGCCCCAGCAGGTCCTTTCTCACGAATGGTCCATTCAGACAGACATGATAATCCACATCTTCCGCAGATGGGGTTTTCCTCAGGTAGACCAGCTGATCTTGCAGGTCAACAGGAAGTGCAAGACCTTTTGCTCATTTCAGAACCAAAGCCCTTATTCACTGGGAAATGCCTTTCTGATCCAGTGGTCAAGCCAGACATTCTTGTGCCTTCCCACTGATGCCGCAAAAATACAGAGTGCTGATAAAGTCCAGACAGGACAATGTTGTGGTGCCTGTCCACCGATTTGTTCTCCCTTTCCTTCCAGATTTCCTAAGGATCACAGGGTGTTAAGGTTTCCCAGTCTGCAGGCACTGCACCTTGAGGCATGGAACCTCTATGACTGACCCAAAGGGAGATATGCTCAACACAAGTTAAGAAGGTTCGCCTAAGCAGCAGGAGACCTTCCTCAAGACTGATTTACCAGGTGAAAAGGAAGCAGTTTTCTGTTTGGGCAGCAGTTTTAGGGGTTCAGCTGATGATGGCTACCATCCCTGTGATATTAGACTACCTCTTAAATCTGAAGCACCAATGATTGTCAGGGTCTTCGATTTAGGCAGTGGTTCTCAACCTTTCGTGGATTGTGATATGCTTGGTGGCATATTGTGACCCTAAAGCACACACCATCCCACTCCCTCCAGGGCAAATCTAGCCATATCAGTGGCTCTTTGAGATGCACTTACCGCTGTGTGGTGACCACAGTAATGTGCCCTGACACAGTGGTTGAGAACCGCTGGATTAGGATACTTCTATTGGCCATTTTGGCGTTTCACGTGGAAGAGGCAATGTGCTTGCTCTTTGCTAGTCCAACAGCTAAGTGATTTATAAAAGGGTTAGACAGGTTGTTCCCATCCGTGTGTCTGCCAGTAGCTCAGTTGGTTCTTAATCACATCTTCCTTCTAGTATTTTCCCAAAACCACATGCAAATAATAGAGTGCAGGCTGCACATACTGGATGTATGGTGGTCACTGGTATTTTACACTGAGAGATCAAAGCTGTTTTGGAAGGTGTTTGTAATTATTTGCTACAGTGGCAAATGGACTGAAAGGGGAACTGTCACAGTGCATCTCCTCCTGGATTCCATTATGCATTAGACAATGTTACGAGCAAACATACCTGCCTCGGCGATAGTGGTTCATTTGGCAAGGGCTCAGACATCCTCAGTGGCATTCCTGGCACACATGCCTATTGTGGACAGTTGTAAAGCTGCAGCATCAGCATCCATCCATGAGTTCACAGCATACTATGCCATTACTCAGCAGGTGCAGGACAATGAAGCTTTTGGAAAGTAAGCTCTGCATTCTGCAAGGCTTTGACTCTGACCCCTCCTCTGAAGGTAAGACTGAGGAATCACTTAAGTTGGAATCGACAGAAGCAAGCACTCAAAGAAGAGGAGACATTTACTTACCAGTAATTGGTGTTTTTCAAGAGGTGTTGCTCATGTCCATTCCAAATCCTCCCTTTGCCCCACTGTCACAATTGTACAGCAAGAAGGAACTGGAGACAGGAAGGGTTGGCTGTGCTTTTGAAAGTGCGCCATCAGGGCGTGACTCCAGGGGGCTTCATACCTGACCTTACAGGTACTCGAGGGGAAAAGTTTCCAGCAGATTGTGCATGCAGCACGCACACACCTAAGTTGAAATGGACATGAGCAGCATCTCTGAAAGAACCCCAGGTACAGGTAAGTAATTGTCTTTTTTTTTTTACCACTTGTGTGTAGCTCCTGAATTTGAGTCTCTTGTGTATCAGGTGTGCTGCAAAGAAGGAGACATCTTTTTTTTCTTATAATTTAATATTTCTAAAAACAGATAAACTCACAATGGTTTCCACAAAAAATTAATATCATTTTTCAAGCACAATGAAATTCATTTAAAGTATGTTCTTGCCACTCCAAGGTCCTACCAGTAAATGCCTCCTCCTGTAAAACTCCAAGGAGTAACAGCTTGGATTTTATTGCCTCTTTTTTTTCTTTTTTTTTTTTTTTGTAATCTTTTCTGCTCTACTTTCCTAGTTAATTTAAGAGTAGATAGACTGAAGTCACAGTGCATTTTGTGTCTTTCACTTCCTCTGCATATTCGTTCACTCTTATTGCATTCTTAGTCTATGCTAGCAAATGGATGGGAGAGGAGACAGAAGAACCTACACGCTTCAAGCCTTTTTCTCTTACATTCCTATGCCACTGTATGTGATGACAGGAGCTTTCCAAATAAATATATCAGTGAATGGTGTGGTAAAGTCAGGCCAGAAGGGTACTTGAGGACAGATATGTCAGTCTTAAAATGGTAAAAGCTCTTTTCCCTGCTAGCAAGGGAAGCTGATTGCAGCCTGATTATAAATAGCTGAGGCTAGGCAAAGGCTGCTCTAAGCATGTTAAAAGTGCCACCTGGGCTAGAAGCTGGGGGGAGATGAGTAACCAGAAGCTTGCAGGAGGAGGAGAGAAGATTCTCCCAAAGCCAGAGGACAGTATTCCTTCTCAGGAGGAGAGCAATGGAGCAAACTCAGGCACCAGCCTGAGGGAAGGGCTGAAGCTACCCTGACCCCAGCGCCACACTACCCTGGCTACAATCCTAGTGAAGAAACTGGAAACAGGTACTGCCTGTGGACTGGGCCTCACAGGTTTATAGATTCATCTGCTCCATTGGACAGAGGGGTGCTACACCAGGCTGACCCAGGCCGTCCAGAACGCTGTGTGGCCAAGAGACAGAGGATGGAATTAGAAAAAGACTTACTCAAAGTGGGGTGCATTTACCCCAGGCCTATTTTGCCAGAGGGAGAAGACTGTTACCTGGCAATGCTGAGGGAGAACTTTCCACAACGGGAACAAATGTTTCCTGTTTGATAACTTTGCACTAAGCTTCTTACTGCTACACCACAGAAGCAGCAGTTCCTTACCACAGTCTTTCCAGAGGTGGTCTTTCCCACATAATCCTCCTGTCTGCACAGATATCCATAATATCTTTCCCCCAGACAACCATCCTCTATTTGTCCGGTCTAAACTAAGTGCATTTTTCTGGAATAGATATAGGGGTTTGAAGAGGTGTAATGTCTGACTGGCACATCTGTGTTAGCCAAAGCTGCTAGTATAGATACGGTTATACTGGGTAATCAGTGCTTTTACTAACATAGCTGATTTTGCCAAGGCAGGGGAGCACTGGAATAAGTTATGCTGAGAATAGTACTGATTTGCCAGCCAGTGTATGTTTTGTCTGCTCTAGGAATGCTTACTGGTATATTAATATATCTTCTCCAGCAAAATGTTCCCTAGAGTAGACATGTGTAATATAAGAGGAAGCAAAGCAGTGGTTGCTGTTTGCCACCTGTGGCTGGTGGTTAGTAGCGGTAGTAACAAGAGTCCTGTGGCACCTTATAGACTAAGGCTATGTCTACATTTAGATTGTTAAATTGAATTAACTTAAATCAAACTAATAATCATTAAATCAAATTAACATGGCTCCACTAGAAACCAAAATCAAATTAGCATGTCCATGGACAGGATTTCCTAGTTTGATTTAGGAGAGGGGCATCATGGGAGGTGTGGCAACATGGCCCCCAAGAAGGGGCATGCACTACCCAATATATGGAAAGAAGAAGGCATCCTGGAAAGAAGAGAGGCAAAAAGTGTTAGTTCAAACTAATGGTTAGTGTTAATTTGAACTAATGGTCACACTAATCAATTCGATGTAACCATCATTTTGAATTTAGGGGAAGATTTATAATTTTAAAATGACCTTTCCTTATTTCAAATTGAGGGAGGTCCTTATTTCAAACTAAGAAAAGCAAGTGTAGCCATGCAATACTTTAAATTGAATTAATCATAATTAAGTGTAAGTGTAGACATAATCTCACAAATTTCTTCAGGCATAAGCTTTCGTGGGCTCCAGCCCACTTTGTCAGTTGCATCTGACAAAGTGGGTTGGAGCCCATGAAAACTTATGCCTGAAGAAATCTGCTAGTCTATAAGGTGCCATAGGACTCTTGTTTTTGCTGTACACAGACTAACATGGCTGCCCTTCTGAAGGTAACAGTAGTAGTTTCTTTCGGCAGCAGAGAGCAGCACTTGTTATCTTTTCTGCTGGTGCGTAAAAGCCCATCTTTAGGCTTGTATTTTTGTGAGACACAACCACTTTGGACAAATTAAAAAATACAAGAGTGAAACTTCTTTTACTTCACTTAAAAATACCAAATGAGTTGAAAAAGTCATTTTCAAATCACACTTGTTAGTTTTACAAGGAAAACATATTTTTCTTTAAGGCTTGCTCAACCTTGCTTCTGAAAGTGAAGCTGCATTCTTGGTAAATCATAGACTGCTACCAGGATCTATGTTCAGAATTTAGTTAATGATACTGGTTTTGTTGATGATGCATGTATCAAAATAGAATCAAGGTCACACTTTTTGTATGGGGGGTCTGCTGAGGCTTAATTTTTAATTACCACCCACGTCCAAATGAGACTCAAGTCCACCAAGTCTGAGCCCAAGGGTGTCAAGTCATTTTCCAACCCAACCTTGACCCTTCCTCCCAAACCTGTGTTAGCACTGCTGCTGTGACCTTCTGCCTAAAGAATTGGTGTGGTGTTGGATGTGTGCCCCATCCCTGCTCACTGCCACCCGCTGCTGTGCATGTGATGCCGAATGAGAGGAGATGCAACTTATCATGAGAGTCAGTCTGTAGTACATACTGATCAACAAGTCAGAGGTGGCTGACAGGAAAAGGGGCATCCAGCCACCACCATGCCAACCCACATGGGCAGAAGAAAGTCTTCAGACATGATTGGATCTGAGCTTCTGAGGTTCATGTTGTTTTCTGACCTGACCCAAACCTGACATTTGTAGTTGGGTTCCATAAGGTGCAGGTCAAATTGCAGGACTTGACTCTGCTACTTTCAAACATGTCTTAGCACTCAGCAGATTCTGGTTCCTGGTGCTTAGCTGGTACCTTCTGCTAGTTCAGTGGTTTGACTTTCTTTAAAATTTGGCAGCAGGCATGTACTGCTTGATGTTGTTCTTTTATATTTAATATAAATGATGTGAATAGATTATAATTTTAGGCTTTAACATTGCTTGTCAATTTCAAATGTAATTCTAAATAATCTTATTAAAATGGCTGTTTAATATAAATTTTTAAAAAATGATTTTTTTTAAATATTACCCATCATGTTTTAAACCATAACCACACTTCCAAAGATAAACATTTTCTGTACTGTGATATTGACTTTACTGTAGGATTACCTGTACTTATCATGTGTTCTGTGATGAAAAATACTTAGTGTGGTGTAGTATTTTACTCTGGAAGGTTGCCTGCTGAATATATCTGGGTGAGATTGTACGCTAATTTTCCAAATCTCTGAGCAAATTTAAGCAGCTGCCATTTATAAAGAGAGCTGCTCAGAAAACATTTCTTTCCCTTCCCCAACCCCACCACCACAGAATGCAGAATTTACCCCCAAAATTATACCTCCTAAGGCCCAAGGTTGGCAAGATTCCAGCCTACACTGACAACAGCTTGTCTATATGTCATATTGCAGTTTTAGAATCTGTTATCTTGTGTACCTGCAAGACTAGAAATGGATTTCTCTGTCATTGTGTATTAGAAATGGGTTCAAGTTCTTGATCTGGAAAGGCCTATGATAACGGACTTAGAATTATGAAATTTTTATGTACAGACCGGCTACATTACATCATTTTAAAATGTGCGTGACGTGTACTGTTTTTACTTTCTCTCGCCCTTGATGGCCTGCTCAGTTGTTCTCAAGATAACTAAGGATCTGGTTTTACAAGTGGAGGAATATGGAAAGTAGTATCTGTGAAAGGTTAGAAAGCCTTTTTTAAAAAATTTCCTAAAACAGATATTTTACATAAAAGTGGCAAGATGAGGCTATATTATGAAATATTAGTCAGCATTTATTAGGAGTAGCCTTCATAATTCAATACTGTCTTAATTTATGGGTAGTACAGCTACCTTAAGTTTTTGCTCTTAAAACCATTGACAACCATACTAGTATGTATTCCTTAATTATAATAAAAGAAATATAAATATCAATAGTTTTGTCTTCCTGTTTCTTTCCATTGCGACCATTTTCATTTGCACTAAGTAATCATATTTGACAATAAATCTAAGCAACCAGTTTATAGTGGTGAGTGTTTACCAGTGGTTAACCGTGCATTGTTTTCCCATCTAGCATAGTAGGTCATAGTAGGTGAGTACTTAAGTCTTCCTGATAACTCCATTGATGATATAGTAATTGCTGTACTCAGATAAAATGAATAACAGCTCAAAGCTTCAAAGAGAAACAACAAAATTGGACTTAATTTGCAAATTTGACTGTTTCCTCAGGACTAAATAAGGACTTTGGATTTTTTCTTGTTACAAAAAAATATATATTTGACCTCATCTCCCTCTATATGCCCCTGAGTGACATAAGTTAGAGTGGCAGAAGTAGTGATGTGGACAACAGTATGTCAGCAGGAGAGCTTCTTCCACAGACACAGTTAGCACAGTTTGTTATGCTGGCTGCTGTCCTGTTATCATAGAACTGCCTGAGTGATCTTAGAGCAGCCTGGCACCATCAGTATAGCTGTTGCTGCTGTAAGCTCTCTAAAGTAGATGTGGCAAAAATGCAGTTTTAATGCCATTGTAACTAGATTGCTTTAGGAACACATACAGTTAAAGCAGTATAACTTGCAAATGCAGGTGCAGTTATACCAGCAGAAAGGTATGTTAGGAAGGTATAGAATTAAGTTATGTTGAAATTAACACCTTTATGTTTAAGGCGTTACCAGTTTCATGGCCGTGAAGAACATTCCATGCACCATGGAATTGGCCCTACTCCATGAAATCTGATCTCCACTAGCTTCTAGTTCTGGATGGGCTGGAGGCCTCCCAGCAGTATAGGGGAGATCAAACCCTCCCTGCTTCAGGAAGCTCCAAGGCAGGGCAGTGGCCCCAGAAGTTTCTGCAGTCAGAGATGGTCACCATTGTGCTGCTGGGAGTTCCCTAGCCAGGTGCCTCGAGTTGTGAGTCCCAGGTGGGTTGGGCCACTTCAAGCAGCACAGGGAAATCAGACTCTGCTGCCTTCAGAGCCCAAAGTAAGAGTAGCAATCCTGTCACACTTCTACCACCATTTTGTGATTTCCTTCCCTCCCTCCCAAACATCACTGCCATCAATCCCATTTTGAGTCAAGACTCCAACAGTTACAATACTGAAATTTTAGATGGAAACTTTGAAATTATGAAATTGACTAATTTTCAGTTCCTATAGCTGTGAAGTTGGCTAAAAGGGACCATGTATTTGGTGGGGCCTTATATACTGATATAACTACATTTACACTTGATTGTTGCAACACTTTAACTTTATTGGTTCCTAAACTAATGTAGTGGTACAAACAAATGCGTATAGATCAGACTATGGCCAGTGAGGTCCTTGTGTTCTGATAGCCATTCCTCTTCAGTCAGACTGCTAGTAATATTATATTTAGCAAACAAATATTTCAGTACTATCCAGGAGTGCAAGTTTGGTTCCTCTCATAATGATCATCAGCCATTCTGTTGCAGTCTATTCAGAAAAGAAATTATTTGTCATATTTTTATCCTTCCTGTCCTTGATTCTCTAGTGATACGCTAGGTTCCAACAGTCAAACATCCTGGCATAAATGGATGCATTTTTGAAAAAAGCATTATTGGCACTTTTGAAGCATCCTGTTCCTGGGTAAATCTGGGAGCTAATTGGGTGTGTAATTGCCTCCTGCTAGACACTTACACAACTGATTTTCCCAAGTGGTCTGGAACCTTCTGGTTCCAACATTTGATTTCTCTCACTGTGACAGATGAAGTAAAAGTCCCTCCTACCTGAGCTCTAAACATACTCTGTTTTCACACATTACATCTGATGTTCAATGGTGTTCAGTGTAGTAGCTGAGGTTTCAAATTCCAGCTCCCATTTGAAACCATATTTCTCCTTTTTAATACTTTGTAATGTTTTTGAACAAACTTATCTGGGGATAACATTTTCCATGCTCTGTTTAGAAGCAAATTTTTTAAGAAAGCTTGAGTGAAATCAGTTGTGCTATTAAAATGACAAGCCTCGCCCTTCCCGTTGTTGGCGCGCGCGCGTGTGTGTGTGTGTGTGAGAGAGAGAGAGAGAGAGAGAGAAATGCTGTACTCAGCTAATTCAAAAGCTGAATCTCTATCCAGAAACTTCAGAAGTGGCATGTTTTGTAAATCATGTTAAGACTTAGAAATCAATGCAAGTTTAAAAATCAGCTTGGTAGTTTCTAGATTGTGAATACTTAAACATTAACAATTTCTCACAAATATAAGATCTCTTGTATCCAGTTTTAAAATGTAATTTAAGGAGTTGCTGATTTTAAACAATTTTTAAAACTATCTGTTTAACTAAATACAACTTACTTAAAATTACAGAGCTAGGGCACCTTTCCCTAGGAGAGGAAGTAAGGTTTAAATAGTAAGTTATCAAAAATAATGTGAACTTTTTCATATCTAGCATTAGGTATGATTTTTTTTAAATTGATTTGTATGGCAACTCTTCAGGCCCGGATGAGGAGACTAATATTTGCTTTATAGAAAAGTTTCCTATTGAGTTCATATTTTGTTGTTTGGGTTTTGTTTTGTTCTTGTTTTGGTTTTTCTTTTTGGGAAAAACTACAGCAGAATTACGCTTGGTAAAGATTTGGGCCAAAATATCTACTATCCATTTGACTCAGTCTAGTAGCTTTAAACACAACACTGAGAGTGCTTTGAAAGCAAAGATATAAGCACTTCTCATCTGTTTATTGGAATGCACTTGAGTCTGAGGGAAAATGCCATGGAATTAAGATAATATAAAGTTGTTCCTAATAAAACCTTATTTGGGTTATATTAACTCTGTGAATTTCATTCACTTATTTTTTAAATAAAGACCATTGGAATGGAAAAATACTCCGCTTGTTTCAATCACAGTGCAGTGTGATACACACACTTATTAAAATGTTTCATTTATACCCTTCCCTGTTTGTTCTTGTATTTGTAGTTAAAGGATGTATTGCTTCATTGACCCCCCCCCACACACACTTTCTTGTTTCTTTTTGTGAAGGAATCCAGTAAAAGAGTCTCAATGAAGAAGAAAATGTCTAGTAAAAAATAAGAGTTGGATGACAGAGAAGCTAGGAGAAATATGGTTCTGAGAATGAAAGAAAAAATGGCCCAGTAAATACAACCGGCTGTTATGCAAGGGAGATGGTTTGGGATCATGTAATATAGGGAATTATTTAATCTGCAGTGCCACAACTTGCATGACTCCAATCATTCTTAAATATTAACTGTGATAAAAGATTTTGCAGGCAAATTGCTCCTGAAAGGAAATATACTTGCAACATGCTTAGTACACTAAACTGCTGACCTACATGTTCATATTTCTTGGATACATTTATTTTTTGCAAAATCCAAACCTGGGGGGTTTAGACACTAATGACTCTGCATCCTTCTCCTTCCTCTCTTGTTTTATAAATATGAGTATAGGTCCTTTTACACACCTAATGTATGTTAATTAGGTTTCCAGATGAATGCATCTTCTTGGCCAATGTTCCTGTTAAGAACGCTAAGCGGAGCTGAAATGGCGCCTGCCTCATTCTTTAAGAAGGTAAGAAAGGGGCTCCTAGTAAACAAGCTTCCAACAACTGGTCCATGGTTACCTTTTTATTGAGGATACCAGGATATTATACTGTTCTCTCCAGCATGGAAAGGCAAGAATGTTATCTAAAATTACTTTGAAGTGGATTGGCAAGCCACAAAACTGGACAGGAAATGATCATCTTCTAGTCCAAGTGGATGGGCACCTCTTTTCCTGTGTTTGGACCTTTAAGGTATGCAGTATTATTTGGGGAAAAAAATGTTATTTCATGGCTTTAAGATATCATGCATCTCCCATTCGTTGACAGTAAAGTATTCTTGGTGTGCCTGTGTATGTGCTAGTGCAAGGGAGGAGAGCCACAGGAATGACTGGGAAGTCTGTGTTGAATGCTGTCATTTGATACATACTTGACAGATGAGCTGTTGAATAGTGTAGCTAAAAGAAATTTTTTAAAAATGGTATTGATTTTAATTTGCAGCCTTTATGCTGGAGCAAAGAGGATTTTCTTAAGACCAGACGTGTAAAATGTGAAATGTTTTATGCAAAAAGTATGCAAGCATGACTCAGTTAATCTGTTGACTTGTTTTTACCATTCTTTTGAGCAGGGGTATCAAACACGTGGGCC
Source organism: Podocnemis expansa (assembly GCA_007922195.1). Classification (NCBI taxonomy): domain Eukaryota; kingdom Metazoa; phylum Chordata; order Testudines; family Podocnemididae; genus Podocnemis; species Podocnemis expansa. Next base: position 33,812,643 of record ML681989.1, on the reverse strand, counting down.
GCATGCAGCCCCTAAAGCTGATTCCTATGGCTCGCAATGACACAATCGTTACTGATATTTGCAATATCGTTGTATGAAAAGGTGTCAGTGGTGCGGCCCTCGGGCTAATATACTAGTCCTCATGCGGCCCTCATGGTGATTTGAGTTTGAGACCCCTGCTTTTGAGCTTTCTGCTGTTAACTTCAGCGATTTCTTTCTTACTACTGATAATGGCTTTTGCATGAGTTATACTAAAACATACACAAGGCTTGATCCTGCAAGCCTGTAGCTAGGGAATCCCCATGGATTTTGAGAACATATTGATTTGAATGCATTCATAATATAACTATGGAATGAGCAATGGAAATTCAAGCTTCTCCATACTGTCCCACCAATATGCCATAGCCCTTTTCTGGAGGGTTTGCTTTTCGAGGGTGAGATGGTGATGTGGTTTACATTCAGTCCTTTCACCTTCCTGCTGGGACTGACAGGGGTTAAGGTGTAAACTGTTGTGTTGATTTTTGTTTTGTTTAAGACCAGCTTATTTCACACAGCCCGCTAAACAACCTTCAGATATTAATGACTTTTATGTGTATTCTTGTAAGCAATCAAGCAGTGAAAGATTTACTACTCCATTATCAATCCCTCAGAAATATCGAGTCTCTTGTAGATGTGCATTTTTCTGATCCCATTCTCTGCTTTGCTAGACTATATAGATACTTTGTGTACGTTCACTATTGCACTGTTGTTGAAGAATACATCAGAGTTACTCAGCCTGTTGCTTAAATATACATCACGTTCTTGCTCCCATTCACATATGTAGGAGCAGAAATGAGCCTTCATAATATAGAAAATTTAAGACAAGTTCAACAATTTATTAAATGTGTGTTATGTAACTTTTGGGGGTACTGAGTATGAGAAGATAAAATGTTAGTGAAAAGTAGCTTTCTTTCAAGAGTTCATGGATACAGATGTTCTGCTACTTTTATTTTGATAGGAACCAACAAAACCTGCTCCAAACTGTTTTAGAGTTGGAATGAAACTTGAAGCAGTAGATAAAAAGAACCCTTATTTAATTTGCCCAGCCACCATCGGAGATGTTAAAGGAGATGAAGTTTTCATTACGTTTGATGGCTGGAGGGGAGCATTTGACTATTGGTGCAAATATGATTCTCGAGATATCTTCCCAGTTGGATGGTGTGATTTGACAGGAGATGCACTGCAGCCACCAGGCAATAATGGTAAGACCACCGGTAATAACACTTAGTTTGTTTTTCCTAATTTTTGTTGCTGTCAAGGAGCGAGGTCTTGTGAACCAACTGGTCTTAAGCAGATTGTAGTATTTTGATATGTACACACCTGGTGCAAATGAAATAGTGGCATACTTTCACTGTACCTTTTTTGTGTTGTCTCTTTGAGAAACTACTGCTGCTCATTTACAGTAGTTCAAAACTATTTGTGCACACAGCACCTCTGGAAACCCTTCTTGCCTGATAAGTTACATGCCATAATTTTTTCTTCAGTTGCTTACTCGTGTCCATTTCATGTCAGATGTGCACATGCCCACGTGTATTGTTGCTGGAGATTTTTCTGCTAGTGAAAAACAAACAAGGAGTCCTGTGGCACTTAAAGACTAACAAATTTATTTATTCCATGAGCTTTCATGGGAGAAAATCCCATGAAAGCTCCTGCGATAATTAAATTTGTTAGTCTTTAAGTGCCACAGGACTCTCTTTTTTGTTTTGCTGAACTAGACTAACATGGCTGCCCCTTTTGGAACTTCTCCTACTCGTATTCATAGGGCTGTGTCTAGTGCCCTTGGAATCTGTGCACATATGCACCTTACAAGTGGCACTGCCTACTTTCCACCTCTGCAGTTCCCTCTTCCTGTGTTGATGGCTGCTAGAACGTCTTGCTTGCTTGCTTTCAGCAAAGCTTCTCCTATTAACAGTTTTCTCTTCGTAGTTACTAAACAGTAAAGGTCTTGTTTGTTGAGGGACTTTGTGCCCAGGGGCCAAACATGCCCTGGTCTGCAGGCTTCAAACTGTGTGCCTCCTGTAGGAAGCACATGCCTGTAAGCAGCCTTCACCCTAACTGTGTGAAGTGTTTGAGGGAATTGCTTGGAAAGAACAAGTGCTGCTGCTTCTTGAGTGATTTGCTCCTGGCCATTCCGTGTTAGGTGTAAGTGTGCCATGTGCATGGATCGCTGGAGAATTTTTTCCCTAGAGTACCCATAGGGTCGGCTGTGGAGCCTCCTGGAGTGGTGCCATTTTGGCTCTCTATACAAGGCACAGCCAAACCTACCCTCCCCAGTTCTGTCTTACCTCTCTGATGGTTGCTGGAGCATTAGACTGCTAGTGTTAGCAGCTTCCCCTTAACAACACTTAGGTTGAGTATCCATGAAGAGTTTAGCTACTAGTTAGATAGTTTGCTTAGTGATGTTGTGGATTTGAGACTGTTTCATTTGTGAGGAAAGAGCTGGTGGGGCTCAAAAATGCCTACCTGGGCTGGGCTCACACATGAATGAAGGGGGACCGGACAGTACAGGAAAGTGGCCCGGAGATTAGGAGGGTTCCTATGCCCATCAAATTATACTTTAACCACTGCCAACAAAGGACATCTTGGAGGAAGAGATTCAACTTCCCTCCACACAGAGGACTTTTGACGCTTCATGGGAGCTCGTAGAACAGATGGTGCTGCCCACCTTGGGGCCCTTGCCATCCCCAGCACCCGAAAGACAGGGGCCATTGAAAGGAAAGACCACACTGCTTCGCCCAGCCTCACCCCAGCACCGGTCACCATTGCCACCCTTGGTATTGGGTAGATCCCGGTCCCTACTTAGAGGGCAGTCAAAAGAGTTTCCAGCTGCATCAGCAGTGCCAGCCCAACACCATTCCCAGGTACTGCCAGCTATGGTAGAGGTGGTAGGAGCTCTCTGATACAGCTCCCTGACGAGAATGTCTGACCGGCACTGCACAGTCGTGGCACTGCAGGCTGAGGCAAGGGATAGTGGCCTGCAGCACCTCTCTTCAACTCCTTTCGACACCGCACCACCACGACCCTGATGTAGCAGATTTTCTTTGGACTCAGACGACAGCTCCATGGTGTCGAGAGGTAGTAGATATCGTGGTTGTAAGACAGATCCATATCCACCCTCTCCGTCCCTCCCGCAGTGCCAATCACAGTGGTCAGTAGCACAGCAGTGGCCTTTTTGGACTCCTTGGGCCTACCATCAGGAGGAAGGCACTGGAGTAAACAGGCCGCACTTGGCGTCAAGTTCCTGACCTCAACCCTTTTTTACAGTGAGTACAAACCACCCGCATTCCTGGCACAGGTGAAATGTTGGAGGTGGAGCCTGAGAGAGGAGGCCATGGTATCACAAGTTTCAGAAACAAAAGCCCCCATACCGCCTCCATCATGAAGAGCAGACCTCCGGAGCCATCAGTGGAATCTTCATCCTTACCCCCCAGATGAGGCAGTCCCAGGAGGTAAGCCAGCAGCCTTTCAGGAGGGACAGTAGAGCCTATCAAGAGCTACCCAGAAGTGTGGCTCGGGGCCTGGGACTTCAGGCAGAGGAGATTGTAGAAGAAGCAGACCCCATGGTGGACATTCTGGTCTCAGAAGGGCTGGCTAGTGTGGCTCTTCCACTCATTAAAACGACACGGACAACTGCCAAGACTCTGTGGCATAACGCAGCCTCCATTCCCCCCACAGCAAAGAAGGCAGGAAGAAAATATTTTGTTGGCGAAGGGGTATGGGCACTTTCATTTACACCGGGATTGCTATTAGTGGCTGCTGCCACCAAGAAGGAGAGGCAGGGACATCAAGGGCACACACCTAAATCCAAGGACGTTAAGAAGTTAAGAGCTCTTTGGATGGAAGATCTACTTGACCAGCAGGCACCAACTAAGGATTGTGAACCAGCAAGCAATCCTTAGCAGATAGGTGTTCAATTCCTGGACCTTGTTTGAAAAGTTTTCAGACAGGATTGATCAGGAATCTAGAGCAGAGTTTGTGGCTTCTATTAAGGAGGGCAAGGTAGTCTCCAAGGTGCTGCTTCAGTCTGCTCCTGGCTCAGCAGCCATTGTGATATGAGCTATGGCCTCTGAGGTCACCATGCGACAAGAGCCTCAGGGCTTCTGCAGGAGGTCCAATTGACGATCCAAGACCTCCCCTTTGAAGGACCAGAACTGTTCTCCCAGCAGACCGATTTTAAACTACAAACTTTAAAAGATCGCAGAGCTCTGCTGAAGTCTCTGGGCTTACACATGCCAGCCATTCAGAGAAAGGCCTTCAAACCTCAGCCCACGCCCTGCCCATACCAATGGAGTCAGGAATACGACCATCGGAGGAATTGGAATGGGTGATAAAACAACCATCATCCTTCTGGTCAAAACCAGGGCGCCTCTCACCAACCCTCAAGTTCCAAGCTCAGCTTTTAAGGGTATGCTTGAGGCCAGCATATCAGAAAGAGCTTCGGATCCATCTCCTCCCCACTTCGTGAACAGACTATCCCACTTTTACTGTGCTTGGTCCAGAATCACTTTGGATGCTTGGGTGCTGTGCATGGTGCAACAGAGCTAATAGTTCCAGTTCTCCTCCTTACCCCTGTCCCACCCACCCCCTTCCCCGTCCCTCTTCAGGGATCCATTTCATGAACAACAACTAGCCTAGGAGGTGCAGTCTCTCGTAGACAAGGGGGGACAATAGAAGACGTGCCTCAGGAGACGAAAGGTGGAATGTTTTACTCCCGCTATTTCCTAATCCCAAAAGGGGGTCTCTGCCCTATCCTCGATCTGCAAGGCCTAAATTGTTTCCTCTGCACGGTCTGCTTTCAAATGGTCTCCTTAGCTTCAATAATCCCATTTTTGGATTTAGGAAACTAGTATGCCCGCTTTTCATCTTCAGGATGCCTATTTCCATATTTCGATCATTGGAATAAGCTGCCTAGGGAGGTGGTGGAATCTCCATCTCTGGAGGTGTTCAAGGCCCAGCTGGACAAAACCCTGACTGGGATGATCTAATGGGAGTGGTCCTGCTTTTTTTGGCAGGGGGTTGGACTAGATGACCTCGTGGGGTCCCTTCCAACCCTATGATTCTATGATTTCTAGGCACAGGAGATTCCTGCATTTCATGGTGGTGGACAGGCACCTACAATTCACAGTCCTCCTTTTTGGATTGGTGGCTGCTCCCCGCATGTTCTCGAAGTGCTTAGGAGTAGTCATAGCCTTCCTCGGATGCTTACGCATTCAAGTGTATCCTTACCTGAACAATTGTCTTGTTTGGGGTTGCTCCAGCCCACCGCCTGCAGGTGATTCAAGACACCTTTGACAGCCTAGGTCTTCTAGTCAATGTGTAGCAGTCCACACTTGTTCCCATACAGAGGATCGAGTTTAGAGGAGCTTTGTGGGAGTCAAGGGTGGCGAGAGCCTCCCTCCCTGAGTCGTAGTTCCTAGTTATCAGGGACATTATTGGAGATTCTCAGAAATATATGTTGTTCATGGTGGGGACCGGCCTGAGGCTGCTGAGACACATGGTGCCTTGCATCTATGTAATGAAGCACGCTCGACTACACTGGTGCCCACTGCATATGTGGTTGTCATCGGGGTATTAGGCAGTTTGGGACAAGCTCGACGGTATGGTCATGCTCCCCACAGAGGTGATGGGGACATTGAATTGGTGGTGCCAAGAGCACAATGTCTGCAGCGGTCTCCCTTTCCAGTCGCCCCAGCCCTCGGCGCTCCTACTTATCGACACATTGGACTTGGGATGAGGGGGGCACACCTTGGCCACCTCAAGACTCAGGGGCTGTGAAGGGGCAATGACCTTCCTCTCCACATCAACTTCAAGGAGTTCCTGGCAGTGTGCTTGGCCTGCCAAGCATTTCAGGAACTCCTAGTGGGCAAGGTGGTGTCTGTCCGGACAGAGAACACATCTGCAATGTATTACATCAACAGGCAGGGTGGGGCTCGTTTTATGCCCCTTTGTCACGAAGCCCTGAAGCTGGGAGTTTTGTATTCACCATTCAATTCACTTGGTTACCTCCTATCCTCCTGGGTGATAGAACCTCCTAGCAGACAGCCTCAGCAGGAGGTTTATGACCCACAAGTGGTTCCTGAAGCAGGAGGTGTTGTTGGATGTCTTCCAGAGGTGGGGTCATCCCCAAATAGACTTTTCACCTCAGAATGGAACTAGAAGTGCAAGATCTTCTGTCCATTCAGAGGATGCAGCCCTGAGGTCAATGGCAGGCGCATTCCAAATTTCATGGGCGGGCTGCAGATGCTGCACCTTTCTTCCAATGTCACAAATCTCAAAGATGCTTCTGAAGATCAAGTGGGAGAAAGCCGCAGTCATAGTCATAGCCCCAGTATGGCCAAGGCAGCACTGTTATACACCCTATTGAACTTCTCCATCTGGGATCTGATAGCTTCTGCTACTGAATCTGCTCTCCCAGGACTGTGTCAGGCTGGTATGTCCAAACCTGAGATCCTTGTACCTCTGAGCTTGGAACCTGTGTGGCTGATGTGGAAGAAACTACAGCATTCATTAGAGGTTTAGGAAGTGTTGCACAATAGCAGGAAGCCCACTACTAGGGCCACATACAAGGCCAAATGGACAAGGTTTGTAACTTGGGCAACAGATAAGGGGCTCAAGCTGAGCTTGTCCCCAGCTCCAAGTGTGCTGGACTATTTGTGGTCCTTGAAGTCTCAGGGCCTCTCAGCCTCCTCAGCCAAGGTCCATTTAACAGCAACTTCAGCATTCCATGAACATGTCGATTGTGTGTCAGTTTTTTCCAGTCCAACAGTTAAATGTTTCCTGAAGGGCCTGGATAGATTGTTCCCTTTGGTGTGCTCTCTGGTGACTCAGTGGGACCTAAATTTAGTCCTGTCAAGGCTTACCGGCCCGCCCTTCGAACTTCATGTGTTCTGCTTGCTGCTTTTTCTCTCATGGAAGGTGGCTTTTCTGGTAACCATTACTTCTGCCAGAGGGGTGTTGGAGATTTGGGCCCTTATATCAGATCCATCCTACACTGTCTTTTTCAAAGATAAGGTTCAGCTGCACCCGCATCCAGCTTTCCAACCAAAGGTGGTCTTGCACTTCCTTTGCAAACATGAAATTGTTTTACTTGTATTCCATCCAAAACTCCATGCCTTGGAGATAGAAAATAGACTACACATCCTGGATGTTTGATTGGCTTTGTCCTTTTATGTTGAAAGAATGAAGCCATTTTGGAAGACTTCTCAGCTCTTCGTAGCAGTGGCGGACAGAATGAAAGGTAAACCCTTGTTAATGCAACACCTCTCTTCCTGGATAGTGACCTGTATCTGAGAATGCTGTGCGTTAGCCAAGGTGTGCCCTCCAGTGCTCAAAGTCCACTCAACGAGGGCTCGAGAATCATGAACGGCATTTCTGGCCCTTGTGCTGATTGTAGACATATGCAAGGTGGCCACTTGGTCTTTGACCCATACCTTTGCAGACCACTATGCAATCACCCAGCAGACGCACAACAATGCAGCAGTTAGAAGAGCATTACTGCCATTCATGAGGTTATGATTCCTGTCAAGGCTGTTCCCCACTCTGGAACTGAGTGCAGAAGCTGGGGGCCTGCAGCAGGCCTTAAAACCCACTGGCCCTAAAGCCTTGTCTTAAAACTCTCCAAGGCTACCACCTTCCTGGACTTGGAGTGGTATTGCTGCCACCACCCAAATGCAAAAACCTCTTGAAAACCCAGGAAGATGCACTTGGGAATTGCTTTCTGTGAGGTACTCTCAATCACTTTTATTTCTCCCTCAGGAGACCGATTGGACCCCAGCTGAGATATCAGCTGAAATTGGGACAGAATCCCCTTTTGTAGTTGGCTGTGCAGTCTGAGGCATATACACAGAAAACTTCTTGCCTTTGAGGACACAGAACCAGAGTTTACTTTAAATGGTAAAATCTTTAATTAAAAAGAACAGATAAGAAACACAGAGTTGCTTCTCCAGGCTTTAACTTACATAGTTACAGGATAGTGGAGGGGGGTTCATGTGCTCAGCGCAGAGGAATCCAAAACCAAACCAAAATAAATATCCTGACTGTGTGTAGCTAAACATTCCCTGTTCTGTTCATGCAAGGTCAGTTACATATTTGATTCTATATTTGGCAGGGATGTCACTGGATCCTTCAGGCCTGTCCCTTTGGCCTCCTCTTGATCCTTCCAGGAGCTTTGCTGCCACTAAACAGGAACAGGCAGGGCTGCTGCTCCAATTTAAAACCTGTACTTTGTTTCTATTGGCATTCCTGGGACTCACTGACCAGGGTGTTAACCCCTTCCTACCCAAAGTTACTACAATTCTGATCCTCTACCTAAGGTAAGACTATTGAATCACCTAACATGGAATGGACAGGCACAATTATTGAAGAAGAAGAAATGGTTACTTACCTGTAACCAGTGTTATTCGAGATGTGTTGCTTCTGGCCATTCCACTTCCCTCTCTCCCACCATTCTTCAGAATATATAGCAAGAAGGACCTGGGGAGGGGAGGGTTGGCTGAGCCTTATATAGAAAGCTGCAGTGGCACCACTCCAGGGACTCCACAGCCAGCCCAATGGGTATTCTACGGGAAAAATTCTCTGACAGTCCATGCATGTGGTGTGCGCACACGTAACATGGAATGTCCAGGAGAAACTCATCTCAAAGAACACTGATTACAGGTAAGTAACCATTTCATCTGTCAGACCTTTAAGCTCCATACCAAGAAGTAGCAGGACATAAGACTAAAGCCAGTCCTGAAGAAAGTCACTATCAGGCTGGTCTCTGAGCTTTACTGCACTGACTTTGCATCAAGTGCATCAGCAACTGGTAAGAAGCACACCACTAGCACTGAGTATGTCTTGGTATTGCTCCCCATCCTGGTGCCTAGAAAACAGCACAAAAAGCAGTGGATGAAAAGTGGCCACTTGCCTACTCTGCACATGTACAAACAGGCTGAGAGAGTGAGTTTCAAAATGGATGGTCGTGTTAGTCTAGTCCAGTAAAAAAACAATAGGGAGTTGTATGGCACTTTGACTAACAGATTTCTTTTTTTGCATGAGCTTTCGTGGGAGAAGATCCCATTTCCTCAGATGCTTCGAAGATGGGTGAACTTACAGAAAGGAATGAAGCTAAATGCAAGGGGGTGTAAAACATAGGATCAGGTCATACAGTAACAGCAAATCAGAGCAGTTTACAGGCTCAGTGAGACCTGTGCCAAGCTGTTCTGCTACCTTGGCTCCTGTATCAGCAACATTAACTATGCATAGAGTGTTGTGTCTGGTGAATAACCCAATACCATGTATGGATGAGTTAGAGAATCTGGCAATTCCTTTTGTGACTGAAGCTTTCAGACAGCTAAAGATCTACTGTCCCTCCCACACAGTCAAGACTTTGATCTCCTGCAGGCAGGAAGCACTGGGTATCTTCTCAGCACCAGGACCATCAGTTGTTTCCAGGGGCAAGCCTCATGTTACTGGTACCTCCTTCCACAGCCCATCTTTGGCCCCTGCCACAACACCAGTTCCAGTCAAGTCACTGGTCCACTCAGACTCAGTGACCTTTGATAGATCTGTACTGTACCCACACGTTCAGCATTAGATCCAATTCTGGTATTGATGTAGGTAACAAAGCCCAAGAAATGCCCCGGGAACATTGTGGAGGAGGGGGAAGAAACCTCTCCCTCCGCCATACAGACCCCATTGGCATCCTCTCCAGTTGAGGTAGGGGCAGTAATTTTCTGCCACAAATTGAGTTTAGGGCCCACCAGGACCTTCTCCAGTGAGTAGCATTCAGTCTGGGTCTCGAGATGGAAAAACTCAGAGACCTCACACATCCCGATAGACATTTTGGCAGCTGTAGCCCTAGCTAAGATTGCACTACCTATCAGTGAAGCAGTTCTGGGACCAATCAAGTCATTGTGGCATGGCCGCTTTTCTCTGGCCTCAAAGTCAAAGCTGGCGAAGAAGAAATATGTACCCTCTAAAGCAGTGGTTTTCAAACTTTTTTCCTTGGGACCCAGTTGAAAAAAATCATCTATGCCTGCAACTCAACAATTACATCTTTGAGTAATGCATTCCATCCTTTTGGTGGCAGCAACAGGGGGTGCTGTGACCCAGTGCCTGAGGGTCTGTGTGACCCAGTACTGGGTCCCAAACCTAAGTTTGAAAGCCACTGCTTTAAAGGGTTTGACTCTTTGTTTTCCCATCATCTCTGAGGGCCCTTGTTGCTGAGATCTGACAAAAGTCTTGCCTCCTTGCCTGACAGCTCATTTTACAAAGTCTCAGTTGTCTTTGACAGCATTTGTAGCTTAGGTCCCCCCTGGACATCTGCAGGGTGACAATCTGGTCATCTGTTCATGTTTACTACTCACTATGCAAGCAAAAAGTGACACTGTCTTAGGTCACACAGTCTTAGTCCATATCGGCTTGGAATTTCAATCCTACCACCTGATTCGTGACTTGAGAGTCACCTGTGTGGGAATGGACCTGAGCAAACACTTGAAAAAGAAATGACAGTTGCTAACCTTTCTGTAACTGTTGTTCTGCGAGATACTGCTGTAGAGGAATTCTCAGGAAGCGGGGGCCACAAACTTAGTGAGGAGGGGAGCTTTATTCTACACAGCTGCAGGCCCAAGAGCCCTGAGAATAGTGTACGTTATTCTTGTATAGTGACATATTACATCATAGTACAAAGCATATAATATTGCTGTATAGCCAATTAAGTTCTGGGTTCATCCTTTTTGCACCAAAATTTCCCCAGTTACAACCCATTCTCTTTGACCTGCCTTATCCCACATACTCTCCAATCATAATTCGCCTGTGCCATATAGATCTTTGGCCTAGTTCTTGAGCTGACCCCAATGGGCTGACTTTCAGAAATCTGCAGGCAAATCCAAACACCTCCTCTGTCTCCAAGTTTCAGTACACTGTCCTTGAAGCATGACTCTCTACATCTTCCTTATCAGCTAGTTGCTTCTACTGGCTCTCTTCCAGGCGTGCTAGCAGAACAGAGAAAATGTAGCTCTCTCCCCCAAGCCAACTGAGCTATTTATCTGTGTCTCAACACTGTTAGGCCTCAGCACACTGTAAAGTCTCAGCCCCAGAATTCTTCCACACTGCTCGTGGCTGTTCTGAATCCAGCCCACTTGCCTCTCTGTCAGAGTCACTGGCAAGAAGGAACTAGGAGGGACTGTGGGGAGGCAGTTTCCTATGCACTGTGCCATGAGGGTGCAGCTCCAGGTGGTGCCAGAGCTGACACAGCACATCCCACAAGGAAAAAAACATCCAGTGTCAGTGCATGCAATGTGCTTACACTTCTGTGGGAATGGACTTGAGCAACACATCTTAAAGAACAACAGTTATGGGAAGATTAGTAACCGTCTTGTTTTTGTTTGTTTAGATGTGTTGCAAGGGTTATTTCGTAATGCTTTGACAAAGGGTTCTTCCCTTTCACTTTATCACCACATTTTTCTTCTTAATTGTTTTTCATTTTGTCACCATCAGTCTTTTTTTATTGCATGCTCTAGGGCTGCAATGTGGTATTTATTTTTACCTTGGGCACTGGTTTACACTAGAAAATTAGATCAGTTTAACTATTGATCTGGGTTGTGAAAATCCACACTCCTCAATAGAATAGTTAAGCCAATTTGTTGTGTAGGTGGAACTGTGTCAATGGATGAATTCTTCTGGCAACCTAGATACTGCCTTTTGGGGAGGTAGGCAGTGTCTGCGTGAGTGCCGCTGTAGTATTTTAAGCAGAGACAAGCCCACAGTTGTTAGGAATTGGGGTTAATTGGCATGACTCCATGTATGATGTGATTTCGCACATCATTGAAGTGTGGATGCAGCTGATAGTTTATCTCGAAGTAGTATGTTGATTGGTCAAGCTTACAGATAAAGAAATACAATGTTCTCTCTACTTTACAGAATTATATCGACCTAACTTTTGTTGGCATATAGCCACCGCAGTTAATAAATTGCTTGTGTGTGTGCCCTCTTGGCTCCTTGTGTCAATGGTCTGCATCCTCACTGGGAGTACATCTATTGATTTTTATTGTCAGTGTGAAGCATTGTGGGACAGCTCTTGAAAGCCAGTAACAAGTTGACATAAACAACACAGTATTTACATTGATACTTGCATCAACCTAATTACATGGACTGACTAGGCCACTCAAGGAGATATTGTTACTAAATTTCTGTAGAGAGGCACTTATGTCAGTGGGAGCCAAATATAAGTGAAGACACCTCCACAGCTAGGTCTATGCACAGCAACATGTACAGATCTAAGCATCGAATGTGGAACAGACCTCAGTCAGGATGGTGTAGTAAGGCAAAGCAGGCCTGCAGGCCTATGATGTGTAAGTGTCTTGGGTAAATACCAAGATCGACTGTCTTACCTAAAGCAGTATTTGCTTTAAGACTCTTTAAATAGACCTTACTTGTGTACCAGAAAGCTTTAACACAGGGTTAAATTAATCTCCGATGTAGCTGTCATTGAAGTAAATGGACTTGGCCTATATCTCCACTACAGAGTTAAATTGACTTAAGTTATGTTGACAGTCATTAGTCGCTTTAATACCATTGATTGAGCATGTCCACACATTGCTGCTTTTGTCAGCTGAGCAGATCCAAAGTCGTTGCTCTTGAATCAACAGAGAAAAGTGCATCCTGGGTAGCTAACCCTCTGTGCAGCTCGCCACCATTTGTTCCTCTCTGCTGCTGGGAGGTTTGGGAATGGATTGCGATGCACCTTGGGGACATGCTGCTATCCTGTGATACAGTTCTTCCTGTTCCATCATTGCATTGAATTCCAACTTTACTTCATGCTATATTTCAACAGCCTTGTAAACTGTGCACCCACTACTCTGCCTGACAACAGATCCTGAGCTACTGACCATTGTGGTTATGAGCATTATGAACACCATGTTGCTGGTCCTGCAGTGTTTCAGGAACTGCAAGACAGAGTGACTTGGTGATGCCTGCCTTTCTGCCTGCCATAGAAAAAATAATTAAGATTGCTATTGGCATTCGTGCCACAGCTTACAATGGTGGATTGTTGGTATTGGGCTCAAGAAACAAGCACCAAGTGGTAGGTTGCCATCGTGAAATAGATATGGGATGATAAGTGGCTGCAGAACTTTCAGATGTGCAAATCCACCTTCCTCAAGGAGTGTACCTATGGCTATTCCATTTTAGGAGTATCTGTATTGGTGCGCTTCTGATCGGAGAGCTTTGTTAGCAGTCTATCCTGACCATGGAAGTGCTCCTCTCCACCTGCCAAGAGGCTAGCTAGTGTATCTGGGCAATCTCTCCTCAGTAACTTCTCAGCTGCCCCTGACTGGGGTGGAGCTAGAGCTGTCCATTTCAGTATTATTAACTCTTTTAGAATTGCTGATTTTACCTAATTTTGAAGTCCCTTTTTCTTTTTTTCTTTTTTTTTATTTACATTTTATTTTGGACATTTCCTAAGAAAAAGGAGAGAACTTCTGTCTTTCATTGAATCCCCTGTTGTCTGGTTTGCCTGGCTTCAAAAAATGCCTGTTTCAAGGAATCTATCACATGTCTGAAGGACACTCGCAGTGCATTCACTGCCAGGGAGAGAAACATATTCCATAAAAGTGTGCCTTATGTCAGCAACTGAAACCCAGACCCAGGAGGGAAAGTCTCATACTGATGGAGTCAGCCCTTTAGCCTCTGGGCAGGAGCTTTCACTGCCACTCTCTACTTCAAAGGAAGGTGAACTTTTGAGAGAAAACTGCAATCCCCTCATATAAGGCCTCTGGGAAAAGTTTGGTTGATATCCCCATAGCGAGCTCCAGATGATCCCCAGCTCAATAAGTATCATGATGTTGAACTGACAGGGTAAGCTGGAATGCCTAAAGACTTGATGAGCGCAGACAAAGAATCATCAATGCCATGGGAGCATGAGAAATATAGATCTGCTCCCAGGAAAGGCTGCACAGTATGGTCATTAGTAGAGCCCTGCAAATATGTGGATATCCACGGACACAACGTGGATATATGCTGACCATTTCTTGTGGCTGCAGATCAGATGCAGATCCACAAGTTTGTATCCGCACAGGGCTCTAGTCATTAGTATTGGTACCTCTGATGTTACGCCAGCTATTCTGTTGTCAGGGCTCTGTGTCTGAGACCGTTTGGTCCAAGCCTCTCAGCACTGACAGCCTTCACCAATACAGATGGGCTCCACACCAACACATTTCAGTGTATGATGCGCTGGAGTCTTCCCTGTTCAGGATAGGGGCCATGGTACTGAGTTCATTGGGAGTCTTTGGCTCACCAACTCTCTAGTCATGCGTCACTTTTCGTCATTGGAATCAAAGTGAGTAAGAGAACATAGCTTCCTGATGCTTTTCCTGCCTACCATATGGAGCCTAACACCACTATGGACACTAGGCATGCTGTCCCTGTGTACCATAGCTTGCCTGATTTGGGCAACCATGGTACCAACCCCTGGGTCCGGTACCACCACACAGAGACTCCTGGCAGGCCCAAAGGCAACAGGCCTCCATCACCTCTAGTGTGTCCTAATAACAACCAGTGAAGAGTCCTTTTTCAGCCACTGCCTTAAGGACTTCTGAATTTCCTTGTCAAGCAAGGAAGAAACCAGAGGTCAATGGATTGAGGAGGAAGTCGGTCATCCACCTCACTCATCATCATCACCACCAGACGGGATGGTAATGTTCCCTCCACTACCTATTGCAGATGACTTTAAGCTGTTCTAGGACCTGGAACACAGAGGTATCGCGAATACCTTTACTAGAGGTGTGTGAGCTGTACTACACGCTGGTGGATGTTGCACATTCATCCACCTGCTCCAGAGTGTACTTCCTTAGTAACGAGGCCCTACTGGACCCTACCTAGGTTATATGGCAGACTCCAGCATCTGTTCTATCAAATTGTAAAAGGATGCACAAAAAATATTTGTGCCAGAAAAGGACATGATGTTGTTTTCACACCAGTTTTAAAAGGGATAGCCGTGTTTGTCTAGTCCAGTGAAAAAACAACAAGGAGTTGTGTGGCACTTGTTTTCACACCAGCCTCCCAGTTTGATGGTTATTGACTCACTTAACTCTAAAAGTTGGCAACATCATTCTAAGTCCACCTGTTATGATGAGGAGTTGAAGTACCTGGATCTCTTGGGCCAGCAGGCCTATTCCTTGTTTTCCCTACAATACATAGAGGTGAATTAATAAGACTTATGGATTAAGTACGACTATCAGAACTATGTGAAACATAGTTCTTTTATTGATCAGCTCCCCAATTCTCACAAGAACCAATTTAATGCCATGGTTAACAAGGACCAGCTGGTTGCAAAACCATCTCTCCAATCTACATTTGATGCAGCCATTATGGTGGTGTGTTCTATTTCAAATGCCAATGTGATAAGAGAGCGGCCTTGTGGTTTCATTTTCCAGGCTCACCCAAGGAGGTACAAATGATGGTGGAGGGACCTCCTCTTTAAAGGGATGAAATTCATGGAAAAGGCTTATGCCTGTCTTCACACATTAAAATATTCAAGGTCCACTCTTTGATCCCTCAGGATCTACACATCTGGCTATGAAAGAAAGTACAGTCCTCAGCCACTGTTCCAGCCTAACTCAAACACTCATCCCAACATCCATCTCAATATGCACAGAGATCATGTGAACCTCAGAGGAAGAGATCCTGGTGGAGGATGGCAGGATCTCAGCAAATTTCCTCTCTGTCCTCTCACTTGAAGAGGCAGTTTTGATGAGTTAGACAAGATGCCTCTGGAACACTTTTTCCTTTCTTCATACTGGAAAACCCTACCCATCCCTTCGGAGACCATCTTACACCTGGGAACAGATAATCTCTAACAAATTGGTGCTGAAGATCATCCTACATGACTATTCCATCCATTTCTCCATCCTCTCCTCTGTACCCAGCACCTTTCCCCATCTCTCTTGAGGGACGGGCCTGTAACTAGAAATATCGGCACCTGAGGCAAACAGCCCCAAAGGCACCTGCCCCCATACACGTGGGGCCTGATGCAGGGCCCATGCATCCCCCTCCCCCAGTGGCCAGAGCTGGCTGGGGGTTCCCTACCCCACCGCAGCCAGAGCACAGAGGGGAACCCCTTCCTCTGCTGCGGCCAGCACCAAGGGGGAACCCCTTTCCCTGCCATGGCCAGAGTGCTGGGGGGGGAACCCCTTCCCCTACTGTGGCCAGCGCTGGGGGGGGGGACACCCTTCAGTCACCGTGGTTGGAGCTGGGCAAGGTTTCCCTTTCCCTACCGCCGGTGATAGAGCGGAGCAGGGGTTCCGTACCTCGCTGCGGTTAGAGCTGGGCAGGAAGCACCTTCCCTGGTGCCCTTTCAAACTGGCACACAGGGCCTTGCCCCTTTTGCCCCACCGTAGTTATGGCCCTGTCCAGGGATTCTTCTGTTGAGAGTCTGTTGCATTAGAAGATAAACCATTGTCTTAGCATAAGAGCCATAGAGCCAGCACCTGCACATCTGAGGGATACAGAGGCTTCTACTTTCATTACTTCTGAAGAAAAAAGACAAGTGGAGACCTGTGATGGGCCTCAGAGTGCTCAATAAGTTTGTCACGCCTCAGAAGTGCAAGAAAGTCACATTGTCAATGATCATTTCAGTGATAGAAAAAGGAGACTGGTTCTTGCTCCTTCCCCCCTCCCCCCCCCCCGTCTTCAAGATGCGTATTTTCACATACTGAGCCACAGACATTACCTCAGGTTCATACTAGGCCAAGACTGCTAATGATACAGATGTAAGGCAGGTTTAGAAGCTGTGCCTAACAGCTTCGGGGGTGGGGGGGCAACTAATCTGCACGGGTTTAGTATTTGCATGAGCACAAAGAATACATTAGCATAAATACACTATGGGTGCAGGGCAATGTGGGTAATGGTATTTGGGGCTGATCTGATTACAAATCTGTCAATATCTGTAATTCTACTGAAGGGAAATATGAAATACTGTCTTTGGCAATATGCTACTCTCTGATTGTTCCAAATCTGTTTGGGTTAGTGAAAGGGTAAAAGCTACCCTTAGCTAAAAAGAGCCTTGTAAGAGAGGCCACTGCCTGTTTCAGCCTGGAAAAGGGAGACGGCTGGGGTTTGCATAGCTACTTCTGGAGCTGTGCTTGAGGCATTTGCCTCACCCCCGACCCCACTGTCAAATGATGGATCTGGCTGGGCTTCTCTTAAGGCCTTTCTTTGTTTTTTAATGGAAGTAGCTGTTTGCAGCTACTTGAGGTTAAGAGCTGAAATCACTGCGAGAGGCAAACTCTCTCTCTCTCAGCTGAAATCACTAGAGAGAGGAAATCCTCTCTCTCTCGAAGCTGAAATCACTGAAGAGGACCAGCAGATGGAGTGACCAGTGGGCAGAGCTGGTGGACAGCGGGCGGAGCTAACAGACAGTGAGAGCAGCCAGCAGGGCCTGGGTGGTGCAAGTGACCAGTGGGTAGAGCCAGAGGATGGTGAGGGCAGCCAGCGGTGAGCTGGGTGGTGTGAATGACCAGTGGGTGGAGCCGGCAGACAGTGGGCAGAGCCAGCGGACAGTGAGAGTGGCCAGTGGCGAGCTGGGCGACGTGAGTGGCCGGTGGGCAGAGCTGGTGGACAGTGGGTGGAGCCAAGGGATGGTAGTAGTGGATGGAGTGAGTGACCAATAATTGGCACTGGCGGACAGCTGCCATGACAGACACTCCCTACATACCCGAGGGTTGGTTGGGAGCCTAGTTAGCACTGATTCTCCATATCACTGCCGATTTTGCTAGTGAGTTTACATTTGCTGTTACAATCGTGTTGGAAGCCTGATTAGCACTGATTCCTCAGATCAGTGCAGGTTTTGCCATTAAGTCTTGTGTATGTTCTGCTATGTGGTGTGGGTTGTTGGGAACCTTGGTCTGTACTGATTTTCTAGATCAGTGCTGATTTCTGTTATTTGGCCTTTTACATTCTATTTTTACTACAATTAAAAGTTCTGTATACTACACTCAGACTTGTGCTTGTGAGCGGGGAAGCATTACCCTTTTGGGGTGCCCAGGGAATAGTGCATAGTTTCCCAGAAGACTCGGTGGGGGCTCGAGCTGGTTAGTGCTGTAACATTACTTGGAAACCCCTAGATATAGAACCTGGCCCTTATTCTGCCAGCCTGCCCTGGCAGAAGGGTTACACAGAGTACTCCCTCTTTTTGATCTTTCATCGTGTCCCAGAGTATTCACCAGGATCCTTTTGGTAGTGGCAGCCCACTCTCACACTCAAGACATGATTTAATGTTATTTGAACAACTGCATTGTCAGGTCACAGTCCTTCACAGAGGACCAAGGAATCATTCAAATCACACTGGATCTGTTCCAGAATCTAGACCTAGAGATCAATGAACAAAAGTCAACTTTAACACTGGTTCAGAAGCTAGGATTCATAGAGGCTGACCTCAACAATGTTGAGATGAAGATACTCCTACATCACAGATTTTAGTCTCTCCTCTTGATAGAGAATACAGCCCAGCGCTCAAATTTTGGCCATACATGGCCTCCAACTTGTGGGTCCCATGGCTGCAGACAAATTGAATATTGATAATACCAAACTCTTCCTGAGATACCTTCAGACATGGTTTTGTTTAGGTTATGGGCCAAACAGACACAACGTAAGCAAACTAGTATCAGTGCCCACTGGGATTAAGCCATCCTTGGACTGGTGGAAGAACCCGGTAAATGTCTATATGGGATCCAGTTTGTTTAGTTTTCTCTGTCTCCACTCCTGACCACTGCTTCGTCACTCAGAGGATGGGGTACACATCTCAAATGTCTCAATACAGGGCAAATGGTCTCCAACAGAAACATGCCTTCACATCAACCTGCTCTTACTCAGAGCAATTAGAAACAGTTACACTCACTTCCTTGTGCTGATTAAAGGCATACGATGAGGGTCATGACAGACAATATGGCAAATATTACACAAGCAACAGTATGGCAAATATTACACAAATATTACATCACTCGGTGTGTGTAGAAGAAGAAGAAGATGTGGTGCATCTCCCACAATATACAAATATTAGCAGCTTGCTTACCAGGAATATATACAATCTAAGCTGCAAATTCCCTCACAACCACAAATGGGGGTTGTATTCTGTGGTATTCCACAATATATTCTGTCACTGGTAGACATAAAAACCAGATCTGTTTGCCACTTACCAGAACAAGAAATGTCAATGATACTGCTCCAGAGTAGGGATCAGATAACAGTCTGTGGGAGATTCTCTCCTCTTGCCACAGGACAAGGGCCTTCTTTAAACCATTTTCCCATTCCCTTTGGTACTGAAAGTCCTCTTGAAAGAGGGGGAGAGGGGGAGCATATGTCATACTGATAGTTCCTACCTGGCCCAGACAGAAGTGCTACCCTAACCTGTCACAGCTGGTAGTATGCCCACCAATGATTCTTCCAATCACTTCATACCCCCTATTATAGAATGAGAGAAATACTCTTCCTTCCAACTTATTGATTATACAGCTCAAAGCCTGGTTCCTTTATGGCTCCAGCACTCAGGGACATCTTGCTGTGTAGAGATTCAAGAAGTGTGGTTGCACAGTAGGAAGGAAAATACTCACTATACCTATCTAGAGAAATGGAAACAATTTCAGATCTGGTACCTGCCCAAAGGTGTCATCCCTAATATGTGCACCTTGTCAATAATCTTAGAGTACTTGTTGATGCTCAAGAAACTGGGAATCTATCAATTTACTGAAAACTCATCCAGCAGCAATTGAAACCTTCCATAGGCAGGTAGAAGGATATTCACTCTTTTCATATCCAACTATGAAGAGGTTTCTCAAAGGCATAGTAAACCTCTTCTCACAAACCAGACTTCTCATTCTCCACTGGGACCTGAACTTAGTGGTAGAAGGTCTGACTTGGCCACCATTTGGACACATGGTAACTTGTTCATTAACTCACCTTTCCATGAAGATGGCATTCTACATCGTCGTCACCTGTTACAGAAGGGGGATGGGGATAGACTAGCTTTGATGGTACATACCCTTTTCACACTGCTCTTCCCTGAGAAGGTCATGCTTAGACTATGTCCAAAGTTCACTCCTGAAGTGACTTCTGTATTTCATATCAATCAGCATATTCAGCTTCCAGACTTTTATCCCAGACCTCACCAGGATAATAAAGAGGCCATCCTCCATACACTCAATGTGAGGAGAGCCTTAGTCTTCTTTCTGGACAGGACGAAGGTCTTCAGCAAATCTCCAGGACTTTTCCTCTCCATTGCAGATAAGTCACAAGATACAGCAATTTCAGTTCAGAGGTTTTCCAAGTGTGTTTCAGGCTGTGTTATATGCAATTGGTAACAGAGTATGGTAACGCCCTGATTTTCAATACATGCACATTCTGGGAGATTACTCTCCTTGTCTGCACCTTCTCCAAAGGTATCTTATCAAAAGTCTGCAGATCAGCTACCTGGGCAACTGCACCTTTGCAAAACACTATGCCATCCTGGGAGATTCAGCTGCAGAAGCCAAATATGATGCTGTGACACAGGGACATCAAACCAAACAGCTCATTCTTTCATTTGCAGTACTTGCTTCCCTGTCTTGATGGTGTTACCAGTTCAAGGCCCTGACAGGGATTCCTTTTGGTCCCCTTACCTACATGCAAGGATGTACAGCACAAGACCTCTGGTCCCCGAGAACAGCATAGAAGTACATAAACATCCTGGGTAGTTCAGTATGCCTGTCAGTTGCTTCTCCCATTCATTGTCTCACCACATGCAGCTCCTCTTGGACAACATGACAGTAGTTGTCTATATCAACAAAGAGGGCAGAACCAGACCACTCACCCTCTGTGAAGAGGCAGTATGGCTGTGATATTGATGCATTCAGCACCTTGGCATACTACATGCAACACACCTATGAGGCACAAACAAGAATTTAGTGGACACCTTCAGCTGCTCTTTCCACTACAACTGTAGGTGGGAATTGCATTACTGCACTCTCCATGCCATGTCCATTGGTGAGGCACATCACACCACAATGGGCTCTCTGGATGATATCCTAAAACCACAAAGTTCCCCTCTTCTGCTCCAGAGGAGCCTTCAGACATAGGTTGCAGGGAGATGGCCTTTTTCTTACCTGTGCACGCAACTTAGAATATGCTTCCCACCTGCCCAATCCTGTGCACGCAACTTACAATATGCTTCCACAAGTATTCTGCAAAGTGAGGCAAGACCAGGCAACTCTCATGCTGCTCATAGCCCCATTGTGTTCCCATCATGGATTTTCTTCACTCATCAGTCTGCTCACCAAATCACCACCTTCCTCTTTTCCTGAACCTCCTCTCACAACAACACTGCCTAATTAGGCATCTCAGTGCAGACCCTCTTCATCACATGGCCTAATATTTGAATGGGGCTCACAAATAAACAAAGCCTGCCCTGCACCAGTATCAAACATACTCACCTATAGCTGTTGCCCCTGTACTAGGGTATGCTACCAGGCTAAGAGACAACACTTTACAGAGTGGCCATCATGCACCCGTCACTCCACAGACATGATGTTTGTACTGGTCATCTTCAACTATCTACATGACCTTCTCCTTTTGAGCCTCACCCAGTCCTCCATTTGAGCCCACCTAGCAGCCATCAATGCATTACTCCTCCCTTTGGAAGGATGGTTGGTCTTCAGCCACTCAGCCACAACTAGATTCTTCTGGGATCATAAACACCTTTCCCGTGATTAGACAATCTGCCCCCACTTAGGAGCTTAACCATGTCCTCTCAGTCCTCATCAAGCCAGCCACCCTCCCTTTGAGCCACTGGCTACTTTCTCACTCACCCACCTAACAATGAAGGTAATTATCTTAGTTGCATCCACCTAACAAATCAGCAACCTAGCAATTCTGATGGCAAACCTGTCGTTCATAGTGTTCCATAAGGATGTCCTTTTGGCTTCTCACCAAGTTTCTCCCTAAGGTGGCCTTGCTGATTCACCTCAATCAGGTCGTCTGTCTTGCTAAATTCTGCCTGAAACCCCACACATCTGGCAGGATGAGCACCCTACACTGGCTTGACATCTAGTGTGCAGTTGCCTTTTACCTTGAATACACAGGCACCTTCTGAATCTCACCCAGACTGTTTCTAACTGAAGAACAGCAGATGGCATGCCCTCTCATCCCAACTCATCTGCAAATGGATCGCCCTCTGTACTATGGAGTGCTATTCTGCTTCACGAGTCTGCACTACCAGGAATTACAGCCCACTCTACCAGTTAGTAAGCCACCACATCAGCTCTCATTGCAGATGTTCCATCGTAGGACATTCGTAAAGGAGCAATATGGTCCTCCATTAATATTAACCACTCACTACACCATATCCTAGTGGCCTGCTGTGGACATAGCAGTCAGCTGCATAGTCATATGAACTCTTACAGGTACTGAGCCCTTATTCCTAATTCCAAATTGAATATTACTTGCTACGCTACCCAAATATGGAATCCACATGGAGACCAGCACTCAAAGGAGAAAGGGAAATTACTTACTGTAAGTGATGTTTCTTCAAGAGGTGTGGTCCCTATCTGGATTCCAATCCCATCCTCCATCCCTTTGCTATGGGCTCGAAGCCTGCTGGTAAGAGGGAACTGAGAAGGCGTCAGCCTGTGCAGCCTCCTGAGACCCTGGGCACAGCAACATGGACCACACATGGTGCATGAGTTGACCTGAGACTACGTCAAACAATTCCAGCTGTAATGCATGGAAGCATGCATACCCATGTCTGGAATCCAGGCAGGGACCACACCTCTCGTAAAACCATCAGTCACAGTAGGTAATCTCCCTGTTTATTTCCGATTTTTGACACTTTCAGATTAGCAGTTAGACAGGGATATATGAGGGGGCAAGCGAAAGAAGATTTACAACACTGTCTCGCTGACCAGTTAACATTAAGTAATCCTGAGTTCTGTCACCATAGGTTTGGCAGACTTCATAAAATATTAATACTATCATTGAATGTCTTTTTTGCATTTTGCTTTGCAGTTTTGTTCATTTTTAGATATGACTTGCTCATACTGATGACTCTTTTCAGTGTTTAATCCTGAAAATCCTCGAGTAATTGTCACTGATGTGAGAAATTCCTATCACACTTAAGAATGTATTTTTTGCATTGTAGCTAGCAGTCTGGAATTTTAAGATTGAATTGAAGGGAAACTAACCTGGAGTCATCAGAACTGGTTTCAAGGTGCTGTAAAACTTCATAGTAAGAGAGAAGTGTCTGTTGAACATTTCTATACTCAAGTAATTCATTACTTGTTCTTCACACATTGTGTTATTGTCTAGGCAACATAATACATTTTGTATCCATCATGTGAGGCAGTAACCTTTCCCTGCACCAAGGAACATGCATACTGCAGAAATGAAATGCCTTCTTGAACAAAATGAAGGTTAGTGGGAAGATATTAAAATTCAGTTGAAAAAGAACCTGTCTGAAAATTGCTCACTGTATGATTAAGTAGTTTTGTTGCAAAGATTGAGTAGCATCTTTCATGCAGATGATGACAGAAAAAAATTGTTTCTTTCTTATCCAGACTTTCCTAGACTATCAGAATGGGAACTCAAATGAACCAAGATGTGAGAAAATGAGATGCAGGGACTAATGCGTCACAAAAGGAAATCTCTAGCAGAAGTGCCATAGAGACAGATTTTAGTGGCCAGGAGGAAAACTATGTCCAGTAGTCTAAATGTAAAAGTGATATGTGATGAGGTACTGTAGCTTTTATCCTTAGACCTCTCTTTTTCCACCATACATGTGCTACCTCATCACTTACTTCCCAGTTCAATGCTTTCATTGTTGGTGAAAGCAGTCTTTTTTCATTATCCTAATCAAGCTGTGATATTAAAGGTCTCCTTCAGGAACTGCTTGTAGGCATAAGAATAGGGCAGGCATAGACATAATGGAAAGTACCTAGTTGTCTGTTTTCTTTTTCTTTTTTGTTTTGTTTTTTAATTTTCCAACATTTTCAATGTTCAATTTCTTTATTTTGATTTCTCCAAGATGATAGTTATCAGAAATTCACTGCTTCACACTGATGATATTTGATTAATTTTTTGTTAAAACCAGCTATCCTGTATGTAGAAATTTGTATTTATCCTAGTTTAAAATGTAATTAATAATCTTCACTTTTTGCAAATAAACAAGAACAGTTGTTCGATAAACAATTTCACAAAATTTTAAAAAATTATACTGGATTCTAAAATTTTTACAATAACAAAACCTTAAATTAAGCAGTACACACAGCACAATAATATATTTTTTCCAAGAGAACATTAACAGATGTTGATGTGTTATTTTTATTTTGATATAAATTACGTTTTTCTCTAACTCAGCTTTGTCCTGTGACCAGTAGTTAAACCAGGAACACAGACAATGTCATCCTTGTTTTATATGAAAAATCCACAATATTTGGAGTTACGATGGTGGCAAGTCGTATTTTTCTCACGATTAGGTTTTTCTTTTTTGTCTTAATGTTTCTTGGCCTCTCATAACAAGGCATGTGAGGTGCTGGGTCTCAGAGAAGGCATGTGTTATGAAGGGAGGAAAGGGGTTTTCCTCTCTCCCTGAAGAAGAGACTACCTTGCAAGTCTTTGTATGAATAAGCCGGAGGAGATACTGTAGTAAAGCAATTGGAGTCTTTTCTTTTAAAAAAATATGTTGGAGCAGTGTTCAAGTGTTTTTTGTCTGCCCATTACTTAATGGAGTCTGTTTTCTTATTTCTTCTACTTTTAGTTCATCTCATATGTACCTTTGTGTCATGAGTGCTTGTTACCAATCAGACAGTGGATGGGACTAGGTCAGGGGTCTGAAACCAGCGGCTCTGGAGCCGCATCCCATTCTTTGGCTGCCCCCTTGCAGCTTTGGCCTCTGCGCTCCCTGCTAACCCCACCACCACCGGGTGATTCTGCAGGTGACCTACTCCTGCCCCTGCCTCTGCCCCCTCTGCAGCAGGCACCCTGGTCCAGCTCCTCCCACTCTCCAGCAGGATGCTCTACCCATTGTGGCTCTCAAAACACTTGGCTATTGAAGACATTTTTTTTAAAAAGCACTTCTTATCTTTCATGTTGCTGACCCTTGGACTAGATGGTTGCCAGCAGTTGCATCTCAGCATATATAATCCACCCAGGAATAGCAGTACTATCATTTTTTTAAAAATTGTGCTTTTCAGACAAAATAATTGACCAGTTTCCAAGTTGACTTTGTTTTTCTTAGGCTTGTTGCATTTTGTTTTTCCCTTTGGCATTCCATCTTGCTCCCAGTGAAGTCAGAAGGAAAACTCCCATTTCAATAAGGCCTTGTCTACACGAGCGTTTATGCCAGCAAAACTTCTGTCAGTCAGTTGGGTGTGAAAAAAAGCATCCCATCCCCGAGCACCATAAGTTTTGTCAACATAAGCGCTACTGAGGACAGCTCTATGTCAACAGGAGATGCTCTTCCACTAACATAGCTACTGCCCTTGGTGTGGGTGATTCTGTGATGTCAGCAGGAAAGTTCTATCCCGGCGACATAACATGACCTACATAGGCTCTCTTACAGGTGCAGCTGTACCAATTCAGCTGTGCTGCTGTAAGTTTTACTAAGTGTAGACTAGTCTTAAAATGAAAGCAAGATCAGGTCCTGTGAGTTTCTTGGTTGACTTCTCTCACTCCCCAAATTCCAATTATTTCTGACAATGAGACCTAAGGAGTCCCCCCCCCCCTTTCCAATATATTTGTCTCACTCCTGCCACCTGCTACAAAACTGTAGAAATGATGTGAAGCAGAGAGGCTGCTAAAGAGGGACTTGGATTGTCTCATGATGCAGAGCTTCACTTCACCATGCTTCTCATGGTAGGTAGCTTTGGAATAAGCATGTGGTTTGTACAGCTTCCAGCTCAATAGACATTGTTAAGGAGTCTGTAGGCACTACCGTTATACAAATAAATGATAAAAATTGGGCCTCCTTCTCAGATCACTGAACCTTCAATGTCCAATCATCGTTTAGTAATAGTGGAAGTGCTTTGTTATAGAGGTGGATCGTGCAGCATGCAAGTCCTACACATTTTTCTTGTTGGCATTTGGTTGTCATTTTATCAGGGCTATCCCTAGGGAAACGCTCTGGGGAGAAGGTGGGGCTGGCGGTCCAGAGGCCAGGTTCTGCACTGGCCCCCCTCCCTGGGCCAACTCTTCTGTTACTGGGGATGGAGCAGGCTGGCCTAGAGGCCAGGCTGTGCTTCCCTGCTCCACCCTGGGCTTGGGGAGGGCTGGCATACAGGCCAGACTCTGTACTCCCCCCCAACCCTTTGCTTTCAGCTTCCCACCAAAGCTAGTGGAGTGGGGGTAGGGGACATTGTGGCAGTGGGGGACTTGCAAAACCAGGGGGCCTGCAGAACCGCAGGGCCCAGGATAGTCACCCCTCTCCCCTCCTGATCCCCACTCCTTCTCCCCAAGGATGGGCCTGCATTTTATTGTTAGCTTGACCTTGGACTGGGAGGTGGGGAAGGGTCAGTAGTTGGGAGTTTTGTACATAATGTTGGCTTTTTTAGGATTGGGGGGACTGCCTGTTCCCCTCCTCCTGGAAGATTATGAGTTCCCTTCTCTGAAGATGGTGGTCAGATATTTTGGCTAATAGTGGATCTAAATTCGTCAATCTTTTTGCCACCATTCCTCATTTGAAAGATGGAGAGAGCTCTTTTACCCAGCCTGTCTCTGTTTCTTTAGCTTTCCAGCTTTGTGGAGGTGTGTGTTTTTTGTTTTGTTTGTTTAAATACATACATACAGTGAGGCTTAGCATAAGGGGGGACCCAGTCTCACCAGGGCCTTGAGTCACTACTATAATGCAAATAATAATAGTGAAGAACCCAAGCAAAACAATGTGATTTAATATTAAAATCATATTTTGAAAGATAAAAATCATTCTACTGCCCACACTGACAGTTTAGGCCTATCTCATCAATGGCTCTGTGTCTAGAAATTCATTGATGTTCTGCACACAGATCTGTCACAGGACTGGGTAGGTGGTATTTTCGAGTAATTTCATGTCAGTTTCTAATAACATTTTTATAATCACCTTTCAGCAACTGTCTGATACAACTTCCAAGTATTTCAAATACATCACAAACTCTCTAGATTCACAACTTCTCGGTGCTCCAGATGAGCAATGTAGAATAAACAATTGCTGTGGATTTTTTTAAGGAGAATTCTGTTACCTGGAATAGCACCAGTCTTTAAGCCTCTGGACTGTAGTTTTCCGTTCCTTTCCCCTTGGTCTGAGCCTTTCTATAGCATTAGGTTTACCAATAATCTTATGAGTCTGAATAAGTCTAATAGGAAATACCAATAAAACGTTCTGGGTTCAGATTCTGTGATCCTTTACACAAATTCAGTCCACTCGGTTAGTTCTCCTGCTTGTATGAGTAAGGAAAAAAGAATTTAGCCATGAACAAACCTGATCCTTTAAACCCTAACTCATGCAAGTAGGTCCACTTGACTTGAGTGGCTTTCCATATGAAAGGACTGGATCTTTGGTTAGAGTTACAGGTATTGGAGTCTCAGGATATTTAGATTGGTTTTTTGCTAATTTACATTCAGCAAAGAGTTACAAATATGTGTTCTTAAGGTAACTTCAGAGCATTTGAAAATGTCATGTTACTATTAATTTACTGTCATGTTACTAATTGTATGTGTATTAAATGTATATACTTAGATATTTAACATAGTAATGTAATTAGAGACCTCTCTAAGCTATGCAGAGTCTGAATATTTATTAACATTTTATTTGTTTACTCTGTGGTTCACAATGGTTATCTGTACTTTTAGTTATACGACACCAACTTTTCAAAGGACTTGCATACAGTTTTTATTTAGGATCAGAACCATGGGAAAGAATACTGCGAACTAACTTATATGCATGAAAGCCATGAAACTTCAACAGTTGAAATTTTATTTTTTTAAATAGAACAGCCTGAAACAAAATCTTTGTTTTGTTTGTGCAAATGAGAAGACCATTGTAATGCAAAGCAGTTTCCTGAAAAAGCAAATGTGCTTTTTCTGTTGTAAATATCCCTGCTAAATGCTGCAGTAATTGCAAGCAGAGCTTGGCGTTTTTCTCTTTCCTTTTCATTGATATATTTTAACAAGTTCTCTTGAGACTATTAAAATGTCTTAGTTTTTGGAACATGTGGTCCAGCGGGGCTAACTTTGTCTACAGATGCAGTGGGTTGGCAGCTAGGTTTTGCATGTCTTTTCATTTCTTTCCAGATTCTTTGACCCAGTGTAACCTTTGGTCTCCCTCTGAAGGCAGGGGTGAAGGAAGTATGAGCAGGTGACTGATGATCACTGTCAATACAGCCTGCAGACAATATGCGAATTACTTTAGCAGTCTCTCACTTCCCTCAACCCCCCCATCTCTTAAACCAACAAATGCAAATAGCTCCATTCCCATTTGCTAGTATTTCAATGCTGCTGCCAGGCAGCATGTGCTTTGTTGTAGACTTACTTATTCAAAAAGGCGGTTTGAATCCTCGTAGGAAGAAAAATTATCTAATGGGACCTAAACCCCCTTAATGGTCAATACAGCTAGTATTTGACCCTCTGGAACGTAAAGGTAGGAAAGTGCTGAAATAAATGTTTTATATTAAAACAAGTAAGGAAGAAATGATTAGCACTATTTGTGTTGTTAGCCTTTGTTTAGTAAATAAAGTCAATCCTTTCTACACAGGAATAGAAATTTGCACACTGTGTAGAAACGTACCTGTACTAGAACCTGTTGGCACTAAAATTTGTCTTTGGGATTATCTGTGTGTTTAAACATTTCATTTACTATGCAGAAGAGTATATGAACACATTTGGTAGGTTTCAGAGATGGACAATGACTCTGTGAAGCACATTTCTTTGCAATTTCTTAACTTTATTTATTCAGCATGATATTGTGTGTTATTCGTAAAAATAGCTGTATTTTATAATTTTGTGTTGCCTTCCACATACGTTGCATATTGAGTTGTCACCTGGAAGATACAAAGCATAGGATAAAAGTTGTTATTTGTAATGGCTACAAATTCAGTTAAACCTATTAAGAATTCACATACAACAGCAACTTAAAATAAGTCCTTAATGCGTATAAATAAAAGCAAAAATATTACTTTCCTAATTCAAAAGATCTTTTTTTCCAGTAACTCAGAGGAAATTTGTGGCAACCCCCCTCCCCATATTTAATGGAATATAGTTAGGATTATACACATTGGCATAGAAGGATTTTTCTGAAAATACTTATTAAGGACATTTGATCCATAAGTGAATGAAACAAAACATACAAAAATGTATTTCAGGTGTCATAAAACTTTATGAACTTGTATGAATAGAACTTCTGTTTTATAAGCATTTAAAGTGTCATTTTGGGATGCTGAGTTCACTTTACCGTGACATATTCTCTTAAAATTTCCTTATAGCTAACTCATAGGAGAAGTACTTATTAAATGAAATATTCTTTAGAAGGGAAAAAGCTCCACTTACAAGGCTAAGTGCTGGGATGCATATTGCACTGTATATGGAGAGGCATTACTGTGTGTTCTAATAACAACGATCTGTCTAGCATCCCTTGAAAATGTATCTTCTAATTTTATTTGTGAAGGTTTTGTTTGTTTGTTCTGCAAAATACACGTTCATGAGCAAATAGTGCAGCATAAAACAGTTTTCTGACGTTCACAAAACTGGAAATTAGACTAAAGTCTTAAAATCCATCAAAAACTCCTCTTAAAGCTTGCAGTAGTATTCCAGAACAGGCATTTTGGCTTTTGCTATCTCGGTTCAGCTTTAACTTTAACTTGGAATTTCTCAAGTTCTGTCACATTAAGTACAGGTTCACAGATTTTCAAGGTTGTAGGAAAACCATTATGACCATCTCTTCTGACCACCTGTGTAACACAGGCTATAGACTATAATAATGTGATTCCTGAATTAAAGAACCTGATGTTTTTAACTGAGCCAGAAGTTACGTTTCTAGAAACACATCCAGTGTTGACTTAACTACCGCATGTGACAAAGAATCCATCAAATCCACCCCTTTACCTCAGAGAGAGAGAGAGAGTGCGCGTCCATATGTGTGTGCACCTGTATATACGGATGGGGACCAGGAGGGATAAGTGAAGGCTTATTTTCCTGATTTTATTTATGGTTAGTTTTAATCTTTTTCTTTTTTGGGATGCAAGTGATGTGCATTCCCTATATTTTTGCCTTTTATTTTCTTACCATGTCCTCAAAAGCTTCTCTGTCTCTGCTGATCAGTCTTCTCACCAAAGGACAGTAGATACTGCAGTTACCCTTGGAGCCCAGTCACTCACTCCTGTTTGAGGAGGCACAGGAGATGCTTGAGACTAAGGCGCTCTCCCATCAGTGATATATCTGTTTAAGTACAAATGCCTTCTGTTGTCTTTTGATATCAGTTTGTTGCCAAGAAAATTTATCATGACTTCAAAGCACAATCAAATAGGTAAAAATACATTGTTAACTAGAAGGCCTTTATTTAAGAGAAATTTGGTCATGACTTGCCACCTGTCATCATCTAAGGCTAAGCTGTGATCTAGTCACTCCTTGTAAGCTACATAAGGTTAGTGAGGTTTGTATTTAGTGGATATTCCACAAAGGAAAACTTTTGATACAGCAGGAAAGTTATTTATAGATGGTTTGCTTCCTTTGGAGTCAATGTTGAATCCAAGTTTCAGTGGGCAAAGTGCTGCTAGAGGACATTTTTTCAAATGAAATGTAAAACTGAAGTGCTGGTATTTTAATATAGTTAATTCTTATATGTAGTGTTATAGCCCTGTGGGTTCCAGGATATTAGAGAGACAAGGTGAGTAAAGCAATATCTTTTACTGGATTGACTTCTGTTGGAGAGAGAGAGAGACAAGCTTTTAAGGTTCCACAGAGCTCTTCTTCAGGTCATACCCGCTTAGTCCCTATAATTAATCCTTGGCATTTTTCACAAGACCTTTGGGTGTTAAAATTGGTGTTTTGGATAAATTAAAGTTGTTAGGATTTTGACTGCCAGAATGTTCTTCCTCCTCACTTGGATGATGATCTTCATTTTCTGCTGTGCACAGTTGAATAATTGACTTTTCACCTCTGTGACAGCTGCCTATAGAGCAGGACACACGTCCTATCACTTCAAAATTTGTATTGTGGTTTGGGATTCTTTTTGAAGAAAGGCACTAGATGAATGTAATAGCAGCCATAGTAATGGAAACTATGAGAAACATCAAGTTGCAGCTGGGGAGGTCGAGGCTGGATATTAGGAAGAACTTTCTTACTAGGCGAGTGGTGAAGCATTGGAATGGGCTACCTAGGGAGGTGGTGGAACCTCTGTCTTTGGAGATGTTTAAGGCCCAGCTGGACAAAACCCTGGCTGGGATAAGTTAGTGGGAGTGGTCCTGCTTTTTTGGCAGGGAGTTGGACTAGCTGACCTCATGAGGTCCCTTCCAACCCTATGATTCTGTGATCTGTAATATAAATGTTTATATAAAATTAGCTTATTTGTTAACTTAAAAATTTCCTTTGTAGAAGAGTCCCCTTTTAGTATATTTTGGGGGGCTGGAGTCAGTTCTTTTGGGTTTCGTTAAATGGAATAGTTTGATACCTAGCGAAAGTTTTAAAAAAGCATTAAAGTTGGTTTTGTAACACAAATGGATCTCCAGATAATAACATAAAATGCTTTCAGATTCTGTTTTTCATTTCGGTGTGTGATTTATGGTTTTGTTTTTTGCAGTTTCCCTTACAAAAAGAAGTACCAAAGTCCAGACTTCCCCTTCCAAAGTGACCCGGCATCCAATGCAGTCGCCACAAAAGTCTGCTGCAGTATCAGCACAACGTGGCAGGAAGCCAAGTCGGGGCAAGTCCACCGGACAGTCTACAGTTCTTCAGAAGGGAAGGTCACCTAAAAACATTCCTTTGACAAAAAACACCTTTATTGAAAACACTGAAAATCTCAAAACAAGGAAAAAAAATTTAAAACCTGGAAGAAAGGTTAGTTACAGCTGCTACTTTAATTTGAATTGCAGAACCTTGTAGTGGTTGGTTATTTTGAACGTATTTATAATTCTGTGTACAGTCTGCTGTTTTCCCTTTGAGCATTTAAAAGTTGTCTGTATTTGGAATTTACCAATGTTCTGAAATGCTTATTTCAGCATGAAATCCCTCCACCCCAAGGAAAACTCTTATTTTTCTAGAATCCCATTTTCTGATTTAGCTTAAACACTGAATTTATTATTATTCCAGAATAGCTATTTCAATAAATATCCATGGTTATGCAAGTCCTTAGGATATTGAAATTTAAAGTATTTTCTTAGTGAAATAATGCTAAGTTTTACAGTGTTAATCTTACTCTGGAGGCCATGTTAGAAACCGAGATGATACATAATTTCATTTTAGAAAACTTAAAAAACTTCTGAAATTGCAGAAGTGGTTATTGTTGCATTATGTAACATGTTGCTTAAGTTACTGTATATGTGATATTTTCTGTTCATATAGGATGATGTTTAGTTGTTTTCATATATGTCATTATTGCTTGCACACATACACAGAAGAATATTTTAATTAACTCCAGAAATAACTATACATGCACTCTTTGGAACATAACAGGTATTACCAAAAGAAGGATGAAACAAGTAAAATGACCTTTTGAATACACTGGGAGTTCCATGCTCTGAGAGCTTGCAAGGTTCACACTGATTTGATGAAGCGTGCGCATTAACAGACATTAAATATAGCGGAAGTGCCTTGTGCTTATAGGCTTAAGTATATGTTTAAGTACAGTTCAGACTGATCAAATCTGTCACATGAGTTCTATTTATGTTAGCCTGAAAATACATATTTAAGGAAGTTGGTCTTTTGTCAACACATTGCAGATTTGTTTAAGTTTCTGAATAATTCTCAGGTGGAAAAGCAGTCTATTATGTTAGCTGTATGTTTCACTGTTGTCATCTGTAGGTGCTCCATTTGTAGGTGTAGCAATGTCCCCTGTGCCTAGGGCTAGAGACCTTCATCAGCAGTGCCTGTACAGTCCCACATGTACACCTCCTCTCTTTCACATGTGCATGGGGCATATATATATATGATGCTGTGCAGGCTGACCACCCCCTGTCCCTTCTTTGTCACCATTTGGTCTGGGATCTGCAACAGAGCCTGTTTCTCTTGTGCTCTCAGTAGACAGTGCCTTATCTGTTAGGCTAGTGTAGTTTTCTTTCTTTCTTAAAAATTTTTTTTTTTTGTTTTAATTTACCTTTACAGTTGTTTCATGACTTAAGTATCTGATTTCCCCCCATTTCTCCTTCCTGACGGGGAAGCCTTTTTTTCTTTATCCTTATGCACAGATCTCCTGGGTTTCAGAGTTGCATTTCTTGTGAAACCACCTTCCCAGTAATGGACGGCCACCCACATTGTGCATTCACTGTCTGGGAGAGGAGCATGTCCCACAGAAGTGTTCCCATTGGCCTGAAATCCAGAGCAAGAAAAGACTGGGGCGTTCAATTAAAACTACTTCTCCCAGAGAAATTGCTACAACCAGCATCATCAGTTCTAGGCCTGGACTCTTCCCTGGAGAGGCCCTCATATTCTCCCTGGTTGTCTACTTCTCTCCCCATGTCCCTTGAAGAAAAAGTCATCCTTTTTTCACTCAGATGAAAAGAAATGTTTTTCCTCTTCATGCTTTGAGACACAGCCCACTAGAACACCCTCCCAGGCAAGGTCTATTGCATCAGCCTTGTCTGACAGGGAACACCACTCCAGGGTCCGTCCAAATACCTCCAGTATTGACACAAAGAAAGTCCAAAGACACTAACGGGGTAGACTTACAGGCCTGAGAACTGGACATGCTGACTTCAGAAGTTGTGGCACAGGCACCTTTTTCAGACAAGTGAAGTTGTCAGTACTGAGAAAAGCCTAGCACCATCAAAGTTGTCAATGCAGAAGACTTGGCTAATACCAACAAGTCAGTGGTGTTGACCAAAATTAAGGTATCACCTACTGACATCATGGTGGAATGCATTCTTCTTTTGGTCCCGAGTCATGCACAGGGACTGGTGATGCTTTACCCACTCCACAAGAATTTGGATTTAAAGACCTCTTCGTATGTGATGCTCCCTACGCTCTGCTCCTTTGACATGACTTCTCCTCACTTGCACCACCCTCACTAGATTCACAGCACTTGTCCCATTCTCTGCTGAGGATTGCACCTATCTTCCCCAGTGCTGATGAGGAAGATGAGGATAGCTCCATGACTTCCCTATCTACCAGACAAATCACACATGCTCATTCTCTCTATCCACAGTCTACATCTGGTCCATGGTCTTGGTAGGGATCACCATGGATGGGGCTACACATTCACTGTGGATGCAGTCCACGCTAGTCATATTGAAATCCTTGGGCCATGCACAGCACATAGTTTGGGAATCCTTTCAAATTGCAAAGCTGTAGACTTATGCTGTTCTCTTTTCCATTGGGGTCTCATCCTCCAAAGACTGAACCTTCACCGATACCAACTGAAGAAAAACAAGTAGAATAGGAGGCTCCACCGACGCTGTGTAACAGACATGGCCAAACTGTGGCTCTTGAATGAAAAATTGTGGCTCGTGGTAGAAAGTCAGCAAAGCAATTTAGTAGGTAAAAGTATATGGCTATATGCCTCAGTGTGTCTCTTGAAGGTTTAATAATCAACTTGTGTGGCTCTTGAGATCCATAACTTGGGCCACCCCTGCATATAACCTCCTCTGATGAGTTATCATGCCTCCATTACTTACATTTGCTGATGACTTCAGACATTTTCAGGACGTATTCTGCAGGATTGCAGATTCCCTCCAGATTCCTTCAGCGGAAATCAAGGAGCAACAGCATAAATTGCTTGATGATGTCCACGTCCTCTTCCTCCAACATTGCCTTACTGATCAATGAGGTGGTTCTTGATCTCACAACGGTGCTTTGGTGGACCCTGGCATTCATTACTCCAACCTGCAAATGCTCGGACAAAAAATATTATATTCCTGTGAAGGATGTGGAATTTTTGTTTTGACATCTTAGCTTAAAATTCTTTGGTGGTCAGTGTGGTACGAGACAAAGGTCGTCAGTACCAATCCCATTCTAGTCATTCAGACAGAGATTAAAAGTGCCCACATATATTTGGGTACATAACATACTCATTACCTATGCTCCAGTTTAAGCTCTCACACAACGAAGCCATCATGGCCAAGTATAATTACTTAACCTACTCCATATTGGAGAAACTCTACTATGACCTACTGGAGGCCAAGAAGGAGCAATTCTAGTCCCTAATATCAGAGTGACATCTACTGACCCATGCAGCCCTGCAAGACTCATTAGATAGACATCACTGCAGACAATGGTGCCTGATGCATCATCACAGCTGTGGTAAGAAGGCTCCATGTCTCATGATTGCCTAAGGAGATAGAATCCTTGTTAGAAGACTTGCCTTTTGAGGGCCAGACTCTTTTCCTGAGTGCACAGACTGTCTCTGCTGTCCCTTAAATACCCCCATACTACAGTTAAATCTCTCAGAATTTACACACCAGTGCCAAAAAGATGCTTGGGAACGTATCAGCTCCCCCCACAATACAGACCACAACAGTACATTCTTCAGTGACAATACTACACCTAGCACTGACGGCAAAGGCTTTTCTTGCTATGCAGCGCCAATGGCCTCCAAGTAGAGTAGAATCACCGTTAGTGGTATTGTAGAGTGAGACTTTCTGGAATGTCATACCTAGGAAGTTGGCATTTTTGCTCTATTTATCTGTTTATTCTCTGTATCCAGGATGATTTGAGTCCTTTCTGTACTTGATACTTAGGTGTATCACCTCATTGCAGGATGCTGCAGCTGACTGACTTGGTCAGTGCAGTATTCTCCAATCTGTTTTAAACCACCTGTGCCCATCATCAATACAACATAACACCCACCACTATCAGTATAGCAACCTCAGTCACCTCCCAATGCCAAATAGGCTCTCCAATCAGCCCTTTCTGGCCTGCTGACCTTTACCAAAAAGTTTGCTTCTCGCCATGTCCTGTGGAATTTATAACAAGCTAAAACAGTTCTTCATAGATGTTGTAGTAAAGTTCAGAGTGAATTCATATAGGCATAGACACAAAGTCTTATAATTTTGTTTTTATTAGATAGTTAAGTGAAAAGTCTCTGTAAATATCAGATTGTTTCTGAAGTCATATAATAGTAGCTATCAGAAAACTTGTTTAATTCTGACATGAGAATGTTCTTCAGTCTCTGAGTAGCTTTTTAATACAATTCTTGGCCAAAACCCCAATCTGTATTGGTCCATGTATTAAGAGATGTGAACTTTTTCTGATGTTTTTTCATTCATAGTTGCACAGACTCTCTTCTCATTTGTGTTCTCAACTTCCTTATGGCAGGTATTTGCATGGGAAAGCAATTGGTTACAAGGAAAAGCGATACAGAAAAATATTTTAGTTGGAGTTTTCCAAAAGACCTACTGAGGGTGTTATGTTCCCGAATTCTGTTGAAGGTCAATGGTAGCTGATTTTCTTGCTGCTGTAGTCTCCTTTTGAGAACTCCAGCTGTAGTAAATTTCATCTCAGGTGTAGTAGGTTTTAATGCAGTTCAACAGCTAGAAATTAAGAAAACCCACACCATGTCACCAGCCAGATCCCTGCTGTTTGCCAACAGTGGGCAAACTTCTGTTTGAGGTACATGTAACTCAGGGAGTAATGAAGTACTAGCAATAAGAAGTTTCTGTGGGACATATGAGTGTGTGGGAATAACCATCTTTTAAAATAAGTCACCTGTTGTCAGGAAGAAAAATGGTGAGTGTGGTTAGAATGGTTTTAAAATCCCAGGTATTTTCATGTATGCTCCCAGAATTCATTAGAACATTGGAATAAGGAATGCTTTCATCATGTAATAAAGGGCCAGACTGTGGCTGTTCTATGCCTGCATGTAATGAAAACCCTTCTCATGTTCCATTTTTCCAGTGCAGGAGCAGCTGTAATTTGTAGCATAAAGGGGTGGAGATTGGCCAACGTATACTGCGTGTTGTGCTCTAGGCTGCAGTTAAGGCATTGTTTAGGTAAGAAGGGTCAGAACATATGCAGTGTTAGTGATTTTATCACAAGTTTTGTGAGTTGATGTTTTTAATTAAAGTGCCGATTCCTGGGAGACAAGCGATCATGTGAGAATCTCTGGAAGTTTCTAGTGCTCCTGATTGTGGAGGAAAGCTTGAAAATGTGGCCTGAATGTGCTGCAAAGACTCGAATGAGAAAGCAAATGAAGTTCTCCAGGTCTGTAATTTTTAAGACAGTCTCACAATTTTGGGGGGCCTGGCAGCTATTTCTATTAACATTTTGCACTAGCAATGTTATGCTTGCATCTTTGTGCAGTACCAACTTGCAATTGCAGGACAGTAGTTTTAGAAAATATGGTCTGCATCTTTGGAATAAGTGTAGTAGTCAACAGCAAGTGAGCTTGTTATCTTTAACCCTCCACACTGCACCTCTGGAGGCATTTGCTTTCTTTGACCTTCACAGGCTCGGAGCATCCACCTACCCTCATGGGAGCAGTAAATCTTCCCTCACTGCCACAGCCCTTCTTCCCATAACCTCTTACATGGTCCTACTCTTAGACCCACACACATGAATGTTTATCAAAACCAACTGCAGATGCAAAGAAAAGTTTAAGAGGAACTCATAGCAGAAAGCAAGATCTGTTTTGTGTGGTGTCTTTCTTCACTTAGCCCGCAAATAAAACAGGAACATTGATGAGACTTCCACATCAAACCTCCTGTTCTGCTACTTTGGATGACTCTTTTCTTGCTCCAGTGTAACAGGGGCACTAACCCAGTTGGAAGGATGAGCTCGTTATGATAGTGAAACAAATCTTAACTGAGGCTATAGCTGTCAAAGATAATTTTTAAAATTATTTGTCTGGAGTGAAAAGATTAACATTACAAAAGTGGTGCCATCAACTCTTGTGCTACTGATTTGCCATAAACAATTCCTGTTTTACTTAAGTGGCCTCTGATTAAGCATGTGTTATTTGTTGTTGTCTTGGCAGCTTGTGTGGTATTTCCTTTCACACTGCAAGGGCCCTATCCAGCATTCTGTTGTTTTCCAGCAGTCCCTCGCTAGGTGGATACCGCCTATTGGAGCTGCTTGACAGCCCAGCCAGCCAATTGAGAGACATGCTTAGCTCAGAGCATGAAGTAAGGGAGAATAAATTAACATGCCATGTTTGTGGTTCAGAGTTAGATGGGCACATGAACTTCCTTTTTCCTGATACCTTTATTCTCAGTTTGTCCCTGTCTCATTTCTTAGACAGGAGGGCACACAGGAGCTGCAGGTGTAATTTCCAGCTCTGGCAGCCAGTGAAATCTGTTCCTGCACCTTCTCCGGTTACTCCTCTTGATCTAGCTCTGAACAAGTTAGAGTGTAGAAAAAACAAAAGTGTAGCCACAGCAGCAGGAGGGACTACCCACCAAAATACTTACCTAAGATTTCAGACAGGACTGTACTTGGGACAGCTAGCCCATGTCACTGTTTGTGCCACTAGAATTATGCTCTTATTTTTAGTACACTAGATCAATGAAAGCTAGCACAAGAACATCTGTCAAAGCTGGAAGTTACGCCAGTGTAGATGTACCCAGGGATGGCTTCCTTGAGCCATGTCACAAAACCATAATGCAGAGGACTGGCTCTCTTGCTGTTTTAGTTAAATACCCTGAAGGAGTCCATGTTGCTAGTACAGTGGTCTCCAGCCTTTCATCAGCAGATGGCATGCAGCTTATAGGTTTTAATGGCAACTTCCCTTCAGGAACCAACCATGATCAATCATTTGGGCACCACTGTTCCAGAAAAATGTCTCCCTGTTTGGGAATTTCAGTGCAGTATGTAGACTCTAAGGGTACGTGTTCCTTACCTGAGTAGCTGTGTAAGAAAAAAATGCCAGTGGTTTGGTTTTGTTTTTTGTTTTGTTTTTTAACAGAAAAAAGTCTTGCCAGTGCAGTCTCCTCCTACACTGTCTCCTCCACTCACTTCTTCTGAGGGGAACAAAGGCAGCACACAGATACTGAAAGATGGAGTTTACATTGCTGGTGCAACAGCAGCTATTATATCCACAGGTAGAGGTGCTCTGAATGTATGAAATTTCTTTGCCCTTAAGAAAAGCAGTTGTATTGTTTCATGCAACTATTATTCTAAAATATCTGCTGCCATAGATTGTTTTTTTGCTAATACCTTCACCTTAAAATATATTTCTGTATTGCAGTTCTCCAGTGTACTTGTGTGAGGCTGGTGTTTGGTGCATGTGCAATGGCAGAACATTACAGAACTTCAGGAATTTGATGCCTGGTTAGCATGTGTTTTGGTGTGTAAATCAGAAAGTCCATTGCACTTCCAGTAGCCTTGCAGAGCCTGGAGTATAATGCTTGATAAAGAAGAAAGGACATGCTTTGTCTCGCCTTACTTCCATCCCAAACAGCAGCAAAATGTACTCAAAATGACTGTTTTCCAAAAGGCTATCAAAGACTACTGTCACACTCTAGAAAATATGAAAATAAAAATGAAGATGTCATTGTCGATATCATTTTTCACTGAAAAAACAAAATGCGAAGAAATAGGCCAGATTAAACCATTTAACAGGGAAAGGCAATGAACTGTATTCTCAAAAGGGTGATGGAAAAGGAGTAATCTGGTTACAGCTAACAGCCCTCTGTGCAGTGTTGCGTTATAATATAATGGGATAGTTTATAAATTGTCAGCTGTTGGTCCCACCAAATCCTGGGCACCTGCTAAAAAAGTGCCCAAAAGGCTGATAGGAATAGTCTGTTTTCATTGTTTACTATTTTAAGCTGCATTTACAGAGAGACTTGTCCCTCTGCTTTGCCTCCTCTGTCTTCTTGTGGCTACCCTCCTTCATAGTTAGTCAGCAATGGGACCAAATAAGTAAGCTTTTCATACTAAAAGAAATCTGTCTGGTTCACAAATATTACTGACCCCGAATAAGAGTTTTTTTAAGCATCTTACAGAGTTTTGTAGTTCTCTTCATATCCATATCTGTGCCTCCCACAGCTTCTGATGTCAAATGGAAAATAGGCATGAATGTGGAGACCAGAAGCATTTTGTATCTTTACAAATCTGTTGTATTGAAAGCCCAAGATTCATTTGAGCTCAGATAATACTGTAGTTCATTTAAAAAATAAAAAAACAAAAAAGAAACAGAACAAACAAGGAGTCTTGTGGCACTTAAAGACTAAAAAATGTATTTATTGCATGAACTTTTGTGGGAGAAAATCCTACTTCGTCCAACACGTAGAAGATGGGGGAACTTACAGTATGATTATTTTCCTCTCATTCTGTAAGTTCCCCTGTCTGTTAAGCATCTGACAAAGTGCAGTCTTCTCCCATGAAAGCTCATTCAATATATAAATTAGTCAGTCTTTAAATGCCACAGGGAGGAGTGTCACTGCACTGGGAAAAGACCCAGGGCATGGGCATAGCCCCCTCATCCCCCACCAATTTTCCAGCTGGGCCCAATCTGGCCTCAGGCTCCTACTACTGCCAGCCTGGCCCCGGATCCCAAGGGCCAGTAGAGGTGGGCTCGGCCAGAGGGGGCCTGGCATGAATTTTTGGCCGGACACTGGGCTGGGAGTGGTAGGCACTGCCGTGAGCGGCCTGGCCTGGGATGGGGCCAGGAAAGGCAGGCGCCGCTGCCAGTGGCTGGATCGCAGATCTCCGGCTGGGGACAGGGACAGGAGAGGCAGGGGCAGCCCTGGACATTCAGGGCACTTGCAGTGGGACTTGGGGCGTGTGCCCAGTGTGCCGGAGCCAGCAACGCCCCTGGCCACAGGACTCCTTGTTCAGCAAAACAAACTGAACTAACACAGCTACCCCTTTGGAACTTAAAAAAGCAGGGTTTTTTAAATCAAATTTAATGCTTCAATCCATTGTGTCACCACCAAGGCATATTTTTATTAGACCATGATAAATCCTGGTTCCATTGAACTTAATGGAAAAGCTTCCATTGACTTCAGTGAGGTCAAGCTTTCACCCCCTATTTTGTCTTGTTGCTTAACCACAAAGCATGACCCCTGTGGCAGATCTGAGTTATTTCAGGCACCTGTCTTTTCTTGAACAGACAGTTGTTTTTTGATTTCTATAGGAAGTGTCTTCCTAAACACGAACTTGACTGTTGTTTAGGCCGATTTTAACTCTGAAAGATAACATAGGCTATTTTAGAGTAATGCATTTTGTTCAGGTCTTCACTTTGACTCCTGTGTTCTTACAGTTCAGGGGTAGTACTGGGTGGATGTAGTGCAATGGAATCCACATCCATATGGAGTTTAGTGGCAAGCATAGGTGGTTGTAGGCTGGGATAAATTCATCATGCTAGTGTGATGGGGGGGAGGTTACAAGCTGATTCATCAAGTTGAGAAAGAATTGAATGCTGCTGTGAATGGCTGTTAGTTTGAAGATACTTGTCGTGTGGTTGGTCACCAGCAAGTTGTTGTGCAGTCTGTACAGTTTTACAAATGAAAATATTGGAGAACAAAGCTGCATTTGGTGTCAGTGGGAATACAGTGCCATTAAGGTGCCATTTTAAGTATCCTAGTGGGGAGGCAACTGGTCCTAGAGTTGCTTTCAGGTACTGGGAGGGATTTGAATGAAATGTGAGCTCCTGAAGGAGAGAGGGGAAACCTGTGTAGCTAGCAGTTTTGAACCTGGTCAAAATCCTGGTTTAACTTTAATCTGCCAGGACCTCATGAGTTAGCCATTGCTGCATTGCCCGCTAAGTTAACTGATAGTAAACCGTATTCTTACAAAAGAAAGTGTATGCGCAGAAAGTGCATGATGTGTTTGCCCTTTTTGTGCATCAGCTGAGTTCAGGAGGACTTTTGACGTCAATTTTGATTGAGTATGATGACTGTGCCTAAAGTGGGCAGCTTCCATAAATATGGTTTGTTATTTTTCAGTTTGTGTTTATGTTAACAAGCATGGGAACGCTGGACCACACCTGGATAAGAAGAAAGTGCAGCAGCTTCCAGACCACTTTGGGCCAGGTCCTGTAAATGTGGTACTTCAGCAGGCCGTGCAGGCCTGTGTAGACTGTGCCTATCTATCCAAAACAGTCTTTGGATTCCTAAAGTCAGGACATCATGGTGGGGAGATGATAACAGGTATGCAGAGACGTTGATTTCCCCCCCCCCCCCCCCCCAGTTTATTCACTGAGCTATGTTTGAGAAATTTGAGTTTGGTGCAGAGTAGGGGTGTTGAGATATTAGATCACTGCTTTGCTACTATTTTTATATTCCTTTTGTAAATCTTTGAGCATATATAAAAAAATCCAAATGTGGCCATGTTTAATGATTGTGTATCTATGGCGAGCACTTAATTTCTGTTTAAATACAGAGGGTAAGATGATACAAACCAGTTTTATAAATCTGAATTCAGCAATAGCAGTGTGAAATTACATATATCAGACAGCATTGTTTTGTTTTTTTAACCACATAGAACTTGCTTACCAAACTAAATAGACATAGCAAAACACTTGTCAAGTAAATTCAATGCAAGTCAAAGTTCAGCTTTATTAATTCCAGTCACTCTCAGTCTTATCCATACATGGCATTTGTCTTCTTGGTGATGTAACCAAGTGGGTGAAAAGTTTCAAACTAATCTTCTTAGGTTCCAGATAACTGATGCCATATGTTAAACAGAACTGTTGTTAATTCTCTCTCTCTCTCTCTCTTTTTTTTTTTTTCCCTTGCTGTAGTAATATTCTTGAGGCAACTTGGGGTCAGTGTTTGAGTACCTATGTTCTGTACTACAGAATAGGTTTATTTCTTCTTTATGCTGGGGCAGCTCTGTTGATAAATTATACTCATAGCTCAAACTCAGTAGCTGCATCTCTTCAGTCCAGAAGGGGGGAAAAAATGACAATCTTCTGCATAGTAGTAAACACATTAATTCCTAATTTCATCACTGACATTAAGAAGAGTTTGTCTTACTTTAATCTCCTTGCATTAACACCAGATGTGGAAGATGATTAGTAGAAGGCAGGTTTATTTAAGCTGTCATAAAAGAACTCGTTACCTAACAATGCTAAAATACAGCATCCTGACCCACAGGCAGCAGAAGTTTTCAAATCCTCTATGTGGAAGCTACAAATGAGTTTGTTCACAAAATGGAATTCTCTCCTTGTCTATCAGTAAAGTTTAGCAGCTCTGTACAAATGAGGTTTCATTACTAAGACATCTTTTATCTATTCAGGTGATAACACAGCATGCATACTAGCATGTTAAATATTGTCATAAATAATTAATACTAAAAATGGCCATATTACAAGAACAAAATATCTTTTTAATGCATCTTATCCCCTTTTTTTTAATTGATTGTTTATAAGGGACTAAATCCTTGTCCAAAAGCATGTATAAGTAAGGAGTGTGAATAGAACTGGGGAGAAGCCTAATTCTGTTTCCTGGAGGATTTAGTGATTTTTAAATTTGGTTTAGTTCCAATTTGGAACAAAAGCCTAAAATTTCAAAATTCTCCACAAAAAGGAATTACCATTCTTTGTCTATCTCCACTGGAAATCCAGGCAGATGAGGAATCACAATTGAGAAACTGGGAGTCCTTTTCCCGTCTGCCTATTAGCCGCTAATCAGGCTCCGAAGGAGCCAAACAGGCAGGCTAGAAGAAAAATATTGGACTCCTAATGGTTTCTGGCAGAATTTCACTAAAATTGAACTATATGTACAAATGTTTCTGCTTCAATGAATTGACAACTTCTGTTGGAAAAAAATTTTGTCAAAAATCTTCCAGCCAGCTTTAAGGTATAGAACACTGAGAAGGAAGAGGAATTGTTTAGCAGAATGAAATGAGGTGTGATAGAGTAAAAGAAAGACAAGCAATATGAAGTCTGAATACCAGGAAAAACTGATCCCTGGACTTTTGGAATGATGCCCCAAAGAAAGGGATGGAAGTTGCAATGTTGGGCAGGTTTTCTAAGTAGACCAGACAAAACACTAGAAAATATAAAGTGAGTTGGGCAACTCAGAGAGAGTGGCTTTGGATGGGTTGTTTAAAAAATGGTTTCTTTCATCTGTCTTATCATAATAAAGGTTAATCAAGTAAATTGCATGTAGATTGGTGAATTGTCATGACAAACTTTCTTGTCTTCAGTAGAGATCAATCCAGCACTGACAGGTAGATGGACACAAAGACCTTAAGTCTCTCCTAGATTCTACTGGCAACAGCTATGAAGCTGGGGAAGTTGCCAAAAAACTATCACATAGGGGTCAGCAGTTTCCATGAATGTTTTTTTAAAATAGTATTTTCACTGGGGATAGGAATTTGCACATGGTATCACACTCTTCTCTTTGTCTTCAGTGACTACCATGTCACATTGTGGTGCCTAGGGGAAGCTTCTTTTGCCTAGATTATTTATTCGGTCTGTTCTGTGGTGATCCTTGTCATAATAGCTTATTGCTCCACAACTGTAATTAAATTTACCTTTGCAACATCCCTCTGAGATACAGTAGCAATATTTCTATTTTGTAAATAGGAAGCTGAGGCATGCAGAGTAAGTGGCTTCCCCCTGGGCACAT
Organism: Podocnemis expansa; assembly: GCA_007922195.1. Taxonomy (NCBI): domain Eukaryota; kingdom Metazoa; phylum Chordata; order Testudines; family Podocnemididae; genus Podocnemis; species Podocnemis expansa. The sequence continues at coordinate 33,767,995 of ML681989.1, read as the reverse complement.
GGGGTGACTATGAGGCCATCCAGATGGATCCTGGAGTTTCATTATGACAGAGAGTGCTCTTTTGCAGTACCTGTCAGGAGATGTATGGAAGATCATGTAGCCCCTTCAGTCTCCCTTACTGATTTAGAGCTAGGTAGAATTTATTCTGCGAGACCCCACAAAATATCTGTGGCTGACCCTGAAATGGTACAATAAGTCCTAAAGATGTTATTTGGATGTTCAGAGTCTTGTTAATCTAAGTGACCTCAGTGGTTTCTTCACCATGAAGAAAAGAAGGTTCAGAAATTGTCCTGAATTCATTGATTCTTAGAATTTAGCAATCCACAATGAGTCATCCACTTCTGAGAGCAAATGAGTGAGGTTCTACTGTAGCATTTTATACTAAATTATATTTAATGCATTTATAAAATAACGTCACAACAGTGTGTCACAGCAGAGGTGTTACTTATATTGGTCTTCTGATTTCTGATATTAGTTTTAACCACACTAGATATATTCTTAAAACTGAATAGATTGCCCTTTGTTGATGGTAGAATGATTCTCTGTATGGCATGTCTTCTAATTCAGATTTCTGTGATTTAATGTGGTACTGACAAAGATATGTTTCTGAAAGTATACCTGTGTTTTCCCATCAGAGGCATGTGGTGCTCTCCAGCTCATTTTACTCTTCGGAGGAAGTTTTCACACCAGAAGCTTGCATATCCCAAATCACATGTCATGAGTTGGAAAGGCAAGAAGGCAGATTAGTGGAAATGTTAACACAGCCACTTTTTTAGCCATGAATTACATATTCTAGGTTATCTATTTGATTTGTGATGTGTTACATTATTTCTGATTAGACAGTACACAGCTAATTCAATGTGAATTGCTCATCTAATAGTCTGGAATTAGCATTCTTAGGATGTTTTTCATCTCAATATTTGCTGGAAGAACATGGCTGGTCTTTTTCTAAAATTTTTTAATTTCTGTTAATTCTTTTAATATAAGGTTTAAACATATCATCCTTTGTGCTGTCTCATATGAATATAATAAACTATTTTGTTTTAAAGCAATTTAACTACCACTGGTATCTGTTCTTGGGGTCCTTACGTTGGCTGAGTTCCTACTGCATGCTTGACCTGCACATTTACTACTGAATTGGGTTCTATATTGCTGAATAACTCAACTTCTAAAATAGCAAACCAGTCACCACCTGGCCATCATTGTAGTTGAGGCAGATGACAGTCTGCACTAGTATGATCAGTTCAATTTAACAATTCAGGTGTCTCAAGTACTATAAAAATTCTCTTATATCTTATCTCCTGTAAACATTTGACATTTCTTGCTGTTTAGAAGGGAAACAACAGAAAGTAAACACCGTCAGTACAAGTGAGTTTAATCTGAATTTACACAGATGTAGCATATCAGAATCTGGTCTCTTGAAGATAAATTTGCTGAATAGTCTCATAAGAACAATTGTTTACCTTTCTTTTTTTCCTCTGATTCTATTTACATCAAAGCAGGATGTCTTATACTTTAGTAAGTGGTGGTATTGTACTCTACACTTTCTGGTATTGGGTGATGTCTGACATGTTCTTCTTACAGCCTCTTTTGATGGGGAGAAACACGCCATCCATCTGCCTTCTGTAAACAGCGCATCATTTGTTCTGCGATTCTTGGAGAAACTCTGCCACAGTCTTCAATGTGATAATCTTTTTAGTAGCCAGCCCTTCAGCCCTTATATGGGGAGTGCACATAATCCTGCAGAATATGACAGGAACAAACCAGGTAATACTAAATTATACTTTTTTCCCCCAAGTAAAACATGTTTTCAGATGCATGATTATTTTGTGTAATTCATTTTTTGCATCTGTCTTCCTAGAACTTACACTGATTGAGAAGAGTACTTTGTGGCTCTTAGTAAATTAGTGCTAGTGTGGTAGAGTGACTTAAACCACATGTGAAAAAATTGAATTGTTGAGAAAGTTCTTGTCTTTATACAAATAAGGAAATGTCTATGTCACACCACTGTCATGTTGCTACAAGATCTTTAAACTGCAAATTTAATGTGCTTGATTTATGCACACACAGTAAAATACGTTTAACTCCTTGCAGCAAAAATATAATTATTACTTACCTAAAAGAAGTTTATCCAGTAAGACTCAGTCCAGCTATCTTGGCCTATCCATCTGAAAGGTGCTTCGTCCTGCGTCTCTCTTTTGACCGCTTCAAAGCTGTTAAGCTACATTTAAAAAAAAAAAAAACAAGGAGTCATGTGGTACTTAAAGACTAGCAGATTTATTTTTCGCATGAGCTTTTATGGGAGATAATCTCACTTCATCAGATGCTTCAAAGATGAGTGAATTTACAGAATGGAATGAAAATAAATGCAAGGGAGTATAAAACATAGGATCAGGTCATACAGTAACAGCAAATCAGAGCAGTTTATTTTCATTCCATTCTGTGGGTTCACCCATCTTTGAAGCATCTCACGAAGTGGGATTATCTGCCACAAAAGCTCATGCGAAAAATAAATCTGTTAGTCTTTAAGTGCCACATGACTCCTTGGTTTTTATTTTTATTTATTTATTCTTTTGCTGGACTAGACTAACATGGCTATGCCTTTGGAAACTGGCAAGCTACATTTAGTCTATATGTATTCCCATTGTAGGTAGGAAGAGAAACCAGGATTTATAGAGGGCTGGCTGTGGTGGTTTAAGAAATGAGGAACCCACCTCTGCAAGTAGAGAATGTAACACTCTCCCCAAAACAGCACTCCTTGTCTTGACTGCAAGGACAAGCATGGTACCATCTGCAGTCTTTTTCTGAACTCAGCTGGTGCCTGCAATGTCAGTAGTGTCTGTGACTTAGCCTATAATGAAACTAAGATAATTCTAGAGAGAACTGGAAAAGTGAGAGTTTAAATAAAGGCCGGAAAATGATGTAGAAAAACCTTCTCATAATGAAGGTCACAGAAACTAAGACCATTAATGTTAGAGATGTTTAGGTGTTTTAACACAGGTGATCAAAACGGAAAGAAAAATGGATATAAGTTTAAGAAGACACACTAATGTTCCCCTGTTCCCTTAATTGGTTTTTAATCGAGTACTTCTGAGAAGTATAGCTGCCATCTATATGATAGATAATAAGACCTACCATATATAATCGGGTATAAACCAATCTGGGCACAAGCCGACCCCCCAATTCTGAGCCCGAAAAAGAAGCTAAAATTGGTGACCCAGGTACAAGCTGAGATCCCCTTTTGGCCTTGGCCCCTAACCCCCCACCTGCTGCTGCTGCTGGCTTCCTCCGGAGTTTCTGACAGCTTCCCTACCCCAAAATCTCTGCTGCTGCTTTTCCCTTGCCCCCTCGCTGTCCATTCCTCACTCCTGCTCTCCTGTGTTCTGCCCTTTCCTCATTGCTACACCCCTGCTCCCACCTGCTCTGCCCTTTCCTCACTGCTATCACCCCTGCTGCCCCCCCGCTGCTGCCCCTTGCTCACTTCTCATTTACCTCACTGTTGCCCCTTGCTGCACCCTTTCCTCAGTGTTGCCCCCTTGCTCCCACCTGCTCTGCCCTTTCCTCACTGCCCTCACCCCTGCTGCCCCCTGCTCTGCCCTTTCCTCACTGCTACCCCTCTGCTCACTTCTCAGTTTCCTCCTGCTGCCCCCCTGCTCTGCCCCTTTATCACTGCTGCTCTCTGCTCCTCCTACTGCCCCCTCCTCACTGCCACCCCCTACTCCACCCTTCCCTCACTGCTACCCCCCTGCTCTATCCTTTCCTCACTGCTGCCCCCTGGCTCTTCACTGCTGCCCCCCTACTCCCTTCTCAGTTCCCTGCTATTGCTCCCCTGTTCCCCAACACCCTTTCCCTGTCACCACCAATCTCTGCTGCCACTCTTCCCAGCCTGCCAGGCACCACCCCAATCCCCAGTCCCTATTGCTGCTTCCCTGGGCTCCCCAAAAACCCTGGGTCGCCCTGCTGCCCCTTCCCTGGCCTCTCTGAACCCCCCCCCCGGCTGTCCCATCACTTTCCCCAACTCCCTGACCCCCTCCCCAACCCCCGGTCCCTGCCACCACTTCCCTGGCCTGCCTGAATCCTCCCCTCAATGTCCAGGCCGACCCCCCCAGGCCCCCTTACGTGGCCACTCCAGACACTGGGGTCCCCTCCTCGCTCCAGCCCCAGCCCCAGCCGACTGCCCAAGATAGCCGCCCAGCAACACTGGAGCTCCAGCTTAACACATGGTCTGGGAAACTCCTGGGAGGGGCTGTCCGCCGTATTCTCTTGAGCATAAGCCGAGAGCCTGTTTTGAAGCCAATTTTCAGGCACAAAATTTTCGGCTTATACATGATGATATATGGTAAGTTTTGTATACATTTTCAACAGTATATTTCAAAGTGCTTATTATCCTCATGTAACAGATGGGGAAAGTGACTTGCCCAAGGTAACCCAGCAGGTCAGTGGCAGAGTTGGAAAGAGAACCCAGGACTTCAGAGTTCTGCAGTCCAGTACTCTATTCATTAGATCATAACTGTGAACATTTGACATGACTGCAGACTCAGAAGACCTTTCTTAGGAGGGGAGAAACTTGGAGCGTTGTGTATAAACTGATGCTGTCCTTTTGTGTGCTCGTTTGGAAGTCAGTAGTGTTCTTCCTCTTACAGAATTAATAATTTTAAACTAGCTGTAATCTGGCTGTAATTTCAAAAGTTTGGCTGATAAAGTGGAAAAATAGATGCAGTATGCCATCAAGCTTGCCTTATCTTGTCTTGTCAAGCAAGAAGTTCTCTATTTTGAAACCTCTACAGGGTGAATCCAGCTCAAGGTAGACTGCATGATATCTGTCTAACTAAACTATATTTTAGCCCTGAAGGTTTGTGTGATGATAGCTGAGCCTGCCTGGTAAGGTTAAGCTAATAATAAAATATATTATCACTGAAGACTTGTAGGTAATGCTTCAAAATGGTGTATGCTAGTACTGTCTGAATTATGCTACACTCAGACAAAACACACAATATGGGGAGCAGAACTAAAAATCAGTGAGTGAATACAGCACACCTTCACCTCACTTGTGTTTTTCCTCTTTCTCCTCAAAATATTATTAGCTCTGAAATGAAGGGTGTTAACTTTTTCTATTGACAGCAAAAGAGGAAATGCCAGAAAACAGAAGTACAAAACGATATTCTCAGGATTCTCCACCCTACACTGTCCCTCTCTCCCCTAAACTCCCCAGAACTGACGCTCACCCATCAGAAGGTAACTTTAGTGTACTTGTTGCGATTTGTGGGTGGATTATTTGCATTCATGGCATTTCCAGTAAAAGAGAAGCACAACTACCTTTGCTGAGTCTTAGCCATTAGCTGTTGACTGAATGCATAGTCACAGTGTGAGGGGGAGCGGGGGAGGATGAGTAGTAGGCACAAATATTGTACTTTGGGAAAACTAATGTGAGCTTTGATCTTTAACCCAGCTAGCCATTTTTTGGAAAGGGTTTAAGATTCACTGCATACTGTTGATGAATGGAGATTTCTGATTAAGGTGTAAACAGCTTGCTAAAAAGGCAGTAGGATGCTACATCCCATTAAAATGGGATAGAAAATAAACTACTATAACAACTATGTAAAATCCACATACATGTATTTTCTGTTGGTAGCCTGCCCTGACTTCAGAGAGGGCGAGTAAGGGTTGTGGTAGATTTTCAAGAGTTCTGGCTCCATTGAGACATAATTGAGTTGAGAAATCATTTGAAAAGACAAAATGGAATACTTCAAAAGCATTTTTTTTTTTTTTAGCAATCCTGTTCCTTCTCATCTGCTCATGGATATGTTACGCAAGTTTTTGCTATGTATTCTGCTGTATGACAGTTTCCTTGGAGTTGACTTCAAGGAAGCACTACTGATCTCAAGGGTCCATCCAGAAATCTGCCCCAGCCCATGAAGATCTGCTGAGTAAAAGAAGGGGTTTTAAGCATAGGCCACCATCCTCCTCCTACTGCAACATCAATTCCCCCCCACCCCACCCCAGACATGCAGGCAGTTCTAAGGTGGTATTTAGATGGGATGCTTGAGGACACTGCCTCAGTTCCTGTGATGCTGGATCCTCTTTCCTCTTTATTTGCAGGCTGCCTGTCCCACTTCGTCAGTGCGTGGTCTCATATCACCACAGACCATTGAGTGTTGAGCATAGTGGAAGTGGGCTATATCGTCAGGTTTATTTCTGTCTCTCCTTCCCATCCACCCTCCCCATGCCATGGACCTTTCTAGTGACCAGCTCCTGGCCCAGGAGGTAGTCTGCCCTTTGGGTGGGAGCTGTGGACAAGGTTCCATAGAATTTAAGAGGGGAGGTTTTCATTCTGTTCCTGCTGTTGCCTGATTCTAAGAGCCGTGCATGGTCTCTGACCTATTCTAGACCCGTACCAGCTCAACAGCTACCTCAAGAGATATAAGTTCAACATGATCTCCCTGGCTTCCATTATCTTCCTCCCATCCCCATCTACTCCCACCCCTGGCTCCTGAGGACTGATGTGCCACTCTTAAGAGATGCCTACTTTCATGTGTCAGTTTACTCAGGATCACACAAGGATCCTCAGATATGTCGTGAACTACACAAACTATCAATTTGTTGTGCTCCTGTTCAGCCTGCTGGCAGCTCCTTTGGTGTTTAGAAAATGCCTGATGGTAGGGGCAAAAAAAAAAAAAAAAAGGAGTCATCTGGCACTTTAAGATTAACATATTAAAAATCAAATGGCTGTATTTAGTGCCTTGCATCTTGTCAGTTTCTAAAGGAATAGCCGTGTTAGTCTAGTCCAGCAAAAAAAAGGAGTCATGTGGCACTTTAAGACTAACAGATTAGTCTGTTAGTCTTGAAGTGCCACACGACTCCTTTTTTTTTTTTTTTTTTTTTTTGGTTGACTAGAATAACATGGGTATCCCTTTGAAAATTGATGGTAGTGGCAGCCTTCCTGAGAAGACTGTGAGGTTGCACTGTGGATACAAGCAATGTTCCCTCTAACTACTCATAGACTGTGTGCGCAAACAATTTCTCTGTGTGCGCAAAAACATTTCTTTGTGAGCACCAATATTAGCACTATTGAATTTTTTTGTGCGCACTTTATTTTGTTGTGTGCGCGGGTTTCATGACCTGTGTGCACACGCGCACAGCTTAGAGGGAACAGTGGATACAAGTCTACCAATATCTGGATGACAGACTGGTTAGGTGTCAGTTCAGCATACAAATAGAGCCCCGCATCCATTTCATGCAGTCAATGTTCAAGGTCCTAGACTTGCTAATAAATGTACAAAAGTCTATCTCCACACCAGGACAGAGGATAGAGTTTATTGAAGTACCACTTAACTGTACTTAGGCCAGAATCTTCCTCCCAAAATGTCTGTTTTAGTCAGTCACATCCCTCATTATACATCTGAATGACCACCCGATTACAACAGCCTGAGGCTTTGAGTCACGTGGCCTCATGCATGTACATGTCACAACATCCAAGACTGCACCTTAGACCCCTTCAGTCATGACTAACCTCACTGTGCTAATTAAAAAACCACCATCTGGACTCAGTTCTCACAGTATGCTTTTAAGTCCAATCAATCAATCAATGTTCAATCAATCATAGGGAAGTCCTCTCAGTCCTCAGCTGGTAGCTGGCTGAGCTTGCTGTTTTTGTGGGCATTGCCTTTTTACAGCCTGATTTGATGTTCATGATCTCAAATGTGTCAGAGGTGGGCTGGGAAGCTCATCTGGAGTTTCTCAGGACCCAAGACCTTTGCTTTCCGGAAGAACTCTCACTCTGCATCAATATCAGACAACTCGGGGCAGTTCACCTGACCTGTCAGGCATTCCTGGCTCACATTACAGTGGTGTCTTGCTCCCCCCACCCCCTCCAAAGCCGTTCAAAAATGGGATTTTTGCATAGGCTACTCAGTCCACCTGACGAAGCAGAGAGTGGGCTGGCAGCAGGTCTGTCTTCACTTCATGGCCTGGAAGCTCAATGGCTAAATCTTGGACAGCAGATTTGTTCAGGGTAGGTTCATCAGGTCATATTAATTAGTAGGAAGCCCCCTGCAAGTCTGCTTACCCTTCAAAGTGGAAGTGGTTCTTCATCTGGTCTTCTCAACATGGAGTCTTACCCACACTTTTATCATTACAGGAGATACTCAAGTATTTATTACATTTCAAGCAGCAAGTCTCAGCTTTCTTCTCTATCAAATTTCACATTACAACAATACCTTTTTTCCACTCTTGGGTGAATAACTGTCCATTTCCCCCACCCTGCCCCATATGATGACTGTCCATTTCTGCAAGGGCCTAGAAAGATTACACCCCTAAATACAAGAGCTCATTCCTCCCTGGGACCTGAACATGGTCTTACTGAAACTGATAGGCCACCTGTTTAAGCCTTGGGCAACATGTCCCTTATTATATTTCTCCTGAAAGGTGACTTTCTTAAAGGGCATCACTTCAGTCAGAAGGGTCTTGGAGATCCATGTCCTCACATAGGAGCCTCCTTAAACAGTTTTCTTTAAGGTTAAAATGCAGTTATTTCACCACTGTAGTTTCCTCTCCAAGGTGGTATGCAGTTTTATAGCAATCAGACAGACTTCCTACCTGTTTTCTTCTTGAAGCCACATGCAAACATAGAAGAGCAGCGTCTTAACTCGTTTTACATTAGATGAGCCCTAATATTCTACATAGGACTAAACCATTCTGTAGATCCACCCTACTGTCTGTAGCAGCAGTTGACTGGATGAAGGGTCTGCCTTTCTCTGCTCAGGGAATTTTGTCCTGGATCTTATCACATATGTGTATTTGCATGTGTTACAATCAGGCAGGTGTGCTGCCATCATTCCACCTAACTCCTTATTCCATGAGCTCACAAATGTCATCAACAGTATTCCTAACACAGATCTGTATTCAGGACATTTGCAGAGCAACAACTTTGTCATCAATACATATTTCTCCTTTTTGTTTTTGTTTTTGCACCGTCATTCAACAGTTCAGGGACAATGCCAGATTTGGTCAAGCTATTTTGCAGTTGACACATCCATGAGGTCTGACTCCAGCATCTATGCAACTGCTTGGGAGTCACCTACAGTGGAGTGCATGTGTGCAGTTATTAGAAGAAGAAAAATGGTTACTAACGTTCCATAATTGGTGTTCTTTGAGATGCATGGCACTTGTCCATTCCATGACTCACCCTGTTCCACCTCTATATCAGAGTTGTCCAGAAAGAAGAAATTGGGAGTGTGTAGTGTTGACTGGGCAGTTTATACTGGTACTGTCAGCACATGGCACCAGAGGGCACTCAAGCCACCCCAATGACTACCACTGAGAGAAAAGTTTCCAGCAACTGTGCTAGTGAGTTCAAGGATCCAAAAGTGGAGGAGGCTTTGAATTTCTTTAAACAGATATACAAAAACTATCTACAGTTTGCATCCCAAGCAAAGGAAAACCTTCAGATCAACTGGTTGAGTAACCACCCCCAAAAGGTTTTTAAGAGTAAGCAGATAGCCTGTAGGGAATGGAAAAAGGGACTAATCTGCTTAGGAAGCTACATTTTGGAGGTTAGAAAATGTAGGAATAAGTTGCTAGGCTTTATTTAATTAGCTCTTGCTTAGGAAATTAAATACTGAGGTTTTTTAGTTATATTATTTATTAGGGAATAAGGATGGATGATGTTGGGCTGCTATACAGTGTGGGTGAGGAGAAGATTAAAGATAATTTAAGTATGGCCCAAAACCAAATGACTATTTTGCCTTGGCTTTCAATAAGGATGATAATATGGATCATGAAGGTAGAATGGATGATGGAAATAAATGTATAGAAATGGAAACTATCACATCTGAGTTGGAAATAAAATTTGAACAGCATAATGTGCTTAAATCAGGGGGGACTAGATAATTTCTACCCCAGAATACTAAAAAAAAAACCTGACACATGAGATTGCTAGTCTGGTAGCAAGATTTTTTTAACAACTTCTTTTATTTAGGGATAGTAGCATATGACTGGAGAATAGCTAATGTTTATGAACAGTGGGGAAATATGGATCTGGGCAATTATAGGCCTGTTAATCTGACCTCAGTTGTATGCAACACTTTAGAACAAATTGTGAAGGAAAAATAATTAAATTCATGGAGGTAAATGATAAAATGGATATAATGCAACATGGGTTCACCAAAGGTGGGGTCATGCCAGACTAACCTGCTTTCCTTCTCTGAGAAGGTAACTGGTGCTTTTACTTAAGGGAAATTCAGTACAGCATACCTGTCTTCCTCCAAACTCCCTTTATCTAAAAATTCTAGTTCTCTGAATCCATCATGTGTGTCTGTCTGTGTAGCCCTGCAAATCACAGGCAAAAGATCCACAGTGACAGAATATGGCAATGATGTTGAATTTCTGCTTAAAGAAATCTCTGCAAACTGCTTTCATCTGCCAGGGCTAGAAAAAGGTCATTTACAGCAAAATAACTGTCTGATTCATGTGGTTCTATGGCTGCATCGTTTTGTCCAGTTCAAAGTACTGTTCATGTATCTAGCTTTATCCACGACGGATTCCTTGTCCACACCCCTCTCTCAGCACAGGGCCCCATAGCGTGGGTCGCAGTCCTTCCAAGTGTCGAGCAGGGTAGGGGGTCTTGCCAGCATTACAGCCATCAATCAGGAGTCATGTCCAGCCACAGCTCAGAGGAGGCAGCCTAGGCACCAAGACAGCCACAGGGCACGTGGATATCAGGAGAAGAGCTGACACAGAGTGCCGCCTTTCATTGACTTGTAGCCTGGAATGGCAATAGCCTCTGTCAGGTCGGTAAAGCAATGCCCCTCCATGACTCCACCATTGCCAGCAGTACCCAGACCTTACTGCCTCCAGCCTGCAGAAGGAGTCTGTTCCAAAACAACGCTTCTGTTTATCCAAACATCCAGTTAAACAAAAGTTTCAGATGTCCCCAGGCTAGCTGGATAAATGGGAATGTACTGTAAATTTAATATACTTGGATTTCAGTAGAGCATTTGATATGGTACCACGTAGGCAATTTAGTGTTAATCCCCGTCTTCTCTAAATTAACAAGGTGGGTGTGGAACCTGCTGAAGGGGAGAAAGCACTGGGTTGTGCTGAAAGAACACCTATCAAGCTGGAAGGAGGTTTAGTGGGGTTGCTCAAGGATCTGTCTTAGAACCAGTCTCGTTCAATATTTGTTATTAATCATCTTGGCACAAAAAATGAATGAAATTTTCTAATGATACAAAGTTGGGAAGAATCATAAATAAATACAATGGAAGATTGGAATGTTACACAGAAAGATTTGGGTGACCTTGAAGGTTGAAGTGACAGGAATGGGATGAAGTTTGGTAGTACAAATTTTAAAGTCATGCTTTTAGGATGTAATAATAAGAATTTCTACTATAAGCTAGGGCTTTTCAAATAGAAGTTCACAGGATGATTACAAGCCACTGGTCATTGGAGAAAAGACAAATGCAATCTTAAGATGCATCAGGAGACGTATTTCCAGTAGAGAGAGGTTTTAATGCCACTTTCTGGGAACTGGTAGGACCCTATTGGAATACTGTATGGTATAAATCTTGTCAACCGTATTCAAGAAGGATGAATTCAGAGCGGCACAGGTGCAAAGAAGAGCTACTAGGATGATTACGGGAATAAAGGACATATCTTATAGGAGGAGACTGGAAGGCCACGGCTTTATTTAGCCTAGTGAAACAAAGGCTGTGAGGGGATATGATTGTGCTTTATAAATGCATCATAGAGGTAAACACCAGAGAAAGTGAAGAGCTTATTTAAGCTAGAGACAATGTTGGCACAAAAACTAATGGGTATAAACTAGCCATGACAAATTCAGGTTGGAAATTAGAAGATTTCTAACCATCAGAGGAGAGAGTTTCTGGAGCAGCCTATCAGCAGAGCCCTATGTGGATACAAAATGTGGATCTGATCCGCATCCATTCAGTGTCAGTATCTATCCAATCCACAATCTGCATGCCAGGTTTTATACATATTTGCATCTCTACCCGGGCTTGGGCTCCCTCAGTCAGCATGCTAGTCTTTGATTGACTCATTGCCCATGTGGGTCCCGCCCACTTTTTCCTTTTCTTGTTCACAGTTCATGCGCCATGCTGTACCTCAGAGATTCCTTGACCAATGAAATCTCTGACAGCCTGGTACACAAACTGCAAACAAGAAAAGGAAAAAGTGGATGGGCCTCGTGGGGAATAAGCCAGTCAATGGTCAGCTTGTTGATTGACTGACAGTCAGTCTGACAGACCGATTGGCTGGCAGACTGCAACCAGAGCTGAGCTGGGATTGTCTGAAGTACTTCCTTTGTTTGCCTGTGTGCTGCTGACCCAGTTCATAGCAGCAGCTGCGGCAATCGATCAGTTGCACCTGGGCAGATAAAAATAGAATCCACGTCTGTGCTCCAATCTGCAGCAATGGGTCTGCAGATACCAGCGGCTCTGCAGGGCTCTACCTCTCACCAGAGTTGTGGAGACAAACAGCTTCATTAGTTTTGAGAAGGGTGGACAAAGTTGAATTTGATTGTATGACAGGATCGCTTGGTGAGAGTCAGGGCTTGGCATCTTGGGTTTTTTCCAAGTTATGTTTTATATCCCAATAATTTCATGCCTCTGTGTTTCAGATGGTCATCTACGGGAGCTCGGATGGGTTTTTTTCCCCCCAGCATATTCTGGTATCTCGTAAGCATCAGAGATGGCCATGGTTGGAGAAGGGAGGCTGGATGGGGTGGGCTGGTGCACTGTGGTAGCAGTAATAGCAGGTATCTTTCAGTTTCAAGGGGCCATGTGTAAGTAATTTACTCCGTTTTAGAACAGCTATGGCTATGACTGAAGAGACGCAGAAAGACAGAGTCGTCACATTTAAAGGTGGTGTTTCAACTCTTAGGGCATTAAGTTCTTTCTTTCTCTGCTCAGCTGGACTGTTCTCTCTCGTAGCTTTGGAGACCTTTACTGTGCTTTTGTTTCCAAAGTGTAACTTTTCCCAGTTATTCATCTCCATGTCCATTTCTTTGAGGTCCCATTTTCATACATCTTGAAACACAGTTTTGGGTGTCTTTTATATCTTTTTCCAGATGCTAGTTCACTGTAGAGGCTGTCCTTTGGGATGCACCCATCATTTATCTGGCACACATACCGAGCCAGTGGAGTTGTCTCTGTTTAAGGAGTGTTTGCATACTAGTGTGCTTGAGCCACCTGAGTGTTGGCATCTCTGTCCCTCCAAGAGATTCCAAAAATTTGACCAAGATGACATGTGAAATTTATTGAGCCTTTTTTTCTGATGAGAATATAAAATTCATGAATTTAAGACCCATGTGTGCAGGGATGGTAGGGAGCATTTTCTCTCTCAAGTGCTTGACTGGCGAGCTCTTGCCTGCCTGCCTGGGGTTAACTGGTTGCCATTTGTAGGGTCAGGAATGTATTTCCCCCATGTCAGTTTGACAATGACCATGGAGGCTTTTTTGCCTTCCTGTGCAGCATACTAGGATCATCTGGGTATCTCTCTCAATCCATTCCCTGCCATTGGAGGGCCGTGGGAGTCAGTGCACTTTATCTTACCTATTGTCTCCTGGTGTGTAATAGTTTATTGTCCTGTAGGTTGTAATAATTTGGACTAATTTTGGTGTTTGGGTTTAGTGTGTTTGTGCTCGGTGGTGATGTTGGCCCGTGATATACAGGTCAGACAAGATGAGCTGGTGGGCACTTCAGGCCTTAAACTCCTGACTCTGTGAGCCTTCCTATCCTTCCTATTTGAATTCAGGGTCTATTTCAGGATAGGCTCAAACCCTCAATATCTTGAATAGGAGAATAAACTGTCATCTGTCATAGACAGGGCAAGCCCAACCATGTAGATGAACTAGGCTGTCACCTATGGTGCCAGGCTTTAAGGGGCACCAGAATAGATGGATGTGAATTTTTTTCTCTTATTTAAAAATATATTAATATATTGTCTTCTCTTATACCTTGGGGGGGGGGGGCCGGGGGTGTGGCAGCCACCAAAGTCATAGTTCGGCTAGGGCACCAAAACCCCTTGGGCTGGCCCTGGTTGTAAAATTCTATAAAGATGTGTTAATGTAGTCTTAGTCTCCACCCTTATCTCCAAGGTCTCTGACTCCAGAGATAACACAGTATAATCTAGATAAGTAAAATATGAGTTTCATTTAACATCACTCACCCTAACAGTCTTTCTGCTTTCAAAATCTTAATGTCTCAAGCAATTCTGTCTCATTCTTGAATTGTCCTGATTTTTCAACCCCCCTTTTTTTTATTGCTGATCATTGACTACACACCTTGAAGCCTCTGAATTTTTGCATGGAGTATGATAGCTATTGGTTTTCAGTTCAATGATATTTTAAATTGGAGAACTTAAGGGGGTAAGAATATATTATAGGCAAGCCTCAGTAACCAAGATGAGGATGTTTACACCTTTTGATATAGGTACATAACTAACAAACTTTTTAATCTCTTGCACAATTGATAATTTACCTTTTAGTCCAGTTCTGGAAGGTCTAAGCTTTTAAGGCCTGAGTCTTAGTTAAAATTTGTTACAGAAAAGTGTTGTTCTAATCAGAGAGAACCAAATACTCAGCCCTTGTAGCTCTTCTTTCTTCATTTAACAATTAGGTTGAGTCAGCAAGAGTGATTTATTAATTGCTTAAGCCATAGAGGGAATCTGTTTCTTATTTTCCTTCAGGATTATGCTAAAATAAACCCAATTCTTCCAGATCTCAAGAATACTTCTAAACCAGGTTTCAACAAAGAGGGTATGTGGCATATGGCAGACCTCTAAAACCACATGTGAGAGGGATCACAACTTTTCAGGAGAACTTTGGTTCGTTTGCTTTCATTTTAATTCCAGATGCTGTTATAGTGCAGGAAATAAATGAAAGCCTCAATTGCTCGAAGAGTAAGCAGCATGTGTTTTTGATATCTTCTGTGAAATATGCTCCTGTCTTTTTCCAAAAGACTACTTCATAGAGGCATATGATGTACACATATACTTAAAAGATTTGCGGGGTGACAAGATGGGTTTAGCTAACACTTGCGCTTTCATGAGCAAGTGTAAAATAGATTTTCTTCTATAGATGCTGCTTTTGGCAGGTCTCTGTGCTGTGATCTCAACTTAGTTTTCTTTGAAGTGGAAAGATATTAATTTCATTCATCATCATTCCCCTTCTGTTTTCTTTCTCAGTGGTAGATGTTTGTCTAAGGTAAGCAGAGAAAGAGATTTATTGCTAAAAAAATTAAACAATTCTCTTACCTACTAACCTTTCTTTACCTCCTTAAATAGAAGATTGACCAATCCAAGCCATACCTTTCATCAGGGTATATTAAAGATCGAGTCTGTAACAATAATGATTTACTAAAATTGGAAAAGACCAAACACTCAGGCCCTACAGAAAGGTGGAAAGAGTATGTTCTGTTGCCGCATAGTACTCCAAAGCAGTATTGATAGACTCTGGGTGTCAGCCACGTGACTCATCTAAGTGAGGGTCGAGAATAGGTTTTACAGAACAGAGAGTAGCTGATGAACACTTCCCTTCATAAATGTTATCCAAGGGTTGTCACAGCACCTCTTTCTCAAACCAGAATTTATCTATTTGGTTTATTTTGTTTATGTTTTTGTATCAAGGGAAGTGTTGCCTGTGGGTAAGTGTAGTGCAATGGTCAGGATTTCCTGTAATTAGCACAGCAGTATCTGTGCTAATACCAGGGTTTTCCTTCCTTCTTACTGACAAAAATAATAGCAACTGTGTGTGATCCGTTAACTTCGTAGAAATGGACACTGCGTCTGAAGATACTATGATCAATAGGAACATAAATGCATCTTGTTTCTAATTAGAAGCTGATGGTTCTCTGTATTGCTTTGACTTGGCAAATTAAATATTACACAACAGTTTATCTTTTATATTAAAAATCTCTTGGAAGATAAACATAACATAGGCTTACTGGTTGTGCTTTAAAAAATCTGTTTAAATTGTTTATATGCTTCCTTGGTGGTGATGTCTTTTCCTGTGCCTGCTAATGTGTTGAAACTGTCTTCAGATGATTTAGAGAATCAGAGCTTCTTTCGCCCTTGTTGATGATCGTTTTGTTTTGCACAGAGTGAAATGGTATATTGAAAATTCATATATTTTTATATGACCCAAAGTAACCCTAAACTGTCATCAGACTCTACAATAATCTTTATTATGTTCTACAGCTGCAACTTTAAATGTAGTTGAGGAGCATCCTACTAAATTATTTAACTCAAATGAGAAAAGGAGAATGGTGCTATTTGTATTAGTGTTTGCTTTGTGGGAGTGACTTGAAAATTGCACTTAGTGTTAAGAATAAGTGACATGGAATTAAAGACTGAGGTTAAAAACAGATCAGTATTCCAGTATTTGTGTTACTTGTGTTATATAGCGGAAACATTGCCAACTGAAGAAAATGGCACACCCAAAGAACACCGATTTTCTGAGGACTCCATGGACTCTGCACTCAATTCAGTAAATCCGTCAAGCCCAACTCATCGAAATTCCACTGAATATCGTACCTCAGGGAATGCAGCATATTATAGGAATTCCCTTCAGCCAGTGACTGCTGCTTCAAACTCTACTCCAGTCCTACATAGGCTGTCATCGAGCTCTGCTGGGAACAGCAGTTACTATGACGTCAATAGGAATCGAATGCAGAGAAGGATTGAAGGTATTGTATACACTTAACCTTTTAAAAATGTATGTACTGTTAACTGCTTTTAGTAGTATGCCAAGTCAGTGGTTTATGAATTATGAACCAAAGAGCTTAGATGTCCAAGACTTCACATGAGTCAGATTTTACACTGTTGTTAAACATGTCAGACCAACTAACATGATTTCAAAATACAGAATTACAACTTGTTCACTCTAATTTTGTAGAAGCTAGAGGTACACAGCATGCTTTTTTTTTTTTGCACTCTGCTAACTACCAAACACCTGCAGTGTGTCTGAATGGGGAGCATTGGTGTTCAGCTTCTCAACTGCTGCTGCCACCACGTTGGCCAACGGGTCACTAAAATTTGCTGTAAGGGGTTTCCTTCCTCCAAGGAGCACTGCATTCCTCTACAGCATTCCCAGCTGCTGGTATCTTGGGAGCTAGGAGCTAAATGAGTCTCCAGCTAACCACTTCTTGATGGTATGCAGGGGTTAAAGTATAATTTGGGGAGCCGCAGAACCCTCCTAAATTGGCGGCCCCCCCGTCATGCCAGTGCAGGCACTGTTCACCCACCCCAGGTACTCAGGGGTTAAAGTATAATTTGGTGGGCCCTGGCACTCTCCTACATTTCCAGGCCCCTCTGTCACAGATCTGGGCCCACAAATGCCTGCCTCCCACCCCATCTACTGCCCCCCAGCCCAGGTAGGCATTTGCAACCACTTCTGTATACCACATGCATCAGTTATTACTCCACTCCACCCACCCCCCAGCTACACACACACACACCCTGCTACACACCCCCAGGTACACTAACACATACCCAGGTGTACACACCCTGCCCCACACAACCCTCAGAAGCATTCCCTGTCCTCCAGCAGCTCCATGCCCCCCCCATCCCAGAGGCCAACACCCCTTCCCCACAAAGCTCTTCCCCCAGCCCCACCACAGGGCTCCCCCAGGCCCAGCCAAGGCATTACCTCAGCTGTTTGCATGCAGCCTGACCGGCTGAGAGCTGCTTCTCAGCCACAAGCTGCTCCCGCCCTGCAGGGGGGGAGATTCACAAACTCCCAGCCTGCCACAGCTCTCTGTTGTCTGGTCTTAAGGTGGAGCAGGGCTTAAGGTGGAGCCACACCAGAACTCTGTGTTTTGGCTGCTGTTGCTATTTTTAGGGGGACCCCAGAACTCTGCGTTCTGGTGCGTTCCACTATTTTTAGGGGTCCCAGAACTGCATTCCGATGCATTCCCCCTTACTTTAACCCCTGATGGTACGTAGAGCTAACACCAGAGCTCATCAAACCCCAGGATGTGTGCCAGCAGTGGCATATGAGCCCATTTGGAGTGGCACATGGCGCCCTCCACTGAAAACGCCACTCCTGTCCCAGGCCCCTCAGACTTGTAGCGGCTCCTCTCTTGGGAGTGCCCAGGGACCCCTGGCTCAAGTACCATGGAGAGAAGCTGCTTGGGGTGGCTTTTTCCGATGGAGTCCCCTCAAATCCAGCTGTGGGCACCACATTTTTTCAGCAGAAGGTGGCTGCCAACACTGGCTGAGGGTTGGGGGTGGAGTGGCTGGCATGGCAGTTGGCAGAGATTGCCAACCCCTGCCTTATATCATTGTGTATATTGGCTGTCACAGAAGTCCTGTAAAAACAAATTCATACGGTGGTCCAATTAGAACATTTTGGTGACTTTCTAGAAGAAAAAATCAAATATTTTATATTTTAACAAATTATAAAAGAATTTTGAGTGATCTTAGCCAGGTTGGTCCACTGGTAAAAAGGAGAATACTGCTGCTAATTCAGGACACTACCAATATCTTATTTTCAATTAAATGTATTTTTCTTTTCACTTGAGTCTGCAAGCATGTGGTGGTGTTACACTGACCCTTATGACATTTCTCTCTTTGTGACTGTTTTACCTTTAAGCTGCAAGTTCTACAACTGGACCTGATCTCAGTGCACTAAAGCAGGAACCCTCACGTATACTGAATAAAGATCCTTCTACCTGGTCAATAGATGAAGTAATGCGATTTGTGAAAGAAGCTGATCCTCAGGCATTAGCACCCCATGCAGAACTCTTCAGGAGACATGTATGATACTTTTCTATTTCTAGTCTACTAGACTTGAGCACATTACTAATCTTTGTAGGGAGCCTTTGTGAGTTTTTTTGCTGCTATTGCATTTGAGAGATGAGTTTTCTTTCTCTAGAAAGAGCCTTCCAGCTTTGCTCAGTCTGAGGACTCATACCCCAATTTAATTGCTCTGTGCAGTGGCCTTGTTAGACTGCGCTAAACAGCCATAACTTAGGCCATATTTACACTTCGTGTTACAGTGGTACAACTACATTGCCATAGCTTTGCTGCCGTAGTGTAGGCACTTCTAACAGTGATAGATTGTCCATTGTTGTACTACGAACTCCATCTCCCTGCACAGTAGTGGGAAGTTTGATGGAAACATTATTCTGTAAATTAAGCTGCATTTACACCAGAGGTTAGGCCTGCATAGCTCTGGAGCTCAAGGATGCGAATTGTTCATCTTCCTGAGTGCCATAGCTATGTCAGCCTAACTTTTCAGTGTAGATGAGGTCTTACTAAATGTATAATGAGTGCAGTGTTCCCTGGCACCAGATGTTCTGAGGGTCAAAAGGACCTCCATCCCTGGTATTACTAGGGATAGTAACTAGCTTATCCTTTGAGTGATGGTTCATGTTCTATTCCACCATGCGTTATGCATGCACCTGTAGCTGGAGAATTTGAAAGTAGTATCCGTTAGTTGCACTTGCACTTTGACTCACCTCATGCATCTGACCAAGGGCACAAAAAGCAGGGCTGATCAACTACCTCTCCAGTTACTTCTCACCATCACATAGTCTGGATTGGAAACTCATGCCTACACCTTCTGTTCTGTCCTGCAAAACAAAAACCATCTAGTGCGTAAATAATGTAATAGTTTTTGCTCTTTAGCATTAAATTAGTCTCCTGGGGGGATGGTCCATCCTCCTGCCCTGTTCAGGTATTGGACTGTGCCCATGACTCTGGCTTTCAAACTGTGTTTCCTGTCTGCAATCCTTCTCAATCAGTGAAGACCACCTGTACTGTCTTGGGGAAGGTAGCATCATGGTGAGATGCAGTATTTACCAGCCATACCCAAGAAGGGTGAAAATTTCACTCCACAAATACTTCATGAAGAAGGCCATGATACCCCAGTAGGACTCAGGCCAGGGAATAGCTCCACACATTGTCCTGACTCAGAAGGAAGTGCACTTCCTACTGTGAAGTCTGAGTGTGGTGCAAAAGAGTCTACCCACACAGACCCCACCATGCTGTCTTTTAAGGAAGCTACGAAACATACTCATAAGCATGAAACTACGTCTTCCCAAAGTTCACTTCAAAGAAGCCTGACTTTGCTGTAAGGAAGCTTACCAGCTCAACCCGTGAGGATATAAGGTGTACTATGTCCCAGAGGCATAATAAGAAAGTTCATAAGTACTAGGCACCATCAGTACTGGATCATTTTCTGTTGGTACCATAATTCCTGGCTCCTAAGAAACCCCTGGATTTGTCAGCACTAACTAAATCCAGTCACTGCCACCTTTGGATACCACTCTTCTTGCTGGCTCTGGCAGCCCGGACAAGCAAAATTCCTCTCACACAGGGAGATCTGATAGTGTTGATACACCACAGGACACTCGCACTTCTGGATCTGGAATCCCTTCCTCTGTTGGGCCCCTCGGTTTCCAGGGAGATAAGAATGGCCATACTAGATCAGACCAGTGATCCACCTAGTCCAGTGTGCTGACTTCTGACAGTGATGAATGCCGGGTGCTTCGTGGGGAATGAATGGAATATATAATGATGAAGTGATCCATCCTGTTGGCAAGTCCTAGCATCTGGTAAACAACAATCCCTGGCTATCCTGGCTAACAGCTGTTAATGGATCCATCCTCCATGAACTTAATTGGTTCTTTTTTGAACCCTATTATGGTCTTGGCATTCACAACTTCCTCAGGCAGGGAATTCCACAGGCATCGTATAAAGAAATACTTTCTTTTGTTCATTTTAAACTGGCTGCCTATTAATTTCATTTGGTGACCTATAGTTTTGTGTTATGACAAGGATTACATAACTCTTCCTTATGCATTTTCTCTACACTAGTCATGATTTTATAGAACTCTATCATATCCCCCCTCAGTCCTCTTTTTTCCAAGCCAAAAAGTCCCAGTCTTATTTATCTCTCCTCGTAGAGAAGCTTTTCCATATCATAGTTATTTTAGTTTCCCTTTTCTGTATCTTTTTTCAATTCCAATGTATCTTTTTTTTGAGATGGAGCAACCAGAACTGCAAACAGTATTCAATACATGGGTGTACCATGGATTTATAAAGGGGCAATATGCTATTTTCTGTCTTATCGATTTGTTTCCTAATGATTTCAAACATTGTTAGCTTTTTTGTCTGCTGCTGCATATTGAATAGATTTTTTCAGAGAACTATCCATAATGACTTCAAGACCTCTTTCTTGAATGGTAACAGCTAATTTAGACCCCATGATTTTGTATGTATAGTTAGGATTATATTTTCAAAATTGTATTACTTTGCATTTATCAATATTGAATTTCATCTGCCATTTTGTTGCCCTGTCACTCAGTTTTGGGAGGTCCCTTTGTAACTCTTAGCAGTCTGCTTTGGGCTTAACTATCTTGAATAGTTTTGTACATATGCAGCTTTTGCCACCTCACTGTGTCCCCCTTTTTCCAGATCATTTATGAATATGTTGCACAGTACTGATCCCAGTTACAGACCTATTTATCATTCTTCATTCTGAAAACTGAGCATTTATTCCTACTTTTTTGTTTCCTCTCTCTTAATCAGTTTCTGATCCAGGAGAGGACTTTTGCTTTTATCCCATGACAGCTAACATCGCTTAAGAGCGTTTGGTGAAGTACCTTGTCAAAGATTTTCTGAAAATCTAAATGCAGTATATCGCCTTTGTCCACATGCTTATTGACAGCCTCAGAGAATGTTAGTAGATTAGTGAAGCATGATTTCCCTTTACAAAAGCCCTGTTGACTCTTCCCCAGCAAACTGTAGTAATCTTATGAGTCTGATGATGTTGTTCACTACTGTAGTTTCAACCAATTTGCCTAATAATGAAATTAGCCTTACCAGCTTATAATTGCCAGGATTGCCTCTGGAGCCTTTTTTACAATTTGGTGTTCCACTTGCTATCCTCCAGTCATCTGGTATAGAGACTGATATAAAGGATAGTTTACATACTGTACCACAGTTAATAGTTCTGCAATTTCACATGTGAGTTGCTTCAGAACTCTTGGGTGGATACCGTCTGGTCCAGGTGACTTACATTTCGTTTTTTAATTTATTCCAAATCCTCTACTTATTACACCTCAGTCTGAACAGTTCTTCATATTTGTTACATACAAAGGATCTGGTTTGGAAATCCCTCTCACACTTTCAGCTGTGAAGACTGATGCAAAAAAGTTCCTTTAGTTTCTTCTCAATAGTCTTACCTTCCTTGAGTGCTCCATTAGAATCTCAGTTGTCCAGTCACCCCAGTGGTCATTTAGCAGGCTTCCTGCCTCTGATGTAAACAATTTTTTACCATTTACTTTTTGAATCTTTGGCTAGCTGTTCTGCACATTCTCTTTTGGCTTTCCTAATTATATTTTTACACTCCACTTGCCACAGTTTGTTCCTTTCTATTTCCCTCAATAAGTTTTAACTTCCACTTTTTAAAGGATGCCTTTTCGTCTTTAACTGTTTCTTTTACTTTGTTTCTTAGCGACAGTGAAACTTTTCTTTGTCCTCTTACTAGGTTTTTTAATTTGAGATTTACATTTAAATTGAGCCTCTATAATGGTGCCTTTAAAATGTTTCCATGCATCTTGCAGTGATTTCACTTTTTTCACTATCTTTTTATTTCTATTTACATCACTTCCTCATTTTTGTCTTTCCCCTTTCTGAAATTAAAGGCTATCATGGCAAGCTGCTGTGATGTTTTCCCCTACGCAGAGATTGCATTTCATTAGTTATGGCAACAATTACCAAGTGCTTTAGCTATATGTACTTCTTGAATCAGGCCCTGTGCTCCACTTAGGAATAAGTTGGAAATTGCCTCTCCCTGTGTGGGGTCCAGGACTAGTTGTTCCAAGAAGCAGTCATTTAAGGTGTCAAGAAACTTTAACTCTGCATCCCATCCTGAGAGGATATGTGCCTCCTCAGTATGGGGATAGTTGAAATCTCCCCATTATTGTTGAGTTTTCTACGTTTATAACCTCCATAATCTCCCTGAGTATTTCACTCACAATAACTATCCTGGTCAGGTGGGCCACAGTATATCTATAATGCTGTATTGTAGACTCAGATTACATCTACATTGATGGTGGCAAATTCACCACCATCAAATCAATGTATCCGGTTCAACTGGGTGTCAATAAAGACACACACAGTCAATCCAGAAATTGATCTAGTAAAACCAGCTCCTCAGATGACATATTGCTGAGTTGACAGAAATGCATTTCCCTTCAGCACAGTGGAGATGGTACACAGAAATGAAGTTACAAAGTCAATGGGAGTTATACATGGAGCCACCCCTATGGGGGTGCAAGACCCGGGGCAACTGGCCTGTGGCAGGACCCCCACACTCCCTCCCTGTGCTAGGGGTGGGGCAGGGCAAGCTGGTACAGGGGCTGGGCTCTGCTCTTCTGCCCCACCTCGAGGCTGGACTGCCCTGCCTGCTTGCTCTGCCCCTGTGCTGGCTGTTCCCCATCCTGGGGGCGGGGTGAGCTGGCCTGGAGCAGAGGCCAGCTCTGCACACTCCCACCCTGCTCCTCCCTTCCCTGCTGCCTTCGTCTTTGTTCAGAGAGCAGCGGGGAAGGGGCAGGGGACAGCACAGCTGGGGGAGGCCATGGTGCAGGACAGCATGAGGCCCAGGGAACTGCAGGGCCAGGGGCAATCGCCCCCTCACCACTCCCTGCCCCCCCCCCCCCAGGACAGCCCTGGTCACACAAGGTAGCTTTTGTAACTCCTGTCAACTGCTGCCAAATTTTGCTGGTAGTGTGGACTAGCCCTCATAGACTTTAAGATCTGAAGAGGCCATTATGGTCAGCTAGTCTGACCACCTGCACAGTGCAGGCCACAGAATCTCACCCACTCCTATAATAGACCCCTAACCTATGACTGAGTTACTGAAGTCCTCAAATAATAGTTTAGAGACTACAGGGTACAGAAACTTCAGTAGACAATCCACCAACATGTGACCTGTGCCCCATACTGCAAAGGAAGGCTAAAAGCCCTCAGGGCCTCTGCCAGTCTGCCCAGGGGGAGAATTCCTTCCCAACCCCAGATATGGAGATGAGTTAAACCCTGAGCATGTGGGCAAGACTCGCAAGCCAGACACCCAGAAAGAATTCTCTGGAATAACTCAGAACCAGTCCCATCACAGGCCATTGGGTATATTCACTGCTAATAGTTAAAGATCAGTTAATTGCCAAATTAGACTGTCTCTTCATACCATCTTCTCCATAAACTTATCAAGCTCAGTTGTCTTACTAAAGCATAGAATTATCTGTGGAGTTCCTATGGTACAGTTTGATTCAGTTAAAATTTTTTTCATTTGAGTCTCTCTATGCTTTCTTTCACATAGAGTGCCACTCCCCCACCAGTACAACGTATTCTGTCCTTAGGGTACGTTTTGTACCCTAGTATTCCTGTGATCCACTGATTATCCTTATTCCACCAAGTTTCGGTGATGTCTTTTATATTGATATCCTCATTTAATATGAAGCATTCAGGTTCACCCATTTTAGTATTTAAACTTTGAGCATTTATATATAAGCACTTAAAAAAAATTGTTGCTAGGAGCCACCTCTGCTAGCTAGCTCCTCTGGTCACTAAGGAGTAGGCTTTTTAAACCCTAATTCTCCCCGCATAGGCCTGCACCCTGATTAAGGGTTGATGGGTGCTAAGAGCTTAGGGATCAAAGTCTTGTTAAGAAGCTTTCAGCCTTGCCTGGCAGGCCGCTAGGATCAGCACGTGCTACCCCACACGAACAGACCACACAATATATTTCAGTCCAGCAGCAAGCACACCACAAACACGCATAACAGACAACGCTCATCCCTTTGATTACATGGGTGCTCCTTCGCCTGGTAAACTCCCTTGCAAAACTCCTGTTAGCTGCACCTATTCACTAGATGATATCACCTTAAAAAGAATCAACTGCTAGAAGGAGCTCAGCACCCCCTACACAATCTCTGGACTTCATTGGGACAACCTTGAAGTCTGTCACTGTGACACCTGCTCCCCAGATCCAGTCCTGTGTGCCGCTGTGATCCCCCAACTCCCACTCCTGAACCCTGATTCACCCCGCTTTGCCAAGTGACCACTCATTCTTGTCAGTCCACTCTGGCCTCTGGTGTGCAATCAGTCCCAAACAGTGGGTGTATGCCCTTCAGCTACTCAGGGACAGTCCCCCAGCAAGCACTCCCAGCCCCAGTTATCACTCCAGGAGCCACTGTCTGTAGAGATTGGGGCCAACTCCCAATCACAATACACCCAAGTCCATCCATTTAACAAAGAAATGGATTGTGCCCAGCTTCCTTCACTCACACGCACTAAAGATCACACAGGTTTAGATTAAACAACTGCAAGTTTATTTATCAGGGTATAATTCTAAGTGAGAATATTGCCAGTCATGGCAGAATCACAATATAAAATGAGTCGGGGTGACCACAAAGAAATAAAAGGTGAAACACACATACTACCCTAAAATCTCTACTTAAACTGACTTCATAGTCCAAGTTCATGCTCAAGTTGTTTGGCTGCCAGATGTTCGCACAGCCAGTCTCTGCCTGAGACCAGGCAAGGCCCACATCTTGCTTAGAGTTGTTTCAAGATGGAGAATCTCAGGCCAAAAGCCCCCAATCCCTCCAAGTCTCTGTCTTTGTTCCCCAAAACCTGTTCTGACCCTTTCCGTTCAGGGCAGAGGTGATCTTGTCATCTTATCCAATCCAGTGAACTTAATTAGCATATCTTTGTCTCCTCCAGGTGCTTGCTTCCTCACTACTGTTCTGTCTGTCTCCCACCCACCCCCACCCCCAGCCACATCACACATCTGTACACATGCATGAGGCTGCAAGAAACATATCTCATAATAATCATGTAAACCAGGTTATGAGCATCCATAAAGAAACATTGCATGGTGTAACTGGCAACAAATCATACAATCAAAATGTACAAGTGAACAGGAAAATCATATAGTTCATAACCCAGGGTGCACAGATGTGCGTCCCGTGACGATCACCACAAGCACTAACCTTTTCGTGAACAGGTTCTGACCACAAGACATATCATAGCTCACAGCACAAGCAACCCTACGTACTGGTTGAGACATATCTCTTTCTACTAGGTAATATGGTTTCATGCACTTACATCACCCTTTTCACAAGACTCCTTTTTTTTTTTTTTTTTTTTTTTTTACCTTCAAACTTGGCTGCAGATGGTACACTCCCTAGCCATCAGTCCATGAACATCATGGTGACAGTTTTAGCCAAGGTTGCTTTCCCTACTGTGGCGAACAAACCCTTGTCAGATATGCATGGGGAATCCTCTTTGTCCCTTCTTCTGTGTCCCTTTGTCCCTTGCCCTCTGGACAGACATTACAGACATGAACAGTCACAAAGTGCAAGGTACTTGGATATCTTGAGAGGCCAGGATGCATGTTAACAGCCTGGTGGTGTGAGCCACTTGGAAGGCATGCAAATCCATTCTTCTGTCCATCCATGTTCCCCGTGTCCTAATAATGTCAGACAAAGTAACAACTTTCTTCTACATCGACAGGCAAAGGGGAAGGAGATCCACCTCCCTGGATGAAGAAACAGTTAGCCTCTGAAACTGGTGCATCAGAAATCAAACCACCCTATCAGCAGCCCACCTGATGGAGAAGCAAAATATTCTCTCAAATTTCCTCAGCAGGCATTTTTGTAGTCCACCGTGAGTGGGAGCTTCACAGCTCAGTATTGTGCAATCCTGATTGCCCAGTTCTGTTTCCCTAATCTCCTGTGCATGTTATCCCTACCACCAATCATCTTCCCAGCATTCCCTGAGCTCCTGACCCACCCCCCCAGTCTGCATCCGCCCCTACTCAGGGCTTGGTGTTTGGATGAGTGTCATCCTTAGAATGTGTATGCTCCACAGCTGTACAAGACATCCTCTCCAACAGTAAAAAGGACTCTACTAGAAAATGTTGCCTAGATTAGTGGAAGCGCTTCTTTTCTGGGGCACAACCAAAAGGCCTTCTCCCAGACACTATGGATATTCCTCTCATTTTGGATTATATCTGGTCTTCAAAAACATTGGGTTTGTCTATCAGCCACTTGAGAGTCCACTTGGCAAGAGCCGGTGCATCCCATTTACCTTCTCAGAGCTATTTGGTCTTCATGCATCCACCGATGAGAGGTTCTGGAAAGACCTAAGAAGAACCTCCCCACTTACCCAGAACCCTACACCCCTGGTAGGACCTGAACCTTGTTTTCTTAATGCTCACAAGGCCACCTTGAGCCGTTAGTTCAATGTTCCTCCTTTCCATGAAGGATGCTTTTCTTGCACCCATCACCTCAGCAAGAATGGCTGGCAAACTTGGAGTCATTATGGTAGATCTTCAGTGCACCATATTCCATAAGGATAACATTTCTTTATATCTGTACCCCAAATTCACCCATAAAGTGGCTTTGGAATTTCTCCTGAACCAATCAGTCACTTACCTGTGTTCTTTCAAAAAACCTCATGCTCCTGCAGAGGAATGAAGAGTTTGCTGTCTGTGTTCAGCAGGCCTTGGCTTTCCACAGAACTGATGAGGAAATCCCCAAGGCT
This sequence comes from Podocnemis expansa, assembly GCA_007922195.1. Taxonomy (NCBI): domain Eukaryota; kingdom Metazoa; phylum Chordata; order Testudines; family Podocnemididae; genus Podocnemis; species Podocnemis expansa. The sequence goes on along the minus strand of ML681989.1, from coordinate 33,740,428 downwards.
GTCATGACTGCAGAAAGAGTCAGAGAGTATGCCATCTCCAAATGGATCTCGGGCTGCATTCTACTTTTCTATCAGCTTTCCAACCTCCCCCTATGTCCCCTGGAGTAAGAATTTATTCCACCAGAGTGCAAGCCACAACTATGGCATCTCTCTTCAGCCAGGATCCCTTCTGGAGATCTCTAAAGTGGCCACATGGAGCGCAATTCACATATTTGTAAGACACTGTTTTCTGGTGCAGGACACTTCTGCTAATGTCTCCTTTAGGATGGAAGTACTCTTCAGCCCTCCCATCTACATCGTTGAGCCCTCTTTCTACTTAGATACTGCTTGTCAGTCACTTAGAATGGAATACTAGAGACCATCACTTGAAGAAGAAGAAGGGGGTTACTCACCTGTAACTGGAGGTTCTTTGAGATTGATGGTCTTTATTTGTGTTCCACTACCTGCCATCCTTCCTCTGTCATTCAGATCTTATCTGATTTGCAGTACAGAAAGAATCCTTTATCTCTTTGTTGGAGGCATGAGGTGAGCCAGGGTGTATGCATGGACTAAGGGACACTACTTTCAAATTTTCCATCTCTGGGCACATGGTGCCTGGGTATAACCCACTGTGGAATACAGACGCATCTTTAAAGAACTTCCAGTTACAGGTAAGTAATCTCCTCTTTCAGAGAGATCTTCATTCACAATCTTTGGGTAACTATAGGCCACTTAGACAACACCTATGCCTCCTCCTCCTGGACAGTGCTTTCCTTGTGTCCCAGGATAGTTGATTCTTACTATTAACAGTTAGATGTAGAGCTTGGTTACATTTAAACAACACAGCTTTATTAAGAGAGAGAAGAAAGGTTGAAAACCAAAATATAAAGCATTTTGTTTGGTCTAGTTAGACAAGACCGCAGGTCTTCACAGGAACTAGCTGGATGATTTATTTAAGAAGGTCAAAAGTTAGTAGTTTTAACTGTGTATATCAGTCCCGTCTCTGTTTTTTCCTCTACATTTTTTGAATAAGGGCCAAATTTCATGATATTTTTCTGCCTTTTTATTTAAAAGAGTGAATAATTTCAGTAAGCGCTTTTAGGAAAATATTTGCTGAATTGTGAATAGTATATAGAACTTTTAATACTCCAGGCCTGTCCAACTTCAATAGCTTCTCTTCAAGGCAGTGGAAATCTGTTCAGTTGTCCTTGCTCTTGATCCTAACATTCCATCTGCTTTAGGCTGGACATAGATGATATGTAACTCCCTTCCTCTGTGTGTGTTTGCATGCATGCCAGAGTCCCTCTACAGCTGTTTTCAAGGTTCAGTGCAAGGTCTTCGTCTTTGGGTCATTTCATCTTTGACTAGGGAGGCCTCCCATCTTCTCCCTTCCTCTAGCTCTTCCTTTCTGGATTTTTTTTTCTCTCTTGATCCAATTACCTTTGGTTTGGTTAAAGTAGCTGGTTTTTCCAGTTCCTTTTATTATTGGCTTGTACATTATCTCAAATATCTACCAAAGGGTGCCTTAAGAAACACTAAAATATCTAAATAAAAATTGATTTTAATAGATAAGAGGTATTAAATTATAGTAAATTACATAAGGTTTTACTATGGTATAAACTAATGCAATGTACTTTTTGATTTTTATCATGTAACCTGTTAAAGCAGTTGTATGTTGTATTTATTCCTTCTGTAGGAAATCGACGGAAAAGCACTACTGTTATTAAGGAGCGATATGATAATGAAATATATGGGACTGAAGTTGGGGCCAGCATTAAAACTATGCTACCATATTGAGAGACTTAAACAAGGAAAGTATTAGCCAGTGGAGAAACAATAATGTATGTGTTGATATCAGATTTAACTCTCAGGTTCACAGACTTTTTTTTTTTTATTTAAGAATATTTTGCCATCATAAACAGTCTTCTGAAGTTTCCTCTGAAAATGTGATGAACTCTACTACCAAGTGAAAAGGACTGTTACATTCTAGTATTCTAAGGACTATTTTAGACAGGCGCACACAAAAAGGCAAGCAATGTTTTGAGTATTACACTTCACACCGAGGGCTGAGAAATGCATTCTCTGCTACAAACTTCAACTGACACATTCATATATTCAGAACCAAAACAGCTGAATCCCAAAGGAAAAAACAGCATCAGGTGTTTGATAACTTTTATAGGGGAGGCTGTGAAATTTTATATTATAAGCAAATTCTAAGAAGCAGCTGTAGACTTCAATTCTTTAATGAATATTCTTTGCCTGGCACTCCAGAAAATTAATATTCATCTAATTATGCTATACAGATTTCCATAAAGGGAATAGCCATATGAATTGTTTCATTTGTATGTTTAATACAAATACAAGCTTTTATAAAGTGTGGTTATCCGTTCTCTGGTAAATTATGAGGACAGATTATAGTATGTTGTCAGTTTGAGGGCAGTGTTTCTGCTTCATGGAGGGGGCATTTTCATGGCCATTCTGAGGTGAACAGACTTCCAGATTTCTATGGAACAGAACACCCACATTTTAAACATTCCATTTTTTTGCTGAGCTTTGCGTGGATATTTGTATTCATGCTTATATATGTGTGAACGTGCACGTGTGGTGCATGTGGTGCATACATATATACTGTACATATGTATTCAGCTTTTTTAAAATGTTTTGAAAAGGTACTTTGCACTGTGACAGAAGTAACAAGAAACTGTACAATTCAAGTTTGGTTTGTTTGTTTTTTTAATCTGGTAGACTTTTTGTATACTTTTATATTCATGAGCACCTGTCCACTTTGCTTTCTATTCCTGGGGGTAAGGAACAATCAGTGGACGGGTGGATTCATACAGGAGAGTTCCTGTACTATGCAAAACTCCCAGTTACTCGTTACTTAGCTCTGAGCCATTTATTCTGGTATGGTTTCTGGAAATATGCCTTTTTGTTCTGATGGTTGTCTTGTTTTCTGCTTCTTAATTTAAATATTTCACTTGTCATGGAGAATTGGTACTACATAGTCATACTCTTGTTTTGTATAAAACATGGTGCTGTTTATATAAGCTACGCAAGTGAGCATTGATAGTAGAATGGATTGCTGTCACTGCCAATAAAATATACATCAGGGACAAGAATGTACATTTTCTGTGTACTGAATGTACTGTATGTAACAGTGCAAGTGAGAATAAAGAATTGTTTACTAGGGAAGACATAGTCCTAAAGGGGTAGGTTTTTCTGATGTTTCTTATTGCCTTTTTATATGAAAGCTTCTAGTAAAAAAAAAAATGTATTTTTTACAGATTTCTTGTTTGAAAATGCCTTGCTTATTTCTAGTTGAATACTTCTCAGGTTTTAGCAGAAATACTGCAAAATTGTATTGTAGTTCTCAGATTTTCAAGTAGACATTTAAAAAACCACAACACACTGCTAATTTAGAAGTTCATTTTTGAGGATTGTTTTTATTCTGCTATCATAAAACATTGAACACTAAGGATTATGTGGTTTGATTTACTTTTCATATCCTTTGTATACACGTGTGTTTAGAGGGACAACACACACATGCTTTTATATCTAGAAAAAGGCAAAATGATTGAGAAATATATAGTATATTTGTTATAATTGCTTGTTACTTCATCAGTATGTTAAGCATGCTGAATTTTTTAATGTGAAGGAAAAAATAACTCATAAAATTGCATTGGAAACAATTTGGTCTGACATTGTTATTCCATTGTCCAAATAATTGGCATCAGTAAAATTAAGATTTAAAATTGTCGTCTTGCTACTGTTTATGTAGAACAAAGAAGTTTTAGCTTTCTTTTCATACACTCAGTGGCTCTGCGATAAGTATTGTATAAAGTTCATGTGCGCATACATGCACATGAAATGCTAGAATGTCATAGGACTATATTTTCACATAGTATTACAGTATGAGAGCCAAGCACTGTAACAGAATATATTTTGAATTTGTTTATTCTCAACTGGATGCTCCTATCTAAAATAATAATAAAAAAGTTTGTTCCGTGATGTAATTGTCCATTTTGTTTCACTTTGTATATATGCTCTTGTTTCAACTAAAATTTATATTATCCAGCATTTTGCAGAGCTTGGCAATGTATGTAAACTTCTGATGTCAAGTTTCTTTGAATTAAAAGAATAGAAGCTTGCAATTTCTGCTTGTCAAAAGCAATAAATATATGAATTTAGATGGAGCTGCTTTTTTTAAATAATTTTGAAGTATTTGTGACAGTCTCTAGCTGTATATGGTACTTTGCTGCTTGTATCATTCACAAAATTTCTACACAAATATCCCCTAATTTGAAGGGGAAAGACAATTCCTAGGAGGTTCTTACATGATCATTCACTGCTTAAATTTTTCTCTTGCCAAGATGTTAATGGCGAGGTCTGTAAAGTAGAATTTTTTCCTTGCAGTTCAATGGCTGCCTTGATTAAATGTGGTTTAAAATTGATACACCAATTGAATTTTATAAAAATCCTTTGGATTTATACTTGTGCTTCATGTTATGTATAAATATGTACTTGAAATCTGGGACATGCTTCAAAATGCAGTTAAAAACACACATGCAGAAATTAAGTCTACTTTTGGCCTTTGAATTTCAAGAAACTGGACATGGATTTGGTTGTGGTTGTAGTCTCTGCAGGGATCTATTAAATTCATAAGACTTGCATTTGCTATGTATTCTGGTGAGGCTCGGTTTGAGCACCAGTGCTCCCATGGGCTTCTGTTGAAATTGTGGGTGATCATCACTCCTGAATCCTACTCGTTCTCCAAGTACATGCTGCCTAATCCTTGTGTCCTGGGATCCAAGCAAAGACTGAAGTATTTAAGTCAAATGTTTTTAATATCAACTAACATAGACCTCAATTACATATTAATGTACTTCAGATTTTATTACTGCTACACAGTAATACTGTTACACAGAAGTCTATTGTTCTGATGCCAGGACAGAACAATCAGCTTGCAATTTAGAAGTAACTTAATCAAGTGAATAGTGGCTTCAAAGCAAAACATGGACAGGAAAACTACATAAGTCGGGATCCAGCTAAAATAATCAAGAGGTGGTTTGAATCGCATCTCTCAAAATATATTGATTACATGAAAAAAAGGAAGATTATACATGGAATGTTCTCTCTGCTGCTAGTGCAGTTTTCTGCCAGTTGCTATGATTTCCTTTTCTACTTTCCCTGGCTGTTATAAGGTAGCAATACATTTTGTATAGGACTCTGTAAATATTTATTCAACCTAAAATTAACCCCTTGGCAGTAAGATGAGGGTGTGATATTCTGTATCATCTCTAACTAGTCTCTAACGGAATAGAGATGTGATGTAATAGAAATAAAGGAGCTACCTAAGATGAGGCTCCTTGATCATTGTGATGTCCACTTTTACAGCACTTCGCTGGAATAGACCAAAAATCAGCCTGCTGCAAAGTGTGATTTGGATGAACAGGGAGGGGTGGAGCAGGTTTTTACTATGGGCACTTCATTATTTACTCATGGGAAAAGATGGTATTTGCTCAGGCATATCACCTTGAATGCTCATGGCATTAAAAGAGCACTGTGTTTTCTTTTTCCCCAACCATCTGTAAACAAAATCTGCCTGGAAGCAATGCTAACCTCACGGTGGTTGAAATTGGTGAACAGGGCAGTCAAAACTCATGCTTGGGGGCTCGTTGCTGTGATACTTGCTCCAACACAGGGCTACTGGAATTGTTTTACCTTGGTTATTCCTGCAAAGGGGTGGTGGAGTTTTCTTGAGTAAGACCTCAGAACTTTGGCCCATTTAATAAGATTATTTTGTGTGTTCTTTATTTGCAGGTGGAACAACTTGGTTGAATGTATTAAAGCAGGAATTCATAAACCTTTTCATAGTGTGGGGCTGCATCTTAATAGGCTTTTCCTCATTCACACTCATAGCACACCCAACCCACTTAGCACAAGGATATTATGTGATTGTGCAAAGTAACTATAAACATTTTGCACACAGAGAAGTAATAGAAGGAAACCATTCCATGTAATTTTAACTTATTGTTTGTGTTATGGTAGCATCTATGGGTCCTAATCATAGACCAAGACCCCATTGTGCTAAGCACTGTTAAAACATAGGGAGGGAAAGAAAAAAATGCCTGATGCCTTTCCCCAGTGAGATGACACTTGAAGTATGAGACAGTGACCAAAACAGATGGGTGAGTACAAGTAAACAATGAGACAATGTTGGTGTGCAGACTTCTGACTGGCAAGGCTTTTCTAGAGAAGCATTTTGAGGAGGGATTTGACTGGACAATGAAGTAGCTTTGACAATGTTTATAGGGAATCTTGCAATTTAACTGTCAGAAACAAGGAGCAGAGACAACACTGTATCCTGCTCCTTGCCACCAGCTGTTGCGACTTTCAGCAAGTGCTCAATTGCCTATAGTCTGGGTTGTAGCCACTTGATCTTTGTTTCTGAATTTGCACAGCTTGTGTTTGCTTGTCTCATACTATTGAAAAACTCATCTTAAATCTTCTCAGTTATGTCAACATCCTAACTAAAATATTTTTAGGAAATTCATAAAAGCGTTAATACACTAAGAAGTGGGAATCCTAAAAAGTAATTTTTAAAGATGATGCTGGTAATCAGCTGAAAAGTCAGTGGTCTTGGAAAAAAGTGAAAACACTCTTCAGAGTGAAATACTGGATTTTTGCCTTCCAGGGAAGACTTAAATATGTAAAGAATTGCTTGGCTTACAACAGTGTATGATAAACTGCCGTATCTGGAAGGTGTCTCTCCACATCTGTACTTGTCTAAATAAATGTTGGACAGACCAGGCTTATTTTCATTAATCTGTCAAGGGATTAAAGTTTATTATATTAAAAAAAAATAAAGGTGGATGCAACAGGTATTTTATTTTTCATAGTCTCTGTAAGCTTGACTGCCCTAGTGGCTGTCTAGCTTTAGACTAAGATACTGTACCAAAGCAATAACAAACATGTGTGAACCTGTCCTAATAAATGAAACAAGGTATCACCATACTCCTACACTGTTCAAAGCACTACAAAATAAGCAAGATAGAGGCTCATCCTCCACTCTGCTGGAAAAACAAGGTTAAAAAATGAAATGGCTCCTTTTGATAGATGTCCAAGGTCATCCCTTCCAGCTCTCATAGTTCTGGGGGGAAGGAGATAATTTAGCTGGCAAATGAAAAACAACCATTTGAACTCAAGAGGTATGCAGCATAAAGGATGCAAGGATTTTAGAAGACGACTGGTGGAGAAACAGTGTCCTGTCCTTCACCAGACTTGATTGTAGTTTTCTAACCCTGTAAAGCAGCTACTTGCAAAGACTAGACAACATCAGATTGCTGTAGCTGTTTCTGTTGTGTAAAAAAAAAAAAAAACAAACATGCAGGGATATTAGTCTGATACTCAAGTCTTCTCTTTATAGCATTTAGTTGTCCTTTGTCAAGTTACTTAAAATGGTCACTTACCCTAGATAACCCATCTACAAAATAAGCACAATAAATATTTTTAGAGGCTTATACAATCTACAATTTTAAAAAATGTGGTTTTGTTTTGTTTTTTTAATTAAGATCACCAAATAATGAGAAATGTAGATGGCCATTATGGTGCTTATAGGTGAAGAAAGTCCTAAAAATACTTTAAGTATTCCATTGCATAGGTGGGGGGGTTGGTTTTTGTCCCCCCCCCCCCTTTTCAGGAATTCCCTACTACCCAAAGAGTCTAATCCCCTATATTACTGGGACCATCTGTACTGGTCCCAGAAAATTTATGATGATGAACTGAAATAATTCCTATCTTATTCTGAAATAGCATTTGTAAACCCCAAGCCCTACTACTCTGCTATTCCACAGCTGCACTAGGTAAGGAATCCTGCACTGGATCAAAGTTGGGTGCCTAAAAGTTTATCTTTGAGACAAAGGGTAGGTTTTGTAGCTCCTGGCGCTGTTTTTTCAGTGCTTGTGCAGAAGACCAGGTACTGCTACCATCTCTTCAAAAGCTGGCATGGAGATAGTTTCATCCCTGGCTATAAATTAATCTCTGTTCTGTCTAATTCAGCATTTTCAAAGAACAGCCCTTTCTGGACAAATAATACAAGGGAGGTCAACTTTCCATACTATGAGGGATGAAAAATCATGCCCTTCGGGCTGAAAAGAGAAAAGTGGTACAGTTTAAAGGTGGCACATACCTCTTTTATCAACTTTTTTATTTTACCTTGCCAGGTGGCATGGAAAAAAAAATTGCACATAACCACTGCAACAACTGGGCCCAATCAGCACCTATGGGAGCCAGCTCAGAAGTGAGGCCAAGGACTGACTAAACACAGCACAACCCTTTTATCTACTCAGGTGTGTTGGCAAGGCACTGCAGGAAGCTTGCACTGATACTCAACCAGTCTTGTGGCTAAACTGCTGAGGTGTTATTTTTGAACAAGTATTCAAAAATGCAGGGCCAAAATTTTCCAACTTTTGAGTGCCTAAAGTTTGTTTTTTATCTGGCCTTGGGCTGCTGTGTAGATGCAGCATCATTTTCCAAAATTGCTGCTCACCTGCAAGTCTCACTCAGATGTGCTTGCTCAATAACACTGAAATGTTGTTTCTGTGGGTCAAGTGTCCCAGCGTGCGGTTTTCAGAAGTTGTCAGCAAGAGCCTGGTTGCCGCCTGCTAACTTTAGTGCAACGGTGGGTTACTCACCAGTAACCATCCTTCTTTGAGATGGGCTGCTCAGATCCATTCAGTAATAGGTGTCACAGTACCAGAGCGCCGGATTGGTCGGAAAAACTTTTGTCCTAGCCTGGCAGGAGATGGCAGGCAGCCTCCACTCCTCGCGCCACCCCATAGCTAAATATACGGCCGCCTCCTGACCCCTTCTCAGTTCCTTCAAGTTGCCAACTCCAGATGTGGGGACGGAAGGGAGGGACCTGAATGGATCCAAGCAGCACATCTCAAAGAAGGACGGTTACTGGTGAGTAACCAACCGTTCTTCTTCGAGCGCTGCTCGGATGCATTCAGTAATAGGTGACTACTAGCCATGCTGATGGATGGTGGGTGGAGTTGGTCTTCTGCCTTCAGCACAACAACATGTCCCATGTTGGAAAAGCACAGCACAAGATTCTAGCCAGAGTCAAGAGGCACGCAGGCTTGACGTGGCACAGGAGAATCAAGAACTAAGGGCCAACCCAAGACAGGGGCAGGACCGAACCCGCCAGGACATAAGAGCATAGGCAGGTTAGACCAAGGTCATCATGACGGAAATAAAGGATGCAATGTGAACGTAGAGGGTTGCGTTTAGATGCTCCACATATGTGGAAAAATGAAGTATGACGGCCAGAATATAGGGTCTGGCCATGGGGCCTTGCAGTGTGACCTTGTGGGAAAACGCTGGATGTCAACAAGTGCGGAGTTAGCCATACTAGAATGGAATGGAATTGAATCATAGGGTTGGGAGGGACCTCATGAGATCATCAAGTCCAACCTCCTGGGACTTGAGCCCAGGACTTCCTGCATATTAAGCAGAGGTGCTAGCCACTACACTATTTGCAGGGCTTCTATAGCCATGGCCCACACGAGAATGAAGAAAGGGGTGAAGATTACTCCATGGAATGATCACCACAAGGCACTAGCTGGAACCAAAGAGTCATCACCTAATCTGGTTGGCTATGGGGAATGCAGGCAGCCACAGGGGAATAACCTTATCCCTTGGCCTGGCTGCAACCAGCCCTAGCGGAGTCTGGTCAATGCGAGTGAGGGTGAAGATAGGGGAGTGTGTGGGGTGGGGTCCTGAGAATGACCGAGAAGGGTCTCACGAGACACTTCACAGCAGCATATAGAGGGCCAAGCTCAGCAGTGCGGAGGAGCATAAGGTATGCTGACTATAAAATTTGAGTAGTGCGCAAGCACACGTTTCCAGCCGAGTCAGGTACCACGAACCGGGTTCTTGCAGGAGGGGAATTCTGGGACACTAGCACCACAGGGAGGCAAGGTGGTCTGAGGTAGTGCTACTGGATTGGTCCTTGTAAGGACCGCAGTAGCATGAGAGCTCACGGGAAGGGCCCGCTTTGGCTTATGATCTCGTGGGATTCCACATCACGAGGGCCATCACAAGTACATGAGGGAGGGAGAAGAGGGATCGGGACTAGCGTCAGCTATGGCTTGGCCACCCCAACGAGGAGGCCAACAGGTTCATAGACGTGCCATATAAGGTCATGGTCTTGAAAACCTATAGCATTACCAGGAGGGATAGTGCTATTGCTATGCCGTGCCAGTGTAGGTGCCCGGGAAAACTCCTGGATACAGCGATATCCTGAAAATACGGTTGCCAGAGAAGGTTCATTTTCCTACCACCTAGGAAATGAATCCACCACAGAGTGACAACCATGGTTTCTCAAGGGTACCTTGGGGATAGAGAACCAAACGAAGTATTGTCCCCAGCCAAGAAGTCGGAAGATGATTTGAGGGGGTGCAATCCCTAAATTCCTGGATCTTGCAGGAAGTAGGCTCTCGATTGTTTCCCTCTGTTCATCACATAAATGGACAGGCAGTGTATGTCAATGGTTCCTCAAGAATTGAGGAGGAACAGCCGTACTACTGGGGTGCCACCAACACATGTGGAGGTGACCCTGTGGTAGAGCTGTAGGTCTGCAAGAAGACATAGTAGGAAGACTTTCGCCAAGGATCTCGAGCGGTGCCCACCACCGATAGTGTTTCTGGGGGAAAACAAAGCATCCCCTTCAAAGGGCAGGTCCAGGACCACCTGCTGTGCATTAGGGAGCGCTCTAGCCTCCCTAAGCCATGCCACCCGGCGGATGGTTACCGCCGAGGCCACGGTGCGAGCTGCTGTGGCCACTGCGTCATGTGGCGAAAGGAGGAGGGCTTATGTTGCCTTCCTCAAGAAAGGCATCATACTCCTCTCTGGCCTCAGGTGGGAGAAAAGCATCGAAATTTCACGATTGACTCCCACACATCCAGCAAGTATCTGCTGGTTATGGCTTGGTCGTTTGCCACTCACAGTTGGAAGGCCGATGAGGAGTAGACCTTACGACCCAAAAGGTCCAGTTCCCTGGCTTCCCTGGAAGATAGAAGGTGGTCACTGGGGGGGCTCCCCCAGGCCCAGTGCCATCTGCACCACGTCCCTCGGGGGGAACCAGGTAACCAGCAAGAGAGGGAAAATCCAATTAGGAAACCCGATATTTAATGCCCGCCATGTCCGAAACCGGGGCAACAGACCTTGGGTTCTGCTACCAGGAACATGCAAGGTCCCATACACTCGGGTGAGGCGGGACTGTTAAGGGTTCTGTTGAGGCAAAGGCTGGCCCGAAGAGGGTATCGGGAGGGAGACTCAAAGGCTGCACCTCCATGTCTAAGTGGGCCGTGGCCCGCGGCCCGCTGTAACAAACTGAAATGTGCCAACAGATTTCCCGTATAAGATCCCAGTGCCAGAGAGAGGGTGGTACCGGGAGTTCACCATGGTGGGGAGGGAGTTTCTCGAGGGGACCATTCCTGCGGCCTGAAGCAGAAGGGTGACGGGGCTGATGTGTGGTGCCGAGGCTGCTTGGAGCCCCTGGAAGGTCCTTCCTCCAGACTGGAAGCGGAGAAAGGGGACTGAGACTCCTGGGGTGGTACTGGCAACGGCAGGGTGGTGCCAGCCTCCACTGGAGTGAAAGATGGGGCACTATGTGGTGAGGGCGAATGCCCAGGGTCGATCCAGGCCTTTGATATGAAGGCCGGTTTGCTCCTTCTGGTTGGGATTGGGGAAGGGGGGTGTAGGGAGTAAAAGGAGGGCTCGTGCAGCCGCCACTGCTTCTGGGGTGGATGGCATGAGGAGCGACTCCATGTTGCTCCATGTCAAGTCCTCACCCGGGGAAGGAGGACTGCCTGGGTGGGAGAACTCCCGCTCCTGCAGCACTGGGCTATGGTGAGCCTGCGGTGCTGAGGGTGAATATGGCCAGTGCCGGGGTGCGCTCAGCACCAGCGAGGACAGACTGTACCAAGCCATCGGCGCCAGAGATGATGGGGAGCAGCGCCAGGGCAATCCCAGTACCGGGCTACCCAAGGGCAACCTCGAGCGGTACCGAGGTGCCGGGGCACCAGGTTGGTGCCAGAGTTGGCACTGAGGTTGGGCAGCGGCGGCAGCTACTGGTGGTATGGTACCACGTAGGCTCCAGTGCCGAGCAGGGTCTTGGTGCTGGGTGGAAACCCGAAGCCTTGGGAGACGGGTGCCAGGCCTCCTCGAAGGCTAGGGTACAGCGCCGCTGTTCCCTCTCCTTGATGGTTCGAGGTTTGAAGGAGAGACGTAAGGAACAGGCTGAGACCATGTGGTCTTTGCCCAGGCACCTGAGGCACTTCCTGTGGGGATCGTCCTGGGGGAAGGCCTTGCAGTACTTGGCACAGGGTTTGAACCCTGGCAGGATGTTCTGGCCCAACGGTGGGGAACTCTTGTGGTGGAATGAAATGCACGAAGAGATGCTCCCAGCCGGGCAACAAGCTCGTAGAAAGGAGGACAGGCTGCTTGTGATTTGCAAGGAGCGGACGTTCCAAATCCGATGTGCAAGGCGGAAGAAATGAAACTGAGGAGGAGTTGGGAGGCGGCCATATATATAGCCACGGGGTGGCGCAAGGGGTGGAGGCCGCCTGCCCTCTCCTGACAGGCCAGGACAAAAGTTTTTCCAACCAATCCAGCGCTCCGGCATGAAGACACCTATTACTGAATGCATCCGAGCAGCGCTCGAAGAAGAAGCAGAGTTGAGCTAATGCTCAACGCTCTTGGCTGTCCCACCATAAAACAGATTTAAGAGCTTAATTTAAAACTTGAGTTTGGAAAAATTTGGTCTGGGTAGTTATCCAAACTCTGGGCCATTCTGTGACTTCCCATAACTTCTAAGATGTCACTTCCTCCTTACAATTGACTAACATTGCCCTGCAGTCCTTCCCTCCACCTTTTGCACTGAGCTCTTTCTTCGGCTTACAGTATAACAGACTTTTCTTCAGGTGTGACAGCCTTCCCGTGGCACGTAACAGACTGGTGCTCATTTGCCTGTTGTATGCAGATGTGGAAAACAGCATAATACTGGAAATGATCTCTGCATATTTGGCAGCTCTTTACTACAGGAAGTGAACTGGCTAGGAAAATTTTGCTTTAGAAGAAAACTGATGGAACCATGTAGGGTTGGGTTGAATACACTAAACCGCTGGGGGAAGGGGTTAGAGAAGGTAGAGGGGAATCCACGTTTGGGATGGAGGTGGAAGAGCAGAAACAGTTCTTGCTTATTTTAACAGTGGCCATTTCTAAGGTGCTGGAAGGTTTAAATCCCAGTGGCCAGAATATAAATGAAGCAGTCCAACTGATCACGTGATTGCCACTACCTCACTGGGGTGAAGTGAGTGATACCTCATTGCATTTCTTAGTTTACTGTGAAAACTACATTTTAACGTGGGATAAAATAATATTCCAGTGAGCTGATGGCTTGTTACACTGTTCTCTCTTTGAATGGCCTTGTGTGCACATCGAGGCTGAAGACAATTCATTCAGCTTTTCTGAGTTATTCTTGCATGACAAAATTGTAAGTTTCAGTAACTGAAAAGAATTAAGCTACTTTTTTACATGTGCAAAGGGACAACTCCAAAATAGTTTGGATTTAAAACTTAAATTACTGAGTACTCACTGTAGTTCTCGAGGGGTCAATAAATGAAAATAATGTTGCACTTATACAGATAGATTGCATAGAGGTACGTATACCAAACTGGCTGGACTCCTGATGGGAGTAACTGATTCTGGACACCAGAAACCAAGACATTTGGCTGAAGATTGCAGCATATTTTATATTAACCTTGACCACCAGGAAAAACAAATATCCAGTACTGGGATGCTAAGTGACACGTGTTTCTAGGACTCTATCATGCTGTTGCTTTGTTATGATTTTTTTTGACATTATCCAGGTAGACGATTAGCAAGAAAAATTTATGGCATTAGAGACACCATTGGTCATCAGTTTCCCTCTGCTGGAGTGCTAGTGCAAAATCTCTGACACAAAAATGGAATTTCAGCAATGCTGGGGGGGGAAAAAAGTCCATTAGAAAACCTGGATTTTGTATTAACACTTAGAAAATGCCAGGAGGCCAAAATGTACACGAACATACAATGGGGTATAACTTTTGTCACTTCATGGAAGATGTGCAGAAAATGGGTGTAAGTGGTAAAGGACTCTAAGTGGCAGACTTAGTAATCAGTGGGCATGCCAGCAGTGAAGGAGTGTTTTATAGCAGGAAAAGCAGCTAACAAGTAATTGTATGATATGAGGCTATATCCTTTTAGACTTTCTCGCATGTATGTTGCACAGATACATGGATTGCACAATCAGTACAAGTTACACCGTTAGTGCTCACAACTATTTACTCATCAGCCTCTTATCACCAAGTTCTCACTCTTCCCCACCACTTTGGTGAGATTTTCAACAGTCACAACCCGATGTTCTCCAACATCTGACTCTCTACCCTGTCTGCCCAACCCTATTATCTCCATGGTCACCATCCACAACTCTCCTATACTGTTTACCCTTTGATGCCCCTCGCACCCTGCACCATTCCCCAGCTGAAGCTCTTGTCTCATCTTTGTCATCGCTCTTCCTCTGCTGAGCACCTCTGCAGGGAGGAAATGCCATGACACCACCATCTTCATCCATTGTTTGTCCTCATTTCCTGGCTGAGCAATCTTGCTCTATTCCCACCTTTCTCTCTACCCTGAATCTTATCAACACAATGCATTTAAAGAAGTTAGCAAGAGACTTTTTCCCAGAGTTCCCTCTCCCCATCCCCAACCCCAGATTTTTGTCCTTTTTTAACCTGCTGTCCCCCCTGGATCTCCAAGCCTCTCTCGAGCTAAAATCTCTAGCTTGGACAAATAGAGCCCTTCCTTTCCTAACCTTCCATGTCTGAGCAATAACTCTCCTGGCTCTGGGTCACCACCCTTGTTTAATGACATCCTTACTCGGTCTACCACATTTGCCTCTTCAAGTTTCTCACCAAGGGCTGCATCCACAAAAGGATTTAAGTCCAAAAGTACATCCTCCTCAATGCCCAACTGACCCTGTA
Organism: Podocnemis expansa; assembly: GCA_007922195.1. Classification (NCBI taxonomy): domain Eukaryota; kingdom Metazoa; phylum Chordata; order Testudines; family Podocnemididae; genus Podocnemis; species Podocnemis expansa. The sequence continues at coordinate 33,725,363 of ML681989.1, read as the reverse complement.
GCAATGGCAGTTTCCAAGGTGATTGGTTATTTCCTCCTCCATTGCTCAGACCACATCACTCCTGTCTAAGTCTCATTTGCTGATTCTCTCTCTGTGTTAAAGTCCAAATTCCACAGGGGGACAGTCCAGGCTTTGTGTCTGCCTGCATCTCTCGTTTGCTGTTGCTTTCCACATCACCCCTATCTACTCTTACCACCTCAGTGCCACCCCTGCACCTCTTCCTGTTGTTGCTGTGTGCCTTTTTCACACTGCGCATTCATCCTGGGAAGACACCCCTTTTCTCAGGTTACTTCTCACCTCCTCTCTTCCTCTCCTTCAAGCTCTATTTGAAAGAGCAGCACTTCATATCAGTCACTACATTAGGACAAACGAAATGCAAATCTTGTAAACTCTAGACTTACATCTCCTCAAAAAGATGGGAGGAACTAGAGGGTTGGAATTATCAGTGTGTCTAGTGGGTCAGTACCAGTCAGAGTGACACTCCTCTGCCAGGACTTACCCTACTGAGTTCTAATGTGGCCAACGTAACCAGTTCCACATACTCCACCGGCAGCCGTACCACACACCAGAGTTGGGCTATTTTGCACCTGTTCCAGTTAGAGCTGTTGATTTCACAGGGGGCCTACTGATGTCTGCTGTCTTCTGCTAAGTAGCACCACATCTGGTGGAGTCTCTGTACCTTAAAGTCAAACCATCATTTGAGGACTTTAATAACTCAGTCACAAGTTAGAGCAAGGGGTCTCAAACACGCACCCCACGGGCCACATGCGGCCCCTAAAGCTATTTCCTGCAGCCTGCAACGACACTACTGTTACTGATATCTGCAATATTGTTGTATGGAAAGGTTTCGGTGGTGCGGCCCTCAGGCTAACATACTGGTCTTCATGTAGCCCTCTATTAGTCCTTATGTGGCCCTTGTGGGGATTTGAGTTTGAGACCCCTGGGTAAGAGGTTTTTTACAGGAGTGGGTGAGTGAGGTTCTGTGGCCTGAGTTGTGTAGGAGCTCAGACTAGATGATCATATTGGTCCCCTCTGACCTTAGTCTGAGTCGGCCTCACCCTGCTCTAGCTTATACCTGACAGTCTGTGATGATGCCACAGCTGCAAGTGGAATAAGAAGAGATAAGTCAGCAGTTTTCCCCTAAAGTACAGAGAAAAAGAGACCGCTGCTGTAATATGTCCCCATCCTTCACCTCAAACAACAGTCAGCATTCTTGTCCTGCAAGGAGCAGAGCGTATAATGTACTCAAAACAAACCTGACCTATGCATTGACTCCCAAACGTTATGCCAAATGTATTGTGATAAAACAACATCAACATACACCCAAAGACTGTGGATGTAAAATGCACTCAGAACAAACCTCACCTATGAGTTGACTCCCAAACTTTATGCCAAATGTACTGTGATAAAATAACATCAACCACCTGAATCAAACTTCCCCAGGGAGGAGAGCTATGATTCTGCTGAGTGAAAATGGGAAAATTTGAAGAATTTACTGGAACGATGTATTCAGCCTTGACATAAATAGTCTGTATTCCTCTTTGCTTGCAACACTGACTCAGTTCTAAACTTACCCCTACCTTTGATTTCCCGTGATAGCTGAAGTTCCATGTGCAGTTGGCTGTCTCAAAGATAACACCCCTGAGGTCCTTGTCCCAGTACCTAGCTATCTTTGCTCACAGAAGTGTATCACAGCCCTTTTTAGCAATTGGGGTGAAGCTAAACTGGAATCCTCTGGGCTGGCTGTAAGTACAGGTCAATGAAATATCAGTGCACAGATTCATAGATCTGCATAACACCCACCTGATACTCGTTTACAGTATCCTCAAGATCTTGCTGGATTCTACACTGTGTAATTGGCAAGGAATGCTTCCTGTGAGCTTTGGCCAGGAAAATACAGCCTTGCTACTCCAGTTAAGACTTTGCTGTCAACATGCAAGTGTATGTTAACCCAATTTGGCCAACTCACCTATTATACCAAGAATGAATATGACCACCACGAGGAAGTGGAAGCTTGTGCAGTTCCACATTTACTACCCACCCAAAGGAGACATTAGCATATCGCACAACTGCCTAAGCAGAAGGTCCTAGTCTTGATCTACAAGACATATAACACTTTGGGTAAGGTGAGGACTTCCTAGCCAATTCATGAATCTTCAAAGCAGCTATATTCCTCAAAAAGATCCTAAAAATCTGCTTCAGAATATGACTCAGTGGACCAGACCCCAGCTGTCTGAAAATAGCAGCTGACTTTTTTTCAGGCCCTAAGACAAGAGTTGCCCTTAAGGGTTTTTCTGGGAAAATTATTGGGGTAACGACTGTGGCCTCCCTACTCAATACTAAATCATTATGTGGATAAGGTTACTCAGCAGTGAGTTCCTTTGGAGTAGACATGTCCAAAGCGTATTAAGCAAAAGCATACAACGATACTCGGCATAGAGTAGGCATGTATGCGTGGCCATTTAGTACAGAGTGCTTTAAATTTACACCAGAACTTAAGCCACATTAACAACCTTGTGCAAACTAGCTCTAACATATGGCTTTCCTTGAGTAATGGCAGTAATGCAAAAATATGAAGAGAGGAATTAAAAGATGAGAAGAATTAAAAAGAGGAAGGAAAAATGTCCGAAAATGTACACCGGCTATAAGGGAAAGTGAATCTACTGTTAGTCAGATCACACTCTGGTACCTTTTAATCATTGTTCAGTGCCTAAATAGCACGTTAGCAGGCATCTTCAGCCGTGTCTACACTAGCATATATATCGACAAAACGTTTGGTGCTCTGGGTGTGGAAAAAAACCACTCCCAAGTGACAAATTTTTTTGGCATAAGCGCTCTTGTGGCCATGTTATGTCATGGAAGGGCATGGAAGGAAGGGCACACAACCAAAATAAACCCATCTAAATGAGTGGGAGCAGCTACAGCTGCAGGAGAGTGTCTCCTGTCAACATAATGCTGTCTACACTAACACCCAAGCGAAAAAAAGTTTTCTGGGATAAGTGCGTGTGCACGAGACCTGAGAAAACCTCTTCCACCTACCATTTTGACTGAATGACTTTCATTCCAACTTCAAAAAGGCATCAGCGTCTCCAGTGGGTAGCTGGCAGAAAATGAAAGTCCCATATATCAATAAAATGGCTCTGCTTCTTGGTTTCCATGCAAAAGTTTTAGACATGTTTAAAATGTAACCACCTCACTAATTAATGGGCCAATATACCAACACTGGTAATTGCCCCTAGAGAGGAAAAGTGAGTAATTAAGTAAGCACCTTGTTTTGTGGCTGCCTCTTCTCCAAGCTAACAATCCACATCACTTTTACTCAAGCTTTGCAACACTTCCAGTAGGCAAAGGGAAAAGACCCTGAAATACAGTGTAGTTTGCTCAAAATAACATAGGTATGAAAAGTGCATCTCTCCTTTTGGATTTAACATTGTACCCCTCTTGGATTAAAAACCACCAACTGCTGAAAGAATAAAATGACCGGCAATCGCCCTTGCTGCTGGGTCAGATGCTCTTCTGAACACCACCTCCTAACACTGTAGCTTAAAAAACAACACTGAGGACAAGGCAGTTTAACACAGGAACTCCTTGACTCTCAGCCCACTTGCAAGTCACCTGGTTGAGCAGCTCCTGATAGTTTGTAGGCAAATATAAGAGCAGGTCCAGCGGTGATAAACACCAGGCAATCTGGTAATTTAGAAACAATCACGTGAATGGCAAACAGGCCAGTCCACCCTTGTGGCAGCAGATAAACAACAGTAACATTTAAAAAGGGGCTTTGAAGAATTTTTGTCCTTTAGTATCAGATGCTGCTTGTGCTATTTCAGTTTTTTATGTTCTTAAACAATTCCTGGCAGACATCTAGCCTATTACAACTTTCTCTTGTCACAAAATTGCATCAGTGTAACTAAAACAGGCTTTAAGCTGATTTAGTTAAAAATTCTGTATGGACAAACACCCTTTGGTTTAAGCTACATCACCGTAAAGCTGTTGAGAACCCATGTAAGCATTTTGAGGGAGCTGGCTATGGTCTGACTCATGTGATTTTTGAAAATGGCTTTTAGTTAGGCTATGTCTATGTTTGTGCACTGTGCTGTAACCTCCCTGGCTGGCCACTTCAAGTGTGAACTAAAAATGTATTCAGGGCCTGTTGTCATTGGCCTCTTTCAAGATCAACCAGCCTATCATATTGGTTAAGTCAAGATGAATTACTGGAGTCAAGAGCTAGACCTTGATGGCTAGGAGCCCACTTACTATTTGAAATTGAGTGCAGCATTTTAACAAGGGTCATTTGATCTGTCTGGAGATACCACAAATCTGACATGTTTCTTCCCACAGGTTACTTCTTGCATGATTTGAGAACTAAACATTTCAGCAGCTGATTTTTGTGACCTCCAGCTTTAAAATCTCCCTGCTGGAATGAGCTACATTTTCAGATCTTGGCAGTTTGAAAATGTCCATCTTGAGACAGGAAGAGAGGCAGTAGCAATCAGAAAGAGCATTCACACCATGTAATGTAACTCCTATTTCTGTGCACTGCAAAAATCACATGAGCCACCTCTCTTACATAATCAAAACTACAGGTATATCCAAAGGGAAGAAAGAAAAGTTGTTTCATATAGACATTAAACGAGTTAATAAACATTAACAGAGTGGCTGACACTTCAAACATATTTTCTGTTCAGCCAGACTTAGAAAAAGTAAAAGGTTCACTTAAAATAAGAAGGCGCAAAGCAAACATTGTGCTCCACAGTAAGCAGGATAGCACTGCAGATAAAGCACACAAAGAGCAGCAATACTAGCCAGGGAAAAGATACTTAGTGGCAATCAGGATTCATTGCTTTATTAATGAAAATGCAAAATCTATATTATTTTTAACGAGAATGCATTGAGAGCAAGATTCTCCTAAAGCTAGCTCAAGACGTCATCCTTTCAGGTGCCCGGTATTTTGGGAGAGGAAAAAGGCCATTGCCCAACTTTTCCCGAATCTTCGTCTCAGTGCTGACGAATTACTGTGAGAGACTGCTGAGCAGGTGCCAGGGGGGTGGCTGCAACCTTGCAGACTAAGGACCAGTAAACCTGATACAGAAGACTGGCTGGTTTGTTTATATTCTCATTTTTATTTCAGTGGCACCAGTGCTGTGGTGGCAAGCACACGCTCTGAGCAGCTAAAAAAAAAAAAAAATTCTAAACTGAGGGGGCAGAGCATTACAAATGTGGCAGCCAGCAAAACACATTCCTGCACTGTGTTCACACTAACAGCTGGATATATTTTAATTGCAAGAGGAGTAAATTTAGTAGCAAACATGCAGTAATACATCTCCAGCCCATTTTCACATACAAGTGCAAATGTCACCTAGCAGGTTTTTATTTTAAGTTTACATTCACATTTTTCCATTCACGTGGCTAGCTTTTACACTGTAATGGCATAAACTTACATTTTCTACTCTTTATGTGCACTGATTTCAGCCACCAAGACATGGTAAAACTTACAATGAACAACTTTTCTATATATTCAGGCTGGGAAAAATTATGCGACTTTTCCTCACCCACTGGCAACCAAATTCCCCTGATTTTTTTTTCTGGTTTTTATAACATCATCATTGATGTTTACATAATGTTTAAAAACCAATCTATATTTGTGTCTTATTAGAAATCTAGTATTTTTTAATACATTGGACTGTGCCACAGAGTGTAAAAGTAATTATGTTATTTTATTTTTACTGAAGATAGTTGAAACACATCATGCCTGGCTTTTCAGAGGTGCTCGGATACTGCTAAGGGGTAATATAATTTTTCTTAGCCTGGTCATCTTAACATTTCAGGGCTATAACAAAGATAAACTTGTCGTGCTTTACAGTTTACAGACTTTTGCCAAATCTTCCTAGATAATGAAAGCAATTTATAAATGACAAAATAACCACAATCGATTAACACATACAAACATTTATTCTGAAGTTTCCATTGTACCCATTATTAAGAATTACATCATCAAAGCACTTTATGGCAGTGAAAATCGCTCTTACCCTTCTGACTCATCCATTATTCCATTAAAGCTGCAAAAATGTGCAATCCGCTTGAAAAATAGGTTGCTTTTTATTTACTTTTTCATGAAAAGTCAAAAATCAAAACCAAAGAAAACGAAACAAAAAAAAAAAACAGCTTTACAGGGAATCTACATCTGTTCTCCCCCACTTCCCCCCAAAATAACTTACAAAGATAGTTTAAAGTTTTAAATGTATTTTAAACCAAGTGCATCTCTTTTATTTTTCATAATAATTATATCTTAAAGTTCTAAAAACCCATAATTTACTTTCTTGGAAAGAAGGCAGCAAGCCGTTGCTTTTTGATTGGAAGAATATGTATTTCCTGCGAGTTCATTTTCTTTAACTTTACACTCCTGTTTTTAATTGGTTTCCTAAGAGCTTCTGCATTATCCCTGGGCTCTGGCTGGCTTTTCACATCATAACACTGCAGTACAGAGTCCTGGGGCATGTCCCTTTTGAAGGAAAAGTTTTTGGTGGATACTCCCGAGAGACCTTTAATCTTGCCACAGAAAATAGTGGGCACAGCATCTTTGACAGAGACAATTACTTTGGCAGTCTGTGAAGTGCTCACGATCTCAATATTGTTCCCAGCTTTGGGCTCACAGGCTGCTCTGCCAGTCTGATCCACCAACCACTTCTGCTGCTGTTTCAGGAGATCGGATGAGTTGCTGCCGGTTATTCTGCTGTCGATCTTGGCTGCAGCCTCGTGAGGGGCAAAGGGGGCTGTTGCACTGGAGAGTTTATCCATCATGGAGTGAGCGGCGCTGTCCATTGTGGAGCCCGAGCAAATGGCACTAGCTGCCTCACTGTGGACCCCGGTGCTGCCTATCTTCCTACAGGAAGCAAGTGACAGGTCTAAAGCACCATCTTCAGGAGACAGCTGGGAACTGACCTCAGTCGCCTTTAGCAAGGGTGCCGTTTTCATGGAGAGGTCCAGGGCCTCATTCTCATTGCTCATCTTGATGACTGTGTGACGGGTTAGCTGGGAAAATTCCCTTTGGTGGATGAAATCGAAGGGTTTGGATTCCTCTTTCTCCAGTGGGGTCTGGGTGCCTTTACAGGAATACAGGGTGAATGATGGTGGCTTGGCATACTCCACATTGACCTTGGATTCAGCACCGTGAGGCACAGGGATAGGGATGGGGATAGGGATGGGGACTGGGACTGGCAGGGGAACAATCACAGGGTACGGTACCAGGAGTGTAGCGGGGGGCACCAGTGGAGATAGAGGGGAACTGAAGGCCTGGGGTGGAACAGAGGAGTAATCTGGAGGTGGCTGACAGGGTGATGAACCTAAGGTACCCTGTGGAGGAAACAAGTCCTGAAGGACTGCAGCAAATCCTGGTGTCTGAAACACTGGGGGTAAGATGGGCTCCTGGGTTGGGTTGGATGGTTTCTGATCCAGTAACTGGGGCTGTCCAACTGGAGCAGAAGACCCCTGGAAAAGGTTGTTGTGGATGGGATTTGTAGTGCAGGGAGCCCCTTGAGGTAACACCAAGGGAGAATTCAAATGCTGAAAGACGTGCTGCTCTAAGAGGACAGGGAGTGGAACTGGTCCTTGGTTCGTCATAACATACGGGGTGTTGTTGTTAGAAGCAATCTGAGGGGTGGCACTCCCTGCAACCTGCAGGTGTATTGGAAGAACCACTGGGCTGTCCCCTAAGCAAATTGGCTGTAGTACGGTGGCTGCTACTTTCAGAGCGACACCACTTTGGGACTCAGCTGGTGGAGTAAGGATCGAAGGGGCCGGAACAGTCACAAGCGGTGAAAGTGCTTTCTTCATCAAGTCTGTGGAGTTGATATTCCACGCCTCAGCCGTTATCAGCTGCGCAACTCCATTTTCTAGCTTATTGTTGGCTATGGTGGACGGGGAGTTGGTAACGTCCATGGGCAGATTTTGTGTGTCCTTGTACAGCTCCTCCATTTTCCAGAGACCTTCTGAGACTTTGTGGAATTCGTGTTTACATTGCTGTCACCAGGAGCCGCGTTGTGTCAGGGCCGCCAAAACATCTGCACCAACATAGTTTGGCCTGCAAAACAGAAACATACTTTAAGCACTGCATAAATCTCTTTCTTAAAATAATATTTGCTTCTGCCTTTGAAAAAAAAATCTATCCCAAAAAGCTGTTGGAAGTTTCCACACTTCAGGGTAACTGCTCCATTATTCCACATACCCTCTCTACACATATATACTGTATATACATAGAGTACATATATTCGTGAGTGTTACACGAAGAGTTCTGGGGAACTTATATTTAGCCATAAACACAGATACTTTAAAGGCCTAAGAAAATACCTGCAGTCACAGAAGAAAGTGCCAGAACATAGCAGAAAAGAAGAATTGGGGCAGTACATTTTATATTTTTAAACAAAGCTTCATGAAATGACAGGGTATGCAGAGTTGAGACACGCTGTGCTGTTTAAACTCAATAAAAAGCATAAAAACAAACTTTCCTAAAAATAAACTGCTCAGAAACATTCCACTGTGAGGTTGCGAAGTTTCTCAGTGGATAAAGGGGCTTTGGCTTAAATTAATCATCCTTTTCTTGTCTTTGAAAATCCTAAAACAAAGACTGCAGTAAATCTGCAGCAAACAGCACAACAAAGAGCCATCAGTAGCTCAGCATCACTCACACACTTACACACACATACTGTAATTGCTAATTTTGTTTATTTGATACCAATGCTTTTCTTTTCATTAAAAACAAAGAACAAAAATCAAAGCAACTTTTAAATTTATTTATCCTTAACTTTAACTAAGCAAATGTTAATGAGAAGTGCAAAGATCTTTTCCCTTGATGAGCCTACAGAAATTTTAGTGTATTTTTAAAAAAAGATCCTCCCATAGAGGCAGTGAACTCCTTGACTGCTATCCCTCTCCTGGAAGTAAAGGAGTAGCCGTGTTAGTCGAGGCCAGCAAAACAAACAAAGAGTCTGGTGAGACCTTTAACGACTTACAAATTTATTCATTGCATAAGCTTTTGTGGGAGAAAATCCCACTTTGTAGACACTTCGAAGATGCGGAACTCACAGAATGGGAGGAAAATAAATAAATGCAGGGAAGCGTAGATCATCGGATAAGGTCAGATTGTTACAGCAAATCAAAGCAGTTGCTAGGATTCAGACACTGGGGCACAGCATATAGAGAAAGATGAGGGGAAATCATCTGTTGTAATGAGAAAGGAATCCATAGTCCCTATTCCCTACTGTCAAATTTGCATGTGAATGCCAATTCTGCAGTTTCTCTTTGAAGCTTTTATTTGTTATTCATTTGTTTGAGAACAGCTATTAACCGATCATCAGTGGAATGAGCAGGGTGATTGACGTATTCCCCTACTGGTTTCTGAATGCTGTTATTGCTTATGTCAGATTTGTGTCCATTTATTCTTTTGCACAGAGACTTTCCTGTTTGTCCAATGTATAAGGTGCGAGGGCATTGCTGGCATGTGATGGCGTAAATCACATTGGTAGATGAGCAGGTGAATCAGCCCTTGGTGGAGTAGCTGGCTTGATTAGGTCCTGTGATGGTGTCTTTTGTGCAGATATGTGGAAAGTTGCAGGGGCATGTGCCTGCTTTAATGTTCTGTTGTTGGGTCTGTAGTTGCTGGTGAGTTATTCATTTAAGGTTGGGGGGCTGTCTGTAAGCAAGGAGAGGTCTGAAGCCCAAGGCTTGAGAGAGTGAGGAATCGTCTTGTAGAAGACTGTACGTCCTTAATGATGTGCTGTAGAGGTCTGGCTTCGGGTATGTGATGATCAGTGGCGTTCTGTTGTTTTCTTTTTTGGGCTTCTCCTGTAGTAGTTGTCTTCTGGGTACCCATCTAACTCTATCTTTAAAAGTGCCACCAGACTGCTTGTTTGTTCTCTCCTGGAAGCTATCCTATGCAAAACTTCCCTTTAGGATCTCTTCATACATTAATAGCAAAGAAAACAAGAGGGTGACACTCAAAGTGTTCCATTCTATGACAATACTTATCACAGAAATTTGTCTACGCAGTATTTAATTGCTACCTCAGGGAAGCAGAAGACAACCCAAATTTACATTTCCACTTACACTGACCTGAATTTTACTACCTAAAGTTATATCTGCATTAACATTCACGTACTTGTTAAGCTTATTGTTCTGGGTGTTATTCTTCCTTCAGTCTTATTTCTTTCTGCAATAAAATGAAGTGAAATGTAACTCCACAATTTGACATCCTTGGGTTTGAGCTACAAATACCTATGTAAGTAAGTAACCTAAAGCATGAGTAATTTCACTTATATTCATGTGTGTAAATTTACTCACGTGTGTTTGTGGCACTGGAGTCATAGCCCAAAAGCTAAAAAGGATATTATAAAATTAAACTTGGCAGAATTTCATTTATTTTCTAATTTTGACTGATTCAATTTTTATCACTTTAGATTGAGAAATTATGGTGGGTTCAGGGTCCCTCACAGTTACTTAGGGAGAACAGGGGCTGAAACTCAAGAAACTGAAGCTTAAAACAAAAATTGTCAACAACATATGTCAAAATATACAAAGTAAACAGACAAATCAAACTTCAGTAAGTTCTTAAGCAGCATTTTTCTTACCTGACCTATAAGTAAATTTTGATACCTACTGATGGAAAGGTTTTTTCATTGGTCTGTGTGTTTATCGTGAAATCAACATTTACCAATAAAAACAATCCTTCCAAGACTAAATAAGACACACCCAAAGACTAAAAATAAATAAATGACCAAGACAGAAAAGAAATCAAGATAAATTTATGATCGCACTGTCCCTGAAATCTTAAATCCTTGTATTTGGGATATGAGTATCACGATGAGTGGCACGCTACAAATATCTGACCAGCCAATAGTTTAAGGTTGGTTGAGTAATAGTCCAATAATAGATCAGGTTTTATTATTTTAGAAACAAATTATTCTGTTACTTTCCTATTGCTCACCTGATTTCTAGAACCATAAGAATAATTCACAAATATTCACATTTCCTTAAATGCTTTAAAGAAAACATCCACTCATACACCCTCATCTACAGGTTTTTATAATTTGCTTAGCTCTAGATAACACTAATTAAAACAACAGTTATTGAGATATTTGCTTTCTGAACAGGAAAAAAAACATTGATTCAAACAAGAACAAATGTGTTTGAACTAACAAAAACTCACAACAGCCTGTTCTTAGAGAGTAAAGAACAAACATTTCTAAAACTAAGGATAATACAGGTAAAAGATCACTTTGCAAATCCAAATTTTCAAAACCCCAAGCTTTCCTGTTCATTTTAGTAAATCAGAAAAATCCAGGAAAAGCATCCCTTTTTAAACCTCTGTTCTGCTCTGTTTTTTACTGTCACTTGCATATTCCTTACCTACTATATTTTCCACCCATCTGGTTGCTTCTCTAAATTCTGGCACACATTAATGCATTTTGCATCCTGGGCAAACTAGGTTGGATCTCTCTGATTTTTTTGTTTTAAAAGAGAAATGCCTGTGGCTTCATGGGAAATTAAGATCTTCTATGGGAAGCAGGTGACCTTCTATTCCACTGCCAAGCCCAATTGACATTGAAAAATAGAGAAGGTAGGGTAAAAATTACACTAGAGTAGAAACTTGATGACTTAATACCCTGTTTCCTTCCCAGAGTCTGTGCTGTGTATCTGCTGGAAATGAAAATATAAAACATAATGAAACTCCACATTGCTGTTTTAAAATGTTACAAGGGCTGGAGGCAGAAGACATAGCTAGAAAAGGAAAGAAGACCTCATGTATCATAATCTGACACCTCGGAGAAGAGGCTATGGATTTTTTTTTTTTAAACACAGTTGAACACTGTTTTCCATGCTGAGACCTATGTGTCTCTAGGATATATATGTTGTGACAACATTTCTGGCGCTGCTTGAGGGGTCTGGGTTCCCAGTACCAGAGATGTAAAATTGTAAGAGTGGAAACTGCAGAGGGGGAAGCACTGTGTGTTTTTAAATGATGTTAAAAGATAAAGTAGGATTTGTTGTTCTTGGCTATTTCTCTTCTGCTAGTGCACCAGCGTGAATGGCAGAACCCTTGGGGCAGCTGACAAACTGGTAAGAACCATTTTCACTTCACAGCATTGCCAACTCTCACAATTTTATTTCGACTCTCTGGCTCCTGGAATCAGGGGATTACAGGAAAAAAAAATTGGCTCTCTTTTCAAAAAGGAAGAGGAAGATTCTAGAGATGGGCTTGGAAATGAGACCCCTAATGGCTCCAAAGCCCTGAAGCCCAAGTGTAAGAGCCTCACGTTATTATCTTTAAAGTTTCATGGTTTTGGAATGGTTGGGGTGAGTGATATTGCCACTCCTGCTTGGTACACTTTTAGCAGTGGTGTGTAGTGCAGGCATTCACACCAGGAGGTGGGGAAGAAGGCAGAGACAACGTCTCATTGAAAATGGTCCACACTGGAGACAGAATAACAAATTGACTTTCACCATGTCTAGCAGCAGCCGAGAGGACCGTGGAGGAGTAGAATACTGGAAGCCGCTACAACAACAGGAGCTATGAGCGTGAACAGAGCTTCTGAAAAAGGGCTCATGGAGAGTTAATTCGTTGGTAGGAATCTTGGGAACTGGGATACCGGGGAACAGCACTGGGCTTCTCTGCAGGGCTTCGTTTTTGGACCTTGTTAGTAGTCTTCCCCATCTTTTGTATCAGACCTGACTGATAAATTCTTCATGTCCTGCAACAGAGGTATGTTCAAAAGCCCACTGAAGACAACAGAAAGACTCATGAGCTTTGGATCAGACCTGCCCCTATTTATGTATTTTCAGTTCAAGACAGAAAATGAAAAGAGAGCACATGGGGAGGAGAGAGAGCACATGCAAACAAGCTCACAAATATAGGTTTATTTAAGGGTTAAAACAGTGACCAGACTAGACAGTTGTGGGAATATGGCAAACAGCACCACAATGGTATACCAGGGGCCTAGCTACAGGTGGGCCTGGGTGGACCATGACGCACCCACTTTGAAAAGCAGGCTGATCCACTCAGATTTTAAGCAATTCATCCATGTTTTTATCAGCCTTTGTTCTGCATGTAACACAAAGTTTGTCCCCACCCCTGTCAAACACAGGCCCTGCCAAAAAAATCAGTTCTGGCTATGCCTTTGTTGTATACACTCAGGCTTTTGGTGGTTAAAAGGTAGAATTTTGTAAGTTCTGCTGTCCTTCATAACATCATGTGTTCTGCCAACATTTTCCTCTCATGAATATTAACTGTAAAACTGCAAACAAACTAAACTTATGCTGTTCCTCCCCTTTACACACGTGGAAAGACACCTCACTCGTTTCTATGACATTTTTGCTCTTAAGCACATGATCACAGCAGAGAAAAAAATGTAAAATGCATTTTCATATTTCACATCACCATAAAAGAAAATACAAACAATACATAGCAGTCTGACAAATGCTCTTTGGGTTTAAGATACGAGAGACTAAAAAGTAGTCTTGTCCACAGTACTGTTTATAACAATTTTTCATTTCTGGCCTACAAGCCAATCCAACTAGAAAATTCCAATAGCATAATACTTACTTACAGAAATCAAAGGACTTACTGAGGCACTGTAATAACTCCAGCACATACACACAGAACTAACTCTTCCTATACACCCCCTGATCAGATACAATGACATAATATCAAAACAAGAAAACACCTTAGCCCTAAAATACAAATACAGCATTACCTCTTGGTGGAAGAGCAGTCTACATGAATCATCAACTTTTATGAAAGATGTTTACACTTGTGAAGAACTGTGAATGCAAAGTTGAAAAGATTCAGGAACCCAAGGAGAATGTTTTGAGGGGCGATGCTTCCCATTAAACTGTAGTCCTTGCTAAGGGATCCAAAATGTCATCGTAATTTGGAAGAGCAGCTGAACTAGTTTCTCCAACTTCAATGCTTTTAGTCATAGCTGTGCTATATTTCTCTCTCTAGAAAAATAACACCAAGTTAAAAATAAAAGAATTCTGGGAGAAGCCAAGACATCAAGACTGCATGACACCCCGGCATCAATATAATCCCTTACCAGGGATGAATTATCTGTACTCTCCAAGAGACTGAACTTCTGCCTCAAAACAAAACCTGGTGTCATCCTAACATGTGGAGACTGAAAAATTCCTTCTCCAACTCCATGACCAAATATTATTTCACAGTGAAGGGAACACCATTCATAACTACCACGCTCCAACTGACAGCCACCAAAAAAAATAATAAAATAAATAAATAAATAAATCGCTTGACTACCCCCCCCCAAACAAATAAAACCACTTGATCCTTGCATTGACTGCCACAGGAAAAAATCAATTGTGAAATCCTTAATAAAGGTCACATCCACCACAATCTTTCCACTTTCACTGCCATCACAACTATATAGTCCCTGAAATCCAACAACCAGCAAATAATCAAATAGGAGACTAAAGAGAGGCCGCTGTAGTTGTCAACCATAATGACTGTGTCAACAAAGCCAATGAACAATTCTTCAAGAGCGCTTACTATGAAGAACTCAAAGAGGACCCCACACGGTTCACACAGTAATTTAAAGAGATCATCAAACTCTTCTCCACACAACTTCACAAGGATTTCCACAACTTCAACCCTCACAAACTCAACCTTGGGACCTTCTACAGCTTTCCCAAGATACACAGAACAAGGAACCCCAGCAGACCCATTATATCTGGCCATGACTCTTGCTGAAGGGCTACCTGGTCTCATAGAAACCACCTTCAAATCACTCACCACACAAAGGACTAGCTCACTCCAGGACACAACCAACTTCCTCCAGAAACTGCAACATTAACAACCTCCCTCATAACATCATCTTTGCCACCATGGATGTCACCTCTCTGTACACCAAAATCCCTCACAATGACACATCACTGACTGCCAAACACATTGCCAAACTCATCCATTTCATTCTCACCCATAACCGCTCTACATTCCCCAAAATGCCAATCACTCCATGAACCACTCTGAGAAAGAAGTTTTTTTTAAAAAATGCATCACAAAACCAATGATATACCTGAAATACATTGATATTTTCATCCTTTCGACAGATGACCTAAACCATCCCTTAGTGATTTCCATCACAAGTTCAACAATCAAGACCCATCCATCAAATTCTCTTCAAAATGCTTCCATGTCAGCATCCATTTCCTAAGCCCCACAATAAGCTTCAGCAGTGGAACTGTATTCTATATACAAGAAACCCAGGAATCACCATACCTACCTTCACAGATCCAGCATCCACCCCAAACATGCAAAGAAATCTGTTATTTACTGCTAGGCATTCAGATATCTCAGAATATGCTAAAGAGAGAAAGTCCAGGATAAATGCCTTTAATCCACCTTTACCAAACAAGGATATTCTGCCAGAGAAGTAGATAGCATCATGAAACAAACCATGGGATACCTGAGATAACATGATTACATATGGGGGGGGGCGCGCGCACACACACACACACACACACACCCCATCACCAGCATACCCCTAGTTGTCACCTACCAACCCACCCAGCCATCCATATTGGATATCATCAAACAACTACAACCCACACCTGACGAGGCTGTGAAAGAAATCTTTTATGAACCCTTTCTTCTGGCCTTCAAACAAACTCCCAGCCTCGTCAAGCTCACCACAGACCATGACACACCAATTCAAAGCAGCAGCAAACCGTGTCATCCAACAGATGCAAAACCTGAAGATTATTTCTACTGCTACTATGGTCCACACCACACACCTTTCAAGATCCATGGGTCCTATACAAGCCTATCACAACAGGTTGTGCACCTCTGCCGGTGCATCAAATGCCTACTCCCCACCAACAAATATGTGGTGAAAACACTATGTTCTCAAATGAACTCACACAGAGAAATGATAAGACAAAACACACTACCACCTTTGGGCAAACACTTTTCACAAATCACTCCATTTCTGACCTCTCAGTCCTCATCCTCAAAGGAAATCTGAACAACACACTGAAAAGAAAAACCTGGGAGCTTAAATTCATAGCTTTGCTAGACACTAAAAATCATGGACTTAATAGAGACACTGGTTTTATGACCCTTTACAATAGTCTTCAGCCCACTAATCCTCCTTGGTCTTTTCATAGCAGAGATGTTATTTGCCCCCTCCACCTTGAACACTTTCTTGCAACATACTAACCTCTTATGCTTATTAACATGTTCCAACTCGCATTTAGTTCTGACACTCTGGGTATGTCTACACTTGCAAGTTAGTTCAAATTAAGGAGGCTTAATTCAAACTAACTTACTACCTCTCTACATTAGGCTTTCATTAGTTTGAACTAATGAACTAACTAACAAACTGGATTGTTCAGGCTTTACTTTTGCAGAACTCCATGGAAATCAGCCAATCAAATTCTGATTTCAGTTACGCAGGGACAAACTGGGAGTAACTCCACTGTGGGATTATTCCAATTTACACAGATGTAACAGACCAAAAACTTATCTAAAGGTCACAGAATCAAGTTAACACATTTTGTATTTACACTGAAATCAGAGGCACAACTGCGGTACATGGAAACATGCCCAAATTTGTTTTACTCGAGCTAGCATGAGTACCAAGAGCAGAGAAGCTAAGGCAGCACACTTACTCAGGTAGCTAGCCTACGGTGAAGTACTCTGTGACCTGGGTGGCCTTGTACAGCACCTGCTCTGCCAGACTTTTCTGCTTGTGGAATGTATGCTAACTAGATTAAAAGCTGTCATAGGACATACCCATTGTCAATCATCTCACCTGTTAGTCTCTCACTGCCACTTATCCCATGAAAAATTTTGAAGATACACCCTGGCAAAAGAAAGAAAATGCATTGTTAAACCCTCACCAGAAGGTGATATTTTAGTCACGTGCATTTGGGATGGGGTTTTGATGTATATCTTCCTTTTCATTTCTTCTCCTGTTCTGATACTTAGCTGGCCTTGTTGCCTAGATTTACTCTGTTTAATTATCCAGTGGCTTTCATTTATATGGGTGCCCTGTAAATAAAAATCATATTATTTTATTCTTCTGAAGGGTTGATGGCAAGTGTTTTTAATTTTAAAACCATTAGCACATCTCCCCTCATGGTCAACCCTGAGGTCTGTAAATGCCTCCTTGGCTAAACCTCTCCTGTCATCATCTTCCAACCTAGAATTTTATGGAACTAGCATAAGATTAATGCAAATCACAGAGCCTGACGAAAAGTATGCAGCCTGATCTGAGTATGACCAGGGGAACCAGCTATATTCTGATATAGCTCTGGGTGATCATATGCTAGCAAAATCTTTGCCCACAAGACCAATGCAGTGACTAAGCCCCAATCTGAGGCTGTTAGGGATATCATTAGGTCATTCCACGCATGCTAAACTGAAGTGCTCTACATACACAAGAATTTTTAAAGGGGCTGTGCTCCTCTTTAGATTGTCCTTCTGATTAATGGATGCAAAACACAACCATCATCTGGTAAGCGAGCTGGACAAATAGGACCCAGCAATCAGGCTGCAGGAGGAATCTTCCAGGTGATTACATTTCACACCATCAACCGGGTACTGCGGAAGACACCAATTTGGTTCCAGCCCTCTTATCACTTTTTTCATTCTCCCCAGTTACTCTGATAATCAGACAGGGATATTGATTGATATATGTCACACACTGAAAGGGCAGGAGGAAGGGCTGTAAATGGAAAGCAGCCAGCATATTACACTTGTCTTATCTTCTCCCTTCTGCACCTACACTGCGTAAACAGCACCAACTCACATTTCCTCCTACCCCCTTACAAACATGTAACATTTACCATCCTTTAAGCAGTCTTTGAATTGGCTCCAGTGTATTAATTTTACTTTCTACAGGAAATTTGTTATGGAATAGGATACGGATGCCACAAAAAGCCCATCTAAAAGGACAACTTTAGGGGGATATCTGATAATAGCAGAGATCCTAGATGCAGCCCACGAACCAAGTAGTTCTTTAATAAAGATTTCTTGACTCCACTTATGTATGTCATATTATGGATTTGTCAAGGCTCCCATATGTAGGCTATTAACTACAAAGGAAATTGCAGCAGAAGAAAATCATTACAGCAATACAAGATTGCATATTATTGATATTATATTGACTACATAATATGCTTACATTATTTATGCATGAAGTTCTTCTGAAAAGCAGAAGTGGGTTTGTTTGTTTGCCTTCTAAACCTTCATATTTCATCCTTTTAGATACTTTGCTTTGGAACCAGTTAAAATATTCACCTACTTTACAGAATGATCATCTGCAAAACTCCAGGTTTTTTATTTCTTATTTTTATATATTACATGGCAGTTTACTGGCATGCCAAGGATCCATAGGTGGGGATCCATTCTGGGGAAAGGGACATCACTTTTTTCTAATTTAAAAATAAATCAACACAATTAATTGTATTGTCTATATTCTAAAAGATTCGCCCCATGTTTGAGACCATGGTCTCTATGCCCAAGGACAAAGGTTGATGAGGCTGATGCTGAGGACTGAGATGGGAACATAAGATTTATCTGACAATTTTCAACCTGGAGTCAATTTTTATAACCAAATTAAAAAATCCTCAACAACTGCATTTAAAGTGGAAATTGTGGCATGCCCCAAACTATAAGGGGGCTTGCACATGGTGCTGTGTTCCAGGTGCACTTTCCCTGACTCAGTTCCATTTAGTTACAATTCGGATAACTGGATGAACTAGTTGATTGAAGGTCCCTGTTTCAAAGCTATCACTGCTATCATACTAATCTAACAAACAGGCATTGTAAAAACATGATGAGTTGGAAATTATGGAAGATTCATCTTGCTACTCCCTAATGTTACCGCTCTGATGGAACCTGGACATATTATAGCTCTCACTAAAGGACAGATATACTGTAGCTAGTTTTTCCAAAGAGCCCAGAAACCACTTTCTTATTTTAGTGCTGGCCTGAAAAACAGCAGTTTGCTTAAGCTACAGCAGGCAACACATCTGATCGGAAACTGAAATACTGTATGGAAATTTGAGATATTAAACATGACATGAAGGAAGAAAATTCACAGATTGTAATTACTGCTGAGTCAAAAATTGCATGCATTTTGTCAAGTCCCTGCAATGAGCAGAGCTATTCTGAACATGTAAACAGCCTTCTTGTTCAGATTTTGAGTTCAGGCAGTGAAACTGAGTAGCTGATTTTGAAAGATTTCCTAAGCAACTCCAAGAACATCCACTTAAATCAACCTCCCCCGATACCTCTTAACAGTGTACTGAAGACAGACCCCATCTGGAACTTCTAAAAGCTCAGGGACAAAAACTGCCCAAGTTGCTGCCACAAAGACACAGCAGATCAAGCTTTGTAAGGACTGCCCAGGCAGAAAGGGGTCTTCTGGTGAAGAGAAGCTGACCTATGGGCACACAGTCACTCAGCAACTTCTGCAGAAGGCAAGGCTGGGACCTACTATGCCCTAATGATCTCTAGCTGTCACAATGGCCACTGGAAGGTGTTGCACTAATTTATATCGGGGTCCTAACTGGCTCTTGGGTGGACCCAGCACTTAAGGCATGCAAACATATCTTAAAGTCATACGTTGCTCCCCACCCACAGCTAGAGATCTGGGCGAGAGTGCTAAAATAATAAATACCACTGAGATTATTTTAAAAACATGCATATTGTTTTCTCAGTAATTGATATCCCAATGATAACATAAGGGGGGAAAAAAGGACACCAATTAAAATCCGATTGTTTTTAAAGCAGCTTTGAAAGTGGAAAAAAACCAAGTATTTTTCAGTCAATAACTTTGTGAAACTGGCTTATAACATGTCAGTTCTTCTTACTAAGGACTGTAAAGTTTTCTGTCAGTTAAATAATGACTTCAAAGTATTTTTAGTGCTGTGACTGAGGTTAATGTTCAGCAGAATAGAATTCAGTTGGCTAATTTTTCTGACTCATTTTCATTGATCCAAGGTTCTGGGATGCTTTTACTAAATCTGTTTGATTTTTTATAATATCAAATTAAAATCAGAGTTTGTACTGCTGGAATAAAATCTTCTATATATTATGCTCTGGTTTGCGTTGGTGGGGGGATGAGTATCAGGACAGACGATGGTGAGGCAGATAGGGAGAGTAGTGAGATAGGTATGTTTGCACACCAAGAGAATTAAGACCTTGTGGCCCTAAAGCAGAAAAGCTTCCTATACTCCAGTGAGTCCCAATTTAAGGATTCTGGGTACAAATTTCAACTTCATGAAATCTTACATAATTAGAACAATCCAACCTCAACTCCTCTAGCAGTCTCTTTATTATCATCTACCCAAATAGTCTATTCTGGATTTTTTTTTTTTTTAGGTGTACACCAATCCAAGTCACTGATCCTGCAATGGGATTCATTCGTGCAGGCTGGTCCAGCTATGCAGTCTCATTCACTTCAGTGGAATAAGATTCCAGGGAGCCAGGCAACTCAATTTGCTAACTCATACGAAAACTCTGAATTGCCTTGTTAGGGTTTTGACTTGAGTTAGCAAACTTGAGTTAAAAACAAATCTTTATTTTCTTAGCAAAGACAAGTTATTTTGAATAACTTCAAAAATATTCAACTGATTTGCTTTAAGCTCAATTTGCTTGAGAATGATTAAATGAAGTACACAAAAAGTCAGTTTGATGGTTTTAAGGTCATGGGTGCTTAGAACCAGCAAGTCCTGACATCACCTAAACTCAGCTGGATTGAGAGCTACACTGCTTTATAAACTCCAACTACTCTCATATTCGCTCCTGCTTTAAATCAATCTAAATATAAACAAAGAAAATAATTCCAATTTGCAACTGAATGTTCCAATTAACTACAAATGTTCATAGTTAAATCAAATTTCTTAGATGTTGGCTTGTAAGTCTCACAGAAATCTACCAAAAAGCCAATTAAGAAGAGAGGCCTGTCAGCAGTTGAGAAATTGAGTGTTAAAAGTCAGTTTTGAAGAACATGTGTGTAATTAGCCACACATTCTTGTGCTCTTCATCTTGTCAAAACTGCGAACTGTCCTCATTCCATGGCTCTAAAGGGTTACAAACATAGTGGAATCAACAGGTTTATGGTACATAGGGAGAAGGATGAGTCATATTCCAGATAATCCAGGCAGTCCATAGACTCCGTACCCTAAGGAATCCATCAAAGAAGTCTCTCGCACCCAATCTTGAAAGAGACCAGTTTGAGATAGATCAGAGACTGCAAATATGCAAATCCAACTATTCTCACTTTGTGGGGCAGGGACTCTGTATTTGGGAGCTACTGCAGACAACAGGCTGCAGTAGAGACAATGTATTGCTTAACAAATAAGGAGTCTGGTGGCCCTATTAAAGACTAACAGATTTATTTATTACATGAGCTTTTGTGGGAGGAAACAGAAGATGCATTCCACAAAGCACAGCCTGTTTATTCAGGATACGATCTGGCTTAAGACACCAATCCCACTGCAGTCAATTGCAAAATGCTACTGATTTAGTGTAAGAGTGCTGGGTGATATTGATGACCTTTGATATACAGGGGGTCAAACTAGATGATGCAGTGGTTCCTTCAGGTTTTATATCCTATGATCTTAGTACTGCAGGCTGACTCTTAAGTGCACATTATTATGTAAGAAGGATGCTACTATGAATGTTCAGTACACAGTATTCAAATACACAACTTTGGCAAACCAAGCTCAACTTTTAACTAACCAAGCAAAGGCATTAGTCGTCAGTGAAAAGTTTGTCCATGTCATGTTTTAAATTTAAACCATTTCTCTATAGCCTTGTCTAAAAATCTTTGGAGCGCACATTTTAAATGGGGAAATTAAATTATTCTCACCTTTGCAAAGCTTACTTACAACTGAAAGGATTTTGCATACAAAGGTCCTGAAAAATTCAAGAAGTCATGTGGTTGCTAGGTTCAAACCATGGGAAGCCTGAAGTCAAACTACCTTTTGTAATAGGATAAGAACTTATAGTCTCAATTCAATCCTGTTTTCACAGAATTTAGTCTGCATATTAATTTGAGTTCAGCTGTTTCTCTTTGAAGTCTTGTGGTTTGACCCTAACAACTGCTCTGATTTGCTGTTACTGTATGACCTGATCCTATGTTTTACACCCCCTTGCATTTATTTTCATTCCATTCTGTACGTTCACCCATCTTCAAAGAATCTGACGAAGTGGGATTTTCTCCCACGAAAACTCATGCGAAAAATAAATCTTAGTCTTTAAGTGCCACATGACTCCTTGGTTTTTTTTTTTTGCTGGACTAGACTAACATGGCTATCCCTTTGGAAACCTGAAAAATGCACCTTTGAGCAGAGACCAACTATAGAAAATGTAAAACACCTGAAGTACTGAGTAACATGCATAGTGTTTTTAATTTTTGCACTCTGAAGTACTCACTTTCATCCCCATCTGCTTTCCTGGGAATTCAGTTATATTTTGTAAGACAGCCAAACAACCTATCCTTCCCTCAATGAGGTCATGGGCAAAACTTCATGCTTTTGACTTAAACTGAGATAACACCAACACCACAGTGCTGAGAGATCTGATCAAGAAGCCTCGCAACTTTTTCAACATACAGTCACTCCCAGAGTCCTTAGCCTTCTTGAGGTCCACACACGTAATTGTGAAATATTTGAAGATATCTTCCAAAGAGGTAGCTGTGTTGGTTTAGTTCAGTAAAACAAACAAGGAGTTCTGTGGCACTTTTAAAGACTAACAAATTTATTTATCGCGTGGCCTTTCATGGGAGAAGAATCCTACTTCGTCAGTATGTCACAACTGATGTACAACCAATTAGATATACTGAAGATCTGTTTTGATAAGAGCTGATAGCCTCTGGGTTTGTATCCATATACCATTAGCCAATGCATCTATATTACATGTATACACACACTCTTAATGTAGAGAGAGAAAGAAAATGTACATGTCTATGCGCACATACACGCAGTAAGTCTAAACCTATATTTTCCTGCTGAATTATTATGTGCCATTAATATTGTATTGTTTTCATAGGGTGCCTATTTCTGCCTTTCAAATCCAGAATGAGCTTCCATATTTCTTTTCCTGAAATAACACTGACCTTTCTAACTAATTATAAATACCACATTTGAAAAACCATACAAGTGTGGCCAAAATTATTGACTATTTGAGTTGCGTAAGACAAACTTCAGAACTATGAGAGCTGGGCCACACCTGGCAGACCTTGGGACTCCAGCCCTGTGGGACAGAAGCCCTGAGCCCCACCACTCTGCTTCAGGGCAGAAGCCCCAAGCTCCCTCCCATCAAGATGGAGAATGGGAGGTGGCTCCAGAAGCTACACTTCAACTGTAAAAAGCCATGTGCAGCTTTCAAACCACAGTTTGGCAGCTCCTGGAATATACAGTCAAATAATGTACCTTGAGTTTAGCTGTACAAACCCTGGTAATAAGAACAACAACATTGGTTATATTTCAGATAATGTAGCCAATGCAGCAAAATAGCTGGTGCTGCTGCAGGTAAAGGTAAATATTTTTCTTTCAACTATCAGCCAGCATGAGACAATACACAAATATTCTCTGGAAAAGCGTGGTAAGAGATTATTTTTGAAGAACTCAAGGAAGCAAAAAGCACCATGAGCCATTTGTGTGTGTCAGACTTTTGGAGACGATATACAATATTACAAATTTGAAAAGTTTATGTTATATTTCTCCTATCCTAAACACGTCTGTGCGGTGCCATACTAAAAATATCCCAACAATATGCTACCAAGTTCCTGACATATTTACTACAATGTTCTTTATAAGCAATTTCCATTGTAACGTGCTACTACACACCACTATAGTCTAACCAAACAAAAACTTGCAGAGACTGCAAGATATAATGCCACAATTACTTGTTTCACAGATGAGACTACTACATTAACAGATCAGTGAAATCCATCATCATGAACTCTTTAAGTCCTCCAGGAACTGTTACAAGGCTGTATTGATAACCCCGAGTGCCAGACATTTTATTTGGCTCCCCAATTCAGTTTGAAAACATAGGTTAAAAATAAAATAGCACGTGTAGCCAAAAGGTTCTCTGCACACATGACAAGGTTCACCCAGTTTTATGGAAAGGTGGTTATAACATATACATCCAGTCTTAGCCCAGATCTGCCTAGAAATGTGGCAAGACACAAAATTTCAGCCTCTTGCTAATACCACATACATTTAGTTATTCACAGACAATGGCAAACTGGAAGTTCCATGTATTGTGAAAGGCAGCAGAATTCAGACATTGTAAAATAAATAACCAAGAATGCTGCTTTAGATTTCATTCAATTAACAGGAAGAATAATAAGAATGTAAAAAAACAAAAACAAAAGCCTAAACATACATGGTGCAAACCCCACTGCCTGTTTTCCATGGGTATCACAACTCTTCAGATAACAATAGAATAAAGAAATGGGCAGATCACTGAAAAAATGGAGACAAAATAACAGTTACTGAAGGAAGAAAAGAGATTTTGTGCTGCCTGAAACATGGTTCTGCTAAGCCCTACTTAAATAAAGCTCATGTAGAATGCTTCCACCAACAAATAAGAATATAAATAAAAATACACAGAGCTGTGCTAAATCTCCACTGTCTTTCTGTATTCTAGGAAGACCTAGGCTCTGAGTCTCTTCTCTCATAAATCAAGAGAAGTCCACAGGTGTCATAACATTGTCAAACAGATGTGAAGGGAAAGTCAGGCCCATAAAATCTATTCTGTGAGGTAGGATTGAGTAAAACAGATTCACAGTGCGAATGAGGATACCCGTGCATGTCTTTAATATGTATGTCTACCCTGCAGCTGTGAGCATGTCTCCTAACCCAGATACATAGACTCCTGTCTGTGGGGCTCAAACTGGCATGTTAAGAATAGCACTGTGGATGGTGAGACTCCAGCAGAGATTCAGGCTTATGGCCTGACTCCAAGCCCACATGACCTACTGGGTCTGAGTTTGGGTGGCCAGCCTGAGCTACCACTGAACCTGCAATGTCCACCCTGGTATTTTTGGTGTGATAGCTCAAGCTGTTTAACCAAACAAGGAATCTATTCTAACCTAACCTGTCTAACCAAACAAGTAGTTCTATGGCATTTTTAAAGACTAACATTTATTTATCACATGAGCTTTCAAGGGAGAACATCCCACTTTGTCACACACTTTTTGTTCCTTGTAAGCTTATGAGATAATAAATTAGTTAGTCTTTAAAAGTGCCACAGGCCTCCTCCTTTGTTTTGTGAACTAGACAACCATGGCTACCCCTTTGGAATCTGTCTAACCAGGCACAGAGGCTTGCTCCCAGCTGGTCTGTAGACATACCCTGTGTTCTCTATGGCTATGTTCACACACAAAGTGCTTGTTTCGAAACAAGCTGTTTTGAAACAAAGACTTATTTCGAAACACCTTATTTCGAAATAACAAAAAAAAAAAAGTCTTTTCAAAATAAGGGAAAAGGAGGGGATCGAAATAGCATGTCCAGTGTGACATGCTATTTTGAAATAGGAGAGGGGAGGGGAGGGGGAGGGAGGCCCTGTGCTGGGCCAGGGAAGTCCCGCCCCTGGGATTCCCCTGTCCCCTGCAGCTCCAGCCAGGGGCGAGGGGGGGCTCCCCCCCGCACTCCTGCCGCCTCTGCAGGGGGGAGGGTGGCTCCCCTGCCCCCCCCGCGGGCCAGCTTCGGGTAGGGGGCTTCCCCTGCCCCCCCCGTGGGCCAGCCTCGGGCAGGGGGGCTTCCCCCATGCCCTCCCACCGCTTCTGCTGTGGGGGAAACCCCAGGCAGGTGGCGGCCCCAGCCCAGCCCGCAGCAGAAGCGGTGTGGGGGCACAGGGGAAGCCCCCCCTTACCGAGGCCAGCCTGCAGGGGGGGGCAGGGGGAAGCCCCCCATCCCCTGCAGTGGCGGTGGGGACAGGGGAGAGCCCCCCACCCCCTGCAGGAGGAGGGCAACCCCAGCTTGGGGGCAGCCCCAGCCAGCTTCCCCCCCTTCCCCTTGCTGGGGATAGCGGGGTGAAGGGGGCTGAGGCTCCCATCCCCCCCTGCTCCCAGCAAGGGGAAGCCAGCTGGGGCACCCTCTGACCCCCTGTGCCCCACTCAGCACCCTGGCCAGGGTGCTGAGGGGGGGGTGGGACCTTCCCCCCAGGGTGCTATGCACCCTGGGAGGAAGGTCCTTGTTATTTCTAAACAAAAGGTTGTTTCGAAATAACATGTCCAAACGGCTTCCCCCTCCTTTCTAAAGCAAAGTGGGTTTAAGCTGTTTCGAAAGGAGGGCTCTTGTTTCCAAATGAGGATCTCCCTCCTTTCGAAACAAGAAAATGTTGTTTGGACATAGGGACTTTTATTTCGAAACAACCAGTGTTGTTTTGAAATAAAAGCCCTGTGTGAACACACCCTATATTCTGGCTTGGACAATTTTTCACTAACATGTCCTCTTGTATCCAGAATCAAACATTTTCCCTTTCAATATCTGTATTCATTTTTTACCCTGCTTTAAGTTTACCATTGTAAATCCTCTTGTCGAGCAAGAAAGTGACATTCCATCAGTAGTGCATCTGCATCCTCTCATTCATGCAAGGGCTTCGAAGATTGTGATATTTAAGTGCCTGATGAACCCATGGAAGTCTGGCTGTTTAAGAGAGGTATGACCCCACAAGCAACAGTGTGTGAATTTTCTGATGAACTGACGTAAATAAAACAAATATTATCTATCTATCTACATAGATAGATATATAGAGAGATAGAGATAGACAGACAGGGCAGATGGGAATTGGAGTGTTTTTAAGTTCTTTCTCATTATTGTCATTCCATATAAGCAATTCCTGTATCTACTATGGGGTTCTTGTGTGACTGTAAATGAGAAGGGATCATGCAAGTATAAATGGCTGTAAACCCTGGGATAATCGTTCCATTTTGATTTGATGTACACAGTAGAAAACTTTGAGAAGCCCTGCTACAATAAAATTGTTGCACTGGAAACTCGAATTCAAGCCAAATTTAGAACTAGCATTTTTCAAGGTTAAAAAAGAAGATACTGGTCAACCTCTATCTAAATAGCTCCTTCAAGGAATACTGAAATAGCACATTATTACTCACCTATTGTTTGGCTCTCTCATACAAGAGCAGCATAATCCTTCATGGAACATCAGTTTATTTGGTGCATCTGGTCTATGATATAGTATTTTAAAATATTTATTCTAATAAACAGATGTACTGTTTTGCAGTATCTAACCAGCTAGCTCCTAAGCAGTATTTGCCCAGGGGACTACCAGTACACATGCTTAGACTCAGAAACATGAGCACACCTATTAAGTTCAATGGGCTGGCTCACAGATGCAGGGATAAATCTGCGCAGAAGTTTTTGCAGGATCAGGGGCTTTAAGATTACTGCCTGTAGCAATTCCTGATGCCTAGACTTTGAAATCAGGTGATGGAGATAGTCGGCACTTATACAGAGGATATGCTCATACTACAGCACATCTAAAAATACTGAAAAATCAATAGAAGATATGGACTTTTCTCTCTGATATTAATTTTATAGCTTAATGCTAATCAAAGTAAGTAGAAGAGTACAAGGTGACCAAGAATTAATTAAACAAAAATAAAAAAAAGTTCTGTAGAGATTCCAAAGTAACCCTTCTCTGTACTTCAGACAATTAAAGCTGAACCTGTATACCTGGCTATAAAAAAGCATACTTAAGGGTCTGTCTTTCCTTAGTTCCCCACATATCTACAGTGATAGCACTCTGCTTTTGTCAACTTGATTACAGAGAACCACAGAAACACTGAACAAGTTTAGAATACAAGGGTCCAGATCCTCAGTTGGTGTAAACTGGCATTGCTCCATGGACATCAGAACATTACAAATTTACACCAGCTGGACATAGAGTGTGTGGTGTTCTGTGATCACTCTAGCTATGCCCACACTTAAACAGTTAAATCGATTTAACCTATATCGATTTAATACAATTGATATAAAAATCATTAAATCGATTTAAGTTAAATCGATTTAACAGGTCCCCAACTAGAAACTCAAATAGAAAGAGCATGTCCAAGAACAGGACTTGCTATTTCAATCTAGGAGAGAGGCACCATGGGAGGTCTGGCAACATGGCCCCCTAGAAGGGCCGTGCCCCTACCCAATATAAAGAAAAAGGAAAGGACCTGGGATGGAGAACGGCAAAAAGTGTTAAATCAATTTAACAGTTAAATCGAAATAACATGTCTGCACTGTGTTATTTTGAAATAATTTCGATTTAACCGTCATATCGATATAATACTAGGTTTTATTATATCGATATGACTTTCTGTGTATCAAAATGAGGGAGCTCTTCATTTTGAAATAAAGGAATGTTGTGTGGACCTACCATTTTTTAAATTGAAATAACCAGGGTTATTTCAAATTAAACAGTGTGTGTGGGCATACTCTCTGCGCATAAGATGCTTGCACGAGCTTTGCTTTATTCTGTTTCTACTTTACATTGGCTGTGCAGAACAAGAGCTTCACAGTATTCTACCCAGTCCTGTAGCACTTAAAGACTAAAAAATTTGTTTACTGCATGAGTTTTCGTGGGAGCAAATCCCATTTTGTCGGATGCTTTGAAGATGGGGGGAACTTACAGAATGGGAAGAAATAGATGCAGGGAAGTGTAAGTCATAGGATCAGGTCACAAGTGTCAAATCATGTGAAAGATACCCAAACCCCTTCCACAAACATAGGGACCAATCCTGCATTGGCATGGTATGAAGAACACCCATTCAGTGCAATCAGAATTCTATAGGAAACTGTTCACTTGATTAAGCCCACAGGTATCAGTAGTCATTCTTTGACAAAATGTTTTAAAGCCTGAGCTGTTACTAGGATGACATTAAATATTAGACACTGCATTTTTTAGTCAAAGAATTCATTTTTAGAGAATAAAATGTAGTGGCTTTTTATTAAGATGTACATACTACAATCTGGCAGACAGTCATTTGGCCCTGAATATACAGTCAGAGTAAATTAGTTATGTGAGTATCCTTGGCATAACTAATCCACATATAAGAAGGAAAGCAAAAGGACCAAAGAGTGAAGCATTAATGTGAAGAAGACAGACATGAGGAGGTGAAATTGTAAAGGACCAAAAAAAACAAAAAAACACAAAAAAACAAAAAAACAAACAAAAAAAACCAACCAAAAACCTAATGAAGAACTGGTAAATATCAATCATAAAACTCAGTCCAGTTCTTCATTAAAATCCTTTCACATGCATAAGTCATTCATGTAGTGTTGCCAATTCTAATAATTATTTCAGAAGTCTTATAATATTTGGTACTTTTCTTAAAGCCCTGGTTCATGAATTCATGCTAAGGTGTGTGACTCTCACCTTCTATTTAAAAACAAAATGTCTAGCCCTTGTGATCAGAGAAAAGCTAGAAAATATAACCCAAGTGCATCCCAAAAAGGTTCATAAACCAGAATCCAAATAAACCCTCCCAAAAACAAAACTTCAAACTGCATTTTTGTTAAACTCATGATTTTTAAGCCACTTAATTGTGAGGGGCGAAATCATCATTTTGAACCAGAAGCTGGCAATTCTGCTTACTATTCCTTTGTTTCCCCCTTTCACTCTCAGCTGTGTACATTCATGCACATCCCCCAAAAGGAAACAAACTCTCTCACTTTTAAAATCCTTCCTTACCATACATTTCTTCCAGGAATAATTTTTCATTCCTCACTAAAAATTACTATGCACTCCTCATTACCTAAATTGTTGCTGTTCCTCAACTTTTGTATTTGCATTCAATTCTGCACATCATACAAACAACTTTACTAGATGATGGGTCTACTGGTAGGGGTACAAGCTACCAACATTCATAAGATTTGCACTATGAGGCATATTGGTTGGCTTGTCTTTGTTGGACTGTCAGATCTCTGGGGCATGGAACGCGCTGTAAAGCATGCTATTATTTAAAGCCAGCTAACAGCAACTTTTATATTTTGATTATCCAACACTTTCTGCTATATTATAAACGATCAAGTAACTTTTTCTTTGAGAAGCGCTCACATTTCTTTTATTTGCAGCAGGCTTTGAATGCTTGGCAAGGGCAAGACCTCTGGGCCACAGAAGTGCCCTTTCTTTGTACCATGAAATTCCATACAAATTTGGCTGAGGTACAAAGTGCTGAATATCACCATTTCTCTTCTCTCACTTGTGTCCCTTAAGAATATCCTGATGGCTCTGCAGAAATTGTTGGTCATGCCAAGACTAGGTTTGTGCTGCTGCAAAGGTGCAAGAGCATACTGCACTGAGACTTGCCAGTAGTTGTTAGGGCAGCTATAGCACAGCAGAAGGTGCTTGAGAAAGCCAGGCAAGTATTTACTCTCCTAATTTGCTATATGCGTGCATGACGTGAAACATCACATGACCACCTGGCTCCCATGCGCAGGTGCAGGGCAGGCAGAACTCCAGGGAGGCTGGAGGTGAGCATGACACGCTCTGTGCACATGCTTTGGCTTGCTGGCCACCAGAATCCAGCTCCCACTGCAGAGTGGTGCCACCAGCAGCAGAATCTGGCCCCAGCTGGAGACCAGCGCTGCCAGAGTCCATCTCGGGCAGGGACCAGAAGCTCTGGCTAGGGAGTGGAACCACCACTGCCATGGTGCCCAGCCCCTGCAGAGGAGCAGCACCACTGCTGCCATGGTCCCCAGCCCTAGCTGGCAAGTGGTGCTGCCAACATCGTTCAGCACAGGCCCAGGAGCAGCCCTCCCAACTCCTGCCCCCACCCCCCTCTTCTGTGTCCCAATGTCCTGCCCATGGCCCCCTTTACAACTCTGACACCTCCTGCCTCCAGCCCTCCCCTTCACTGCCTCCATCTCCTGCCACCAGCCACCCCTTTTCTGCCCCCATCTTCCCTTGCCCTCCTTCACCAATCCACCTCCTGCCCCCATGCAGCCCTTCCCTGCCCCATCTGTTGCCCATACCTCCCTTCATCACTCTGACATCTCCAGGCTCCAGCCCACGCCTTCACTGCCCCCGCCCCAGGCACTGCTTCAATGCCTCCACCTCTTGCCCCTGCTACATTGCTCCTCATCCCTCCCCCCACATCCCATGCCCTCATACTTCCTGTGATGCACCCACCCCTCACCTTCACTTCTGCCATGCCCCCTACCCTATCCTTCCTTACCCCTCCAATGCATACTAGGCATAACCCATCAAAACTGACGGGGAAAAATCAAAAGAGAATTTATGAAATAGTTTAATTTTTCTCCATCATTTTTGAATATAGCTAGTTCTCCTCGTAAACCTCAGACCCAGTACACATCTCCATTTATTCCTTTCTTGGGGGCAAGAAATTCCTCCAACTTTCTCTCTCCCCACACAGGAGCTCAGGTGGCTTCCCTGCAACAATTGCTGACATAACACCTGGTACCAATGGACAATGCTTCATCCCTCCAATACCCTCCATCCTTAAGAGCAACACTTTGGGCAGGGTGGGGTATAGAGTGGGGCAAGCCAGCCTGGTTTTCCTCCCTAATCACTTCCTAATCCCTGAACCCTGCAACTCATTTCCCCCTCTGGGCAAAAAAGCCTTTTCCTGGTTTGAGCTAACATAACTAGTTCTGTTGGTCAAACATGAACTGTCTGGACTACAGTGCTAAAGGCTGACAGGTCAAACCTTGCTGATGAGTTCGGGCAAATAGCGGCAGGTGTTATTATAGTCACATATAACAGAATTTGGTTTTAACCTTCTTGAAACCAAATCAGCCAAAAACACGTCAGAGATTACACATACATTGGCAAAAGAACATTAAGAGTACAGTCAAAGATACACAATGCCACTATAACAGCTCCCTGCACAGCCCCAATTCTGTTTGTGTATTATGATGCAGTCTTTAATTACATGACATTTTTTTCCAGGGGACCCCTGCCTCAATTAGTGTACAGGATAAAAGCAGAAGAGAGCAGAACAAAAACTGCAAGGGGCAACTGTAAACCTGACACTTCCTAACTTTCAAATGCCAGGCTTTGCACCCCCCTAGATAATGTTCTTTTAACTCTATGTGTGTGTGCGTGTGCATATGCGTGTGCGTATGCGTGGTCATATTAATACTTTGTGTAAGGCTTTCTTCATTAAGTGAGCAATGCATCTCCTTTTCATGGTACTGCTTTAATGACCTCTACCCTCCTGACTGTATTTGTAGGAATTGTTTTAGAATTTCTATTGACTCTGTCATATGAACCCAAACACTCTTTAATAATCACATTTTTAAAACATGCTTATCTGGGTCACTGATATTTATAGTTCAGAGATGTACTGTCCCCTCCATCCAAATTATACTCAACCTAATGTAAAAGAACAATTATTTTTCGAAAGGGAAAGGCGGGGGTGGGGAGGAAATCACTGCATAACTCAGTGCATAAAAGCTTTACACTTTCATTTTGAAGAAGCCAGACCATGTCAAAATTATATTTCTGGATAAAATCAGTTTTGAAGACATTCTCTGTTGCATTCAATTATTTGATTAAAATGGCACTCAGTTCAAGAAAAGGAAAATAAATACTGAAAACATCAGTACAACAGGATGAGATATTCCCACTAATATCACTTAAAATAATAAAGGCAAAAAAATTAATTTCGGATAATGATCATGCCCGACACGTGAGAATCACAACGTTTATCTTCAAAATTGCCAAGGGAGAGGTTGTATTTTTTTCCGCATAGTGTTCATTATATAGTTTGGTGGGATCGAGGACTGTTTTGGTGGCACTGCTCCTAAAAGACATCTTTGTTAATAACTATGATTTGTAGAAAAAAGAAACTAGGAAGCATTAAAAAGAATGCTTGGTGCCTTTTTTAACTTCTGTGAGTGTACTTCCAACTCTCTTGCCTGACTTTTTATCATAACTTTCAGCAAATTATAAATAAAGAGGAAGTTGTTTTTTAAAAAAAGATTCCGTCTAGTAATGACAAAAAGTTGAAAGACCACCTAGAGCTCAAAGCTTAGATGTGAAGTGAGAACCACAGTCAGAGTAGCATCATTTGAGCCTCACACTACAAGTCAGATGATACAGAGATGACTCAAAGATGATTTATTTCAAGGATTCTATGAATAAATTACTGTTTTATCTGAAACCCAAATGTCATTTAGTAGGGTGGGAAAGCTTAAGGCAGAAAGGTTCCCATTCCCTTCCCTGTGACTTTATTTTGTCATCTTATATGTAATTTATTATTCAAAGCTCCATAAATTTGGAAAGTGAGATTGTTTCAGTTTCTTCAGCCAGCAAGTCAAACACATTCAGAAAAAAAAAAAAAAGGTTACAAATAGTCTAGGGTTGTTTGCCTCTCAAATCCATAGACAGAGGGGACCCACGTGCAGGGATCTCCCCATTCCATGAATTACAGGAACTCCTGTAGATCCATGCATGGGAAATAGGCAGCTAAGGGAGAGTGGGCATACAGGCCTAGTGGCAACAAAGAATACCAGTGGCAGAAATGCATCATCTCATCTACTACTGGCCTTCTGGAGTGCAAGGCAGAAATGTAGTCCATAGTTAGCCTCTCTTCCTGAGGGTTTTTTCTCAGAAACATATTGTTGGACCTATGGCTATGTTAGGGGTTGTGAATTCTGTCTAAATGCATGTGGGGAGGGGAAAAAACCCAACAAAAACTATTTTTAAGGTGATTTCCTTATTAGTGAATGGAAAGCATTGCTCTGTTTGTACTAGCAATCTACATATGCCATGGCTGCCCTTTGGATCAACAATCCACTGCTTTTTAACATTATGGCCATGCATTTCTCTTAAGCACTCTTCTGAAGAGGCTTGTTTGCTTCTTTTCCCTCTTTCATGGCTGGAGGAGGAGGGTAGGTAAGTAAATAGCTGTTGTTTTTCACAATTAAACTGCAATTACTATTTGCCTGATCTTGCCCAGCACTGACAGCCTCTTACCAGCTGCAGAGTACCAACAATTTACATTGACTTCTGCAGCAGATTAGGTGCTTATCACCTCTCAGCATTGAACCCCCAGTTCCTGTAATAAAAAACTAAATTATCCTGCAGTTAGGAGGGTACTGATGTCACAAAGATATTAAGTTACAAAAGTCATACTATTCTATTCTGCAGTTAATTACATCCCAGCTCTGAACACCAACTCCGTGGCACAGAGAGGGATGAGGATGTAGCTGCACAGTAATCTGATATTCTTACTGTTGTAATGTTAATAGAGCCTGAATGTGGCAAACCTTTAAGTTGAAAATCATCTGTATGTTCTTGGAAGCTTCAGGTCTTGGGGTAACATTTTCAAAAGAACCTAAGTGACTTATGTACATAAGTCGCAATGGCACTATTGAAAATGTTACTCTAGATCTCTTCGAATAGACCCCAAAGTCTATTTTGTGCCAACAGATAGTAGTCCAGATATTTAATAGATTTTTCTTCGTTATAATCTTTCCCTGCTGCTTTGCTACCTGGCTAGTAGAGGCCAGCTTCTGATATTTTTATTCAGGTCAAACACCACCTTACTCCAGAAGAGATCCAACCAAAGAAATGGGGATTCAGAAGCACCCAGCAGTGGCCCAATTAGGCTCCTACACAAATGAATGGGAGTTTTTCTATTAAGATCAGCACAAGAATGAGTTATCTAGGGAGGTGATGGAATCTGTATCCTTAAAGGTTTTAAGGCCCGGCTTGACAAAGCTCTAGCTGCAATGATTTAGCTGGGGTTGGTCATGCTTTGTGCAGGGGGGTGGACTAGATGACAGCCTGGCATCCTTTTCAATCCTAATCTTTTATGATTCTTCTGTGATCCTATGAAGAGAGTAAGGATGACACCCATTGCCTATGAGGAAAAACTACTTTAGATTGGCAGTTCCTTTCAAACAGGTATTTCTTGCATTTTACATCTGGTAGGAAAGAAATCATGCTGAAACTAGTGTTAAGTAACAATAACCTATCTTAAGTTGCATAAATGCTAATTTTAGATGCATTTGACTTTTACTACACAATTCAGAAATCTGTTAGGGCTGTACTGAACTTACAGACTCCTCTGACCTATTTTTACCAATTTCTGCTTCCAATTCTCAAATCAGTGAAATAGCAAAAATTATTCCAAAACGTGAGTATTTCCATCATCCCAGATAAATAGGGGCTTGCCCAGTGCTCTAGAACAGTTAATGTAATGTAATTGTAACAATGTGTGGATGTACAATCTCTCTAAGAATTACAGGAAGGACACAAAATGAAGTCTCACCCAAACAAGAAAAAAAAACTCTCCAGGTTAAGTCAAGAAGGATGAGAAAGAGGAGAAGAGTCAACATCAACTTTCTTTAATTCTTTGATTTTTATGAAGTTCTTTTGACACAGCTGAACTTTCTTTTTTGAGCAGCACCACCAGATATGAACTCTGGTGAGTACGTTGATTTGTGGACTGAAAGATGTTTTCTTCGACAGGGGGAGTGGGTATGTGTCTGTACGTGCACTTGTGCATGCACACCTGTAATCTAGCCTTCTCTACATGGGCACCAAGTGATCAATCACTGAGTCCAAGTCTTAACATCTTCATCTCCTACTTAAACAAAAACCAGCAGAAGTGCTCAGCATCTTGCTAGATACAGCCTTTTATGCACTGCCCTAAAGACTAAGGGCCTGAGTCACACCAGTGTTACTCAGTTTTATGAGCATGTAACTCCACTGAAATCAAAGTAGTTACAGCTATGTAAATCCAGAATCAGACAAGTGAATAAGGTCAAAGAATGTAAAAAACAACATTGATTTTATTTATATTTCTTCTCTGAGTAAAATATGCTAGTTTTGTTTTTAAAACTCAATTGTACTTGTCAAATCAAAGGTCTGAAGGTTTACCATCTGGGCCATATATAGAACTTCTATAAACACCAGAATCTGGGAATCTGAAATTCAGTCTTGATTCTTTCCCTGATAAAGAAGGGATTACTCCAGAGTACACTCTTACAATCTCTGTGGCCTCTAGAGCAGGGGCTCGCAACCTATGACATATGTGCCAAAAGTGGCATGTGGCTGATTTTTAATAGCCACTGCACCACTCCCAGTCACAAGCAGGGCTGCATGGCAGTCACTCTCTCCTTCCAATCGTCTCTCTCTCAAAGTGAACTGGGACCCACCGGTGCCCTTCTGCCTGGAGCTGCATCACTCCCAGTCCCAAGCAGGGCCACATGGCAGGTGTCAGTGGCCACAGTCCACTTCCAGCCCTGCATCTCTCCCATATGGGCCCCATGGTGCCCACCCTTGGCAGGGGCTGATGCAAGCAGGTGGCGAGGGTCCTTGCATGCTTGGGGTTCCCGTGGTAAAGGAGGAAAAGGAAGGCTGAGGGGCCAGCTCAGCATGTCACTCCCCCCCCCCCACTGCTAGTGTCAAACAGAGCATGTGGGACAGGTCAAAGATGGAAACTTGCCACCCTCCACTCAAAAGGTTGCCAATCCCTGCCCAACAGAGTTGCACAGATAGGCTTTAGAGGAACAAGCATTCCTTAGCTGAAGAGACAGGACAGTTTCTTAGAAGAAAAGGTGTGTGTGTGTTTATTATCCTCTAAATAAAATGAAGGCGGAAGGAGTGTCTCTGAGGCTCACAGAGAGATCAAGAGGACATTCCCCTGCTCTTCACTCCTCCCCAAGACTAATGGAGGCTAAAAAGTTAAGATAATTCCAGTCAGAAATCTGCAGGACAAAGCCAGCTTTTTCAAACGAACTTCAGGACGTCACTGGATGGTCTTTTATCTTGTCCTTTTTAATCATCATCATCATGCACACAAGCACCCTTATCATCAAGCATGTCTCTGTGAACAAATGATGTTCATATATTGTGTCCTTCCCCAGTCCCTTGACCCTGTCAGACTGCAACTCTGTGCCTCTCTTCTTATCGTACATGTTCCTTTAGTATTAGGATTTGCTTTCCTATTAGCACAACCAGTCTTTCTCTGAAGCTTTTTATATGTATGTAACAAATAATAGTTCTGAAAAGCTGTTCTGAGGCTCAGCTACGAAATTATTTTACTGACATTCCACGTTGCTTTTCAACACATCAGCAGACTATACAGAAGAACAACAGCTGCTTTTACATACATATTCTATTTTGGAACATAATGTAAGGGGACTGATAGCCCCTCACTGAGAGTGAATGGGCCTTTTGATTGGCCACTCCCGCCTGGAAGCAGGACTCTGAAACAGACAGCCTCAGGGCCAGTGGGAGAGGCCAGTGTCCCAGGATGGCCTGATTGATTGAAAGTGCTCCCCCGCCCCTGAGCTGAAACTGCAGGCTGGACATGCCTAGGCAAGCCAGTGTGTGCGTGTGTGGGGCCGAGCTAAGGAGGAAGCATTAAGCAGCCAGCAGTTGGGAGCCAGAGGACCTAGGAAGGGAGGCCAGGCTGAGCTGATTTGTGCAGAGGAGACCCACAGCAGCTGGACCAGCAGAGAGCCAAGTGGAGCTGAGCAGAGCAGAGCTGGAGGCAGTGACAGAGCCAGAGGTGCCTGAAGCTGGGGCAGGAGGCCAGAGAAGGAGCCCAAGGTGCTGAGCTCATCTGTGCAGCCCCACAGCAGGAGGGCCAGAGGAGCCACACTGAACCAGAGCAGCAGCTGGGAGCTGGAGTTGCAGCCATCTGGAGCTGGGTGTGGTGAGCAGCTGGGGAGCAGTGAAGGGGGCTGACGCTGGGAAGAAGGGCCCTGCCCCTGGAGCTTGGGGACATGTGGCCACAGCTGGAGCCTGCATCTGGCCCCCTGGATCATCCAGTCGCAGCCAGGCCTGGGCAGAGGGCTTGCAACGTGGAGGACAGACAGTGAGACTGTTCCTCAGGCCCCAGAGACTCTGTTTGTAGTGCTCCCACACCAGGCAGCGATGCTGGGGGTTTATTGTTCACCTTTTTCCACTTTTTTTCTATTTTCTTATTGGGTTATTCTTTTTACTTCTGTATGCTTAAATAAATTGTATATAGTGTATATAGTAACTGGAGGGCCAGAAGAGTGGTCAGCACCCCGGAGTGGGGACACCCTAGCCCTGTCCTGAGAGACCACGAT
Organism: Podocnemis expansa; assembly: GCA_007922195.1. Lineage (NCBI taxonomy): Eukaryota > Metazoa > Chordata > Testudines > Podocnemididae > Podocnemis > Podocnemis expansa. Next base: position 33,687,290 of record ML681989.1, on the reverse strand, counting down.
AAGAGTGGGGGTCGAGCCCCAGGAATCCTGGGGCCCAGCCTTGTCGGGGTTACAGAGACTCCTCCAAACAGGAGATTGGGAGGTGAGCCTTTGAGGTCAGGCAGGCCTTGGGGTAAAGGAAGTGGGAGCAAGGACTCATTCTTTTGCTACCCACCTTCACCAGGGTGGTATACAAAGTCTGGGAAGTTCCCCACAAGAGCGGGTCCATCCCCCCGCTTACAATAACATGGTCAGTGTTCTCCTCCTCCAAACAACACTGCATTCATTAACTTTAGGATAAGCCAACTCTTTTCTGTATCAGCCTTTGATCTATGTAGGTTGTGTCTACACAAAGGACTTTTGTCGATGCAAGCTACAATGATGATCAAAAAACACTGTAATTGCAACACTTGCGTCTGTCCACACAACTTTCATTGTGTCACCAAAGCGCATCCACAGTTGGTGCTCTAGCATTGACACTACACTGTAGGCAGCCATCCCACTGTGAAACTCACCACCTTGTATTACTAGGAGTTGTGAGAAAGTAGAGAGATTCATAGTACATCCTGATACAGTGATTTCCATCCCATAAAAACACTTACCAAGCCTCCCCCGCCCTCCGCCTTTGCATCCTGCATGCCAGAGCTGGAGGGCTGATACAGGCTTGAACCTTTCTGGGTAAAGAGCCTGGCTTTCCATGTCAGCAAATGACTCAGTCCTCTGATCTGCATCATCCTCCAACTTGGCCTGCTCATCTCCGTTGAGGCAGACTCCTGATTCAGCTGGCTTCAGGCCCATGGAAATATCCGGGAGTATGGTGTCCAAGTCCTTGTAGAAGTGTCAGATCTTTGGCTCTTCACCAGAGTGACAGTTTAACTCTTTAGCTTTTTGGTTGCCCTGCTGTAGCTCCTTGATTTTTCCACAGCACTGCAGCACGTCCTGCTCGCAGCCATTCTCCACCATTAAATGAGAAATCTGACTGTTGGTATTGCAGTTCCTTTGGCTGGAGTAGAGATGGGACTGCACAGCTTCCTCTCCCCAAATGCTGATCAGGTCCAGAAGCTCCGGTGTGCTCCAAGTGGGAGGACATTTGCTGCGTACAGCTGCCAAGGTCAGGTGGGAAGGTGAGATGTGAGTTCTCCACGCCAAGTGGAATTTCAAAAATTCCCAGGACCTGAAGAGGATGGGGCAGATGGCTGAAGGGCAGCAGAGTTCAAACTGATAGACAGAGTTGTCAGGATGGGCATTCCTTCAGGAAGTGCCCTATGATGTAGCCAAAAACAGTGTCTATACTGACACTTTGTTGCTAAAAGTTTGAGACAAAAAGCTCTATGCCTCTTGTTGGGGTGGTTTTATTTTGTCACAAAATCAGAAGAGTTGGATTGGTTGGTTGCTGTATGTACAGCACTACTGTTTTGGTGTGAAGAACTGACTTTGGTCAACAAAAGTTCCTTGTGTGGATCAGGCCTCAGTTACTTTGCAAACAAACTCAGGGTTTGTGTGCATTCCAACCAATAGAGCTGCATAGGTAGGGTGCGGCAGCCGTGCCAGTATTGTGTCATAGCACGTAGATGCTTCCTACAGCAACAGGAGTTCCATTGTCAATGTAATTCACCCACGTCTCTCAGAGGTAGTGGTTAGACTGATGAAGAACTATTCTGTCAGCCTCGCTGTTTCTACTTCAGAGGTTAGGTTGAATTAACTATGGCATTCAGGGCATAATATTTTTCACAGCCCTGAACAATGTAGCTAGGTCAGTCTAATTTTTCAGTGTAGACCAGGCCTCAGTGCATCATTAACAAAAGTACCTGCGAGACAGGGATGTTTACAATCCTACTATTTACTTGAAGAGATTTTAGAAGTTATACAGACAGTAAAACTAGGTCATCCATATATTACCACATAAGGACTTGGGGTGCACGACTACAGAAAAGTCCCCTAATGAAATGTCAAAGCCAACTAGCTTCAGTACAGCTAATCTGCAAATCTTGATGACAGTGCAGGTTACCCAGTCTGCTTAACTGGCAAGATTCCAAAGAAGCTCATCTCCTAGGGATTACACCACCACTTAGGTTTGCCTTCATTTGAATTATTTGGAGCAACCTTAGAGGAAACCAATTTCAGCTCACATATTTCATTTTCAGTGTTCTCAGTCCGACTCCCCACTTGTTCAAATATTAAAAACAATGGCACAGGCACACATAAAACCCAAGGAGATCAGCAGGGCTGTATGCAACAACCAATCAGAGATAAAAGTCAGACAGAATGCTATTGACAGATGCTGAATAATAAACCTCTTAAGAACCTTAAGTTTTGGCAAAGAAGTCCCTTGTTCTTCATCTGCACTGCTTTAAAACATGCATTTAAGATACACTGAAAATGAAAGATTATTTTTTTCTTCCACTAGCTAGCGGCAGAGGATCCTTTTTATAATTCCCTGTGCAGTACAGCTTCTAGATGCTAGACCCACTGAATCAAAACACTTTATTGTAATATTATATTGTTTACTTTTGCAAGCTAGGATCTTGGCAGAAATGAGCCTTTCCTCAAGGGACAATGTGGGGTGGGGAAAGGGAGATGAAGCATATTAGTATGGCTTTCCTCATTGTCTGTTTTCATAAGGACACTGACTGGAGTTCAAAAGGGAAGGTACTGGGTAAACATTCTGCCTATAAATTTGGACAAAGAGCAAGCAGAAAGGTGGACCAGGGCCAACATAAAAGCAAGACAGTATCAGTGCTCTGGAATAGCTGGAGGAAAATGCCAATAGCTCCTGTCATCTCTCTCACTGTTTGATCAGCTACTGATTTATCAGCAAGATTGAGACAAAGATTTCAGTTTGCTACCCTGATGAGAGCAGAACAAAGAAATCTGGCTGGCTGGAAAGCTCTTGTTGGGAGGAGAGGAGGACAAGGGTAATGTAACTAGTTCAGCACTGCTGGATGCCTCATGTAGCAGTCAAACACACCAGTGCAATGTGTGTAATTCCATATGGATACTTCTGTCTACACAAGGGAGGATCAACACAGTAAGAACTGTCATCACATGAAGAATGAATATGTATCCACTGCCTCTCTAGTACATACATGCAAAGGATTTTGGATCTCCACCAAATTGCCATGGGGGTGCTATTGTGGGATGGAAAGGGCAGCATTGTTACACAGGTGCATACGGCTGGAGCATCACTCACAATAACTCATCTCTTCTTGATGGATGGAAAAAAACTTCAGTACAGCTCATCTGTAAAAGCCACACTGCAGCTAAGCCATGATTTTATGATTATTGCCATTTGAGAGGGGAGGGAGATCCACACCGCAGCTCACCTGTGATTTTTATCATGAGTCCCCTGTTACTTTTCTCTTATTTCTTTCTTGGAATCAGGTGATTGCACAAGAATTTCACCTTTATCTCATAACCCTAATGATAGCAATGTTTCTAGGCCTCATAGTTTCAGGAGATGAGCATGGAAACTTGCATCCAAAAAAGTTCAAAAACAAAGAAATAAAAAAACCCAAATTCAGGTTTTTTAAAATGCTTGGGGCTGACAATGCCAAAGTCTATAATATTGTTTTGCAGTTTTTAGTGGGTGCTGTTTGGAGGGTCAGGGGATTCATATTTGAATAACTTTAATTTTATATCAGCAAAACTGGCCCCTCTTTCCTTTTGTTAATGCAGCCACAGCACTGCTTTAGTGGTACACAGGAAATAGATGTGATGGGAATTATTCCACTGGAGCAAAAGTGAATCCATATTTTTTTTTTTCCTATTAGACTTCTCACATCATGGGTCAGTCGATGTAAAACTGTGCAACTCTAACTCCACTGGAGCTATGCTTATTTCCACCAAGCGAGGGCCTGGTTCCATGCGATATGCATTATGCCCTGTAGTCATAATTTGGCATCTCTGCAGCTGTCTGCTGAGCATTAGTAGGTAGAACAGAGGACTATGACATCCCCCCGTTACTGTACAATGACAGGTTAACCTTGGCCATCCTGAGCTATAAGCTTTCTGTTACGCATGACAAATCGCCCGTTCTGTGGAATATCCTTTTTTCATTCTCAGCTTAGCTTAGGTGGAGACAGTGTCCTATGAAGACGTGCTACACAAACTTACCACAACAACTGACCGATCATGCAATATGATTCATTAAGGTTTAAAGTCACACAAACAACAGTCCCAGATTATTTTATTACTGATTTTTCACAAAGGCACTGGAGCTGACAATGGCTAATGCTATGTCTGGCATCAACTTGCTGTGAATGCCTCTCAGTAATAACAACTGATAGCAGAGCTCAGAGCCTACACATTAGTCTCATGTTTGTACGGAAATGCCATTTAGAAAATTTCAGTGTCCTCAGCCTGAATCCACACAAGCATTTTAGCTCATAGAGTCAAGTCAGCCAGACAGAATGGTGCCATGCAACTACAAACAACACGGTATGATTTTTTATTACAATACACTGCACTATCATTTCTAAATGCATTGACAGTAATATGCAGCGTGTAAAAATATACATTCATCATAAAGATGTTAGCTACTAATTCTTGCAGCTTAATTTTCTTAAGGGCACCATGCCATTTTTCAATTAAGGCAGGATAATGTTATTAATCATAAAAATTGCTGATGTGTAAAATTATGTTTCCTTCCTAGCTATGCTCTTTGCTGTGGTTTTATTTCAGCTACTGAGAAATGTCAGTTACTGTAGGACTGAACAACTCTATCTTAAAGCTGGTAGCAAGATTTAAGCTGCAGTATCCTTCGGAAAGGGTTAAATCTTGCTCCCAACCTCTGCTATGAGGAAGGGTGCAAACCATCGGAAAAATGTACAGAAGGAAGATTCAGAGCATATGATTTGGCCCGTTGAGCATCTAGCTCTAATCTGTCATCCACTGCATTTTCACCTCACTGAATGCAGGCTGAAATGGGTGAGCCTATAACTACATGTGCTGATGCCAAGTGTATTTTCCTTCCTTCCCTACCACTGGAAGAAGTACAATTTTTCATATAGCAAAATGGCAACTTCTACAGTAACTTGAGCCTGAGTTCTTGGATCCCACAAGAGGAGAAGGCCCCAGAGGCATGGCTCTAGCCTGAGCCCAAACATTTTCAATACCATTTTATAGCCTCAAAGTCTGAGGCCCATGAACCAGAGTCACTAGACATGTGCCAGCCACAGGCCTCTCATCGCAGCCTAGCCCTAGACACACCCAAAGAGCTCAGTCTATTTAGCTTAACAAGAAGGTTAAGGAATGACTTGATCACAGTCTATAAAGCAGGAGTCTCAAACCTGTGGCTCAGGGGCTGCATGCAGCCCTGAAAGTTATTTCTTGCAGCCCGCAATGACACTATCACTATCAATATTTGCAATATCATTGTATAATATGAAAAGGTTTTAGTGGTGCAGCCTTTGAGCTATCCTACCGCACTGGTCCTCGTGCATGGCGTGGCCCTTGGGCTAACGTACTAGTCCTCATGCAACCCTTGTGGTGATTTGAGTTTGAGACCCCTTCTATAAAGCATCTAAATGGGGAACAAATATGTAACAGCAGGCTCCTCAATGTAGCACAGGAAGTTGTAACAGGATCCAATGCCTGGAAGTTGAAGTTAGACAAACTCAGACTGGAAATAAAACAAACATTTGACAGTGAGGACAATTAACCATTGCAACAATTTACAAAGGGTCATGGTGTGTTCTCTATCACTGATCCTTTTTATATCAAGATTAGATGTTCTCAAAATAAACTGCTTTATGAATAATTCTGGGGAAGTTGTATGGCCTGTGTTATACAGGTCAGACTAGATAATCACGTTGAAGCCGACAGTCTTGGAATTTATCAGTCCATGAGATTAACTGTTTGGATGCATCCTGTCCTTTGGAACTCACTTCTGCCCATGTCCAGCAAGCAAAAAACAAAAAAACCACCAGAAGTCAGAATTTCCCATTTTTTTCAGAGACTGTTTTTCATAGCAAATAGATTTTCTCTGACAGCCAGGAAAAAAAATACAAACTTATCCAGGAGGCAAAAGATGAGATGTTGCCGGCACCCTTGGCAGAAGGCTATAGTAGTAGCACTGAGTTCTTTCAAGCAAAACTTGAACATAAGCTTCATCACACTGGCAGAACTTTTTGTCCAGCATGCTCATTATTTGACACATCTAGCACCAGGAAACTGACCAATGCAGCTCATGGATGGAGAATTTAGTGACAAATCCCTTACTTCCAATGCCAGCCCCAAACCATTAGCATCCTGTTCCAGCCTGGTTTACACCCCCATCCCCATCTGCAAACTCTTTCCCTCCCACACATCCTCAGGACCAGATTTGATTCAACTCACCAAAATTCCTTTGAGGACCTTCCAGATTTGCCAGCTGACTGGTTCCCTCATCAGCCAATCCCAGTAATAACCTCTCTTGCAGTTCACCACTCATCCCTCATGTGGAAACACTCCTACCACCATACTCATCCTACTAGTCACACCCATCACCTCACAACCCTTAACCTCCTAATCTAGAAATAGCACCTTCTTATTCTTTCCCCATTATCACCCAGCCTCTGCCGCACTTCAGAACCATCCACCTGTTTGCTCCACCACCATCTGGTCTATTCTGGCTCCCTTCCTGGTTTTTAGTAATCCCAGCTGAACCATCTGATGTACTGCAGAGTTGCCAAAATATGCTCAACTTTCTCCATTTTATTAAACTGCTGCACAGGTGTAAAATGTGCATGGAGAGATGACTGTGATATTGGCAGACCAGGTGCCAACTCCTGCCAAGTAAGGCCACTCTGACAACTGTATAGCTGGAAGACCAGCCTGGCTCACCCATGGGTTAGTATTCTTAGAACAGATACTCAAGTGATATGAATGTGTTTAGACTTTATGGATTGCTTGTAAGATGCTACATGTATTAATCCTACTTACAATGTCTGTATGCCATGGTATGAAGTAAATGGTTAAAGGTCTGCTCTGTAACTATTAAAAATATTTGCTAAAACTGTGAATCCCCCCCAGTTAGGGGAGAAGCAATACCCAGGGTGAAATAACATTTTTTGTGGTGAACTGGTATCTTTTCCCCCAACAAAAGGAGGACTTGAGACATCAAACAAACCACTGTGGACAAAACTGCTTCCCCCACACCTCTGAAGAGGGTATGCACCCAACCCCATGAAAGCTTGAGCATTGGGGAAATGGAAAAAAAAATGCCTATTATGGAGAATTTATTACTCTTATGCTGCTTGAACTCCGAAGGGTGAGGATTTCTATGCATAAGCAAGAAGTCCCCAGCTGTTTCGCCTGGATTAGCCCCAAAGGATATAGAGCATTTACTGATGATAACAGTTTCTATTATCTTCTGAACTCTAACTAACTTGTTTGTGCATGTATGCTTAGTTGCTTTAACCTTATAAATAACCTGTTTCTTTTTCCTAGCTGCTTAACTTCTAGAAAGTTAATTCCAGGATTGGCTACAAGCATTGTCTTCGGTTTAAGATCCGAGTATCATTGGCCTAGAGTTACTTATTCTCTGTCTAATCTATTATTCTGATGTTTGGTGTCCAGTGATCATCAGTCACAAAGGCAGACTTCCCTGGGTGGCAATATGGACTGGAATGCTCAAGGAGACTGTCTGTGACTCCATGTCAAGACTGCTATCATGCTTTAGGAATTTATGCTTGCCAGCTTGGTGGAATCTACATGTAGAACACACAACTGATTTGGGGGTCTTGCCTTTATTCTTGACTACCTGTCTTGAGGTTGGCACTCATGGGTCATGAGCCACTCCAGACAGCATGACAGACACCTCCAAATCTCCAGTCCTGAATGGGTTACTGCCTTTTGCCCAGTGACTACACATTAAGTCCTGGCCAGAAGAGTCTGTAAAAGCAACGTTTGTAAAAGCAAATAAAAAATAATTAGAAATTGCGATACTGACTCCGAGCCACACTCACATGAGTAACTCTGACCCATAAAAGTGGTCCCACTAAGATCAAGTAGGTGTGCGTATATGGCTAAAAATTACCGGACTGGGCCTGTGCACACACGTATGTTGACATGACTCTCAGTAGTTCCACCTGTGAAAAGGAAGTGGTTAGTTATCTTACATCACCAAAGCAATGAACACAACTGAATTAATGGTCCAATGTGTGCTGGGCTCTGCAGCAAGGACTTCCAATAATTCTCTGTCTGGTGTCTTTATTAACGGTAATTGTCAAAGCAACTGAACTGCAGAAGATACATGTTGTTTAAAAACCTTCATACTGATTCAAATAATCTGGGGTTAAGACTAATAGGCTAGCTTTGTTCAATGTGTCAGAAATCAAATTCACTATCATCAAATTCATAACGTAACTCTGGGTTAGTTTCATCACTTCCAGTGAATTCAGTCTCTAAAAAATTACAACATTAAGCTTAACCTGTGATACTTCCATTGAAGCTATTTCTTTTTTCATTCTAAGGTGAGAAGAAGCTAAGAGCACAGAGAGGATAGGAGAGGGGAAGAGGTTAGGTAAGCTTTCAATAAATTAATACCACATAGTTGGTAAGAATGAAATAAGATACTTCATAAACACATTTGACAATATCTTACAGTATGTTCTATAGTTTATTTCCCAATTCTCCATTGTGAACTTTCTTACAGAGAAAGAAGAAATATATATATTTTAAAATTCTAATATACCAAACCCATTAGGGAGCTATTGAAATCCATTCATTGCTACAATGATTAATAATCTTATTTCTGTGTCAAACTCTATGTAGGAGAGTCAGAAGTTCAAGCCCGGTGTCCATATTTAATATGATGTTTTAATGAATCTGCCTTTTTGTTTTATTTTATAATAAATACGCTTTAACTCCACTGCAAGGCCTAGATGCACAGAGTGCTCAGAGCAATTTTAGCTTCCTTTTTATTCCTTCTTCCTCATGGTTTCCAACTATGTTTCTCTGCAGGAGTCCAGTGTGGTTTTAATAAGGCAGATGAGACATGATTTTTTGGTGCTTTGGATAGGGGTGAGCTGGTCAGCTTTTTATTGACTTTCTGCAGTTCTGCAGCTACATATGGTACAGACAAACCTGCTTTATGAGCATGCATTAAAGAGGAAACGGACCTGGAAATTTCCAGTCTACCTTGTTTGATGCACTGTTGTGTTGATTTCCAAACATACAGGTGAAGGAAATGAGAGTGTTTTTCCAAAAAAGCAGTTTTGTTGCTAACAAAACATACTGATGAATGGTTTACAAGGCCTTTTAAAGAATTTAATATATTTCAGGAAAATAAAACAAAACACAGATCACCTTGTATATGAGAAAAATCACTGTGTGTCAAGACTGTTTTTATACATACCAAATAATGCTGTGCAAAAACTTGAGATTATTCACTGCTAAAATATGTTATAATCTCTCTCTATTAAACTAATTACATCATATATATTTTATACATTATACACTAGCTCTCAAGCACATGCGTACACCAGGGGCATCGCTGGCTGGGGGAGGGACCTGGGGCATGGGCCCAGGCCCCGCCCCTGGTCCACAGGCCCCACCCCCAGCCTGCAGGCCCCACCCCCTGGCCAGGGACAGGGCCAAGCGCTACCGAGCCACCGCGAGCGGCTAGGCCCCGCATCCCCGGCCAGGGACGGGGACGGAAGAGGCTGCAGGAGGCTGGGCCCCAGATCCCCAGCCGCGGACAGGGCCAGGGCTGCCGCAGCCGCCAGCAGCTGGGCCCCCGGATCTCTGGCCCAATTGTATGACTAATGAGTGGATGCTCACAAATTATACACATCTTCCAAATAAAGCAGCAATGAAAACTTTATGAAACCCATACCACATACATTACTTATCCTAATTATTTTGTTCATTTGATTTTAGTCCTTTTTATTATTCACACCTACTCTTCTTAAGTAGATACTAAGGGATAACAGTATAGCAGTTTGGTTCCTAGAATAGATCTTCAAAGACCTGTATTCACTTTCCCGTTCTGCCAAAGATTTCCTGTGTGAATTTAGGCAAATAATTTTAAGGCCAGTTTTTTAAAGGTATCCAAGCACGTAATGATGCAGAAACCCACAGTAGAAAAGTGCTTAGTGGGATTTTCAAAATTGTCCATCTATGTCTTTTGACTTCTATGTACCATTATAAATCTGTCCCCATAATCTTTCCATGCTGCACGATTATCTGTAAAATGGAAATAATGACACTATATTACCTTACAAGGATGTTGTGCAGGTAAATACGCTGAAAAGTGTGAGGTGCTCAGATATCATACTGATGGGAGCCTAAAAGTACCTAAAATAGATACAGGTATTTAAATAATGATGTCAGATATAAAGCTGCACAGACAATAGGGTTTGTATGTCTTGAACACCACTCTTGCAGTTATTGCAATATTATCAGAACATAGGTCCTGATTCTGGAAAACATTAAGCACATGCCTAATACTGGGCATGCACTTAAATTCCATTGACTTTAATTAGACGTGAGCATGTGCCTCCAGTAATGCATTGTAAGAAGAGTTTTTATGGTTGCATATCTATAATGTCCCCTGGAATTTGACTTCTGTAACATAACAACCAGACGTATGTAGTTGCAAGGTGTTAAAATCTGAGTGTTACAATATGCTGTTAATGTTTGGAATCACTCCTCCCAAGCAGTAGACTAGAGGGAAAGGTTATGGGTTATTCCCTCCAGGAGCCAGCTGAGTGACAGAAGCTGCTGACAGATGGATACAATGAAATCTGCCTGGAGAGTGCATTCTGCAAATGGCAGTTGGAGGGCTGGGTGCAGTAGCTTGTGTGCCATGTGCAGCTTCCAGGAGGTACCACATGGGTTCCTGTGACAGCTTCTGGAGTGTTCGAGACTCAGTGTGCACTGACTGGCTGCTGATTTTTGAACTGAGCTCGTATTTAAGGATAGTGCAGCCATCTGACTGGGTTCCTTCCTGGGAGTACAGTTTAGAAGCAGGCGCACTGTGGGACATCTGCCGGGACTCCGGAGGATCCAGGGAGCTCAGCCAGCATTGGACAGGAGGCTGTTGGACTGTGTGGACCAAATCTAGCAGCAACTCGAGTCGTGCTGGGCCTGGGAGCTCAGAAGAGATCCTCGCAAGATCGGATTGGATTAGGCCTTGGCGACCCAGTGGGACTTTAGCTGAGCCTGGGTTGCTCCTTGTAGGCTGAAGAGGACCAGGCACCAAAGGGAGTTCAGCGAGGAGCTAGAGAGAGGGTCACAGGCCATGGTCCAGTTGGTAGCCGACTTGACCCAAGCCTGGAGCTCTGAAGAGGACCTTCCTGGACTTGGGAGTGTAAGACCTTGAAGATCAGGAACTCTGGGACTTTGCTAGGAGGTGAAGGGACTATACAATATAGGACCAGGTCACCAGTGACCCAGAAGACAGCCCAAGTCTGGATCTGGACCAGAAACTGCGTGGGACCTCGTCATGGTCGTCAGGATCAGCATTATCAAGTGAAGGCCAACCGTCAGGCCCTGAGCTGGGGAGGGTTGGTGGTGTGGCTCCTAAGTCCCTGAGCCCTGGGGGTGGTGCTGTGCAGAATGGGGTTTCCACTTCCAGCTGAGGTGGTCGCCTCCAAGGGCGCTTACCTTACCTTACCAGGGTTAGTGAAGGGGGAAGGAGTATGCTCAGTTGACTGAGGACCTGGGGTGGTGTAAGGCGTTCCTTTGGGACGCTTATCTTGCCTCACTGGTACTGGGAGAGGGAATTGTGCCTGTGGGATGACATCCTGAATCCTGTAAAATCCCGTGTATGACCATTGCTCCTGTGGTACTGTTACCTGTGTTCTACTAGTTGTTGTTAGGAGTTTGGTACTTACCAGTAGGCTATAGCTCTTAATAAGAGAACATCTCCTGTACCTTTCTTCCCTCGTTCACCCCCCACCACCACCAAAAAAGATTTGCAGTTGACCGTGAGAATTGTTGTCTGGTGTTTTCACGGTGGGAGAGATCTACACTAACACCACCATCATAGGACCCACTCAAAACAACTACTCCATGAGAGGGTCATTCACCTTTTCATCCACCAATGTGATATAAGCCATCATGTGTTAACAATGCCCTTCCGCCCTATACATCAGACAAACTGGACTGTCTCTGCACAAAAGAATAATCAGGCACAAGATTTGACATAAAAAAAATTCAAAAACCAATAATCTCCCATGCAATTCAGTAATGGACTTATCTGTAAGTATCTTCAAACTTATTTACTCTAGATCAAGGCTTCAAAGAGAGAATTCAAGTTGCAGCTGGGGAGGTTGAGGCTGGACTTTAGGAAAAACTTTCTTACTAGGAAGGTGGTGAAGCATTGGAATGAGTTACCTATGGAGGTGGTGGAATCTCCATCTTTGGAAATGTTTAAGGCCCAGCTAGACAAAACCCCGGCTGGGATAATTTAGTGATAGTGGTCTTGCTTTTTTGGCAGGGGGTTTGACTGGGTGACCTCATGAGGTAACTTCTAAACCTATGGTTCTATGATTCTATAGGGTGCACAGGGTGATTAAATACCTGGAGTATGGGGGACCTTCCTGAAAGAGAGTTCTCCATTTAACATCTATCAGGAAGAAATTTCTCATTAATAGCATCTCCTCAAGTGCTTTCTGAACAGAGATGCTTCCCTGATTAGGATTTAATGTCTATTAGGGCTTTTTATTCTTCTTTTTTCATTGTTATTGTTGTCATCATCTGTTCACTGTATCTTCCCCTCTCTAGGTACAGCATTAGAAAGTGATATTGGTTAGAGATATAAAAGGGAAAACTTGGACAAACTAAAAACAAAAAACAAAAAACAAACCTGAAGTTGCCATTTCAAGATTCTGAACAATGGTGGTTGGCCTATTTTGTTTTCATACTACAATCCCATTTTTAAGTCCTGATGTACCAGAATTTTCTTACACTAAATAAAAGTCAATAGATTGCTGTTGGTTTCACAGTTATTAATTATACACACCTACAAAAGATTATTTCTCTCACTCACTACTACTGAGATTTTTGCAATACACATTATATTTCTATATAATACATACAGTAGGACAGACTCTAAACAGCAAACTGTGAGAAGCAAGATTGATGCCTATGTTACAAAAGTTACTGATAAAAATCACATCACCCAGAGAATAGTGTTCTCATATTGTACCCCGTGTATATTTAAAATGCAGTTGCAGACAGAAAAGTGATTATGTAGAAATAGCACCTTCTTAATCAACGCATTTTATTCTGTTTAGCTTTTTATTCCCCATTCATCACCATGGTAACTGAGCATCTTCCAGAATTAGGAAATTAAATAAGATTAATGTACATTTTCTTCCCTGCACACCTGTCCTGGAAATGGTAAATAAGTGGGTGAGTTTTTGTTGAGTAAATTAATCCATGCTCCTTCAGACAGTCTTGTCACCACAATTCCCCACTGTATGTCACGCACATCGATACCACCCTGCTAATCCAAACCAGCTCAGACACTTCTCAGGCTACGCATGCTTAGTGCGAGTTGCACGTGTTTATTTTGCTTTCACAAATTGATGGTTGCTACATTTTAATCCTCTCACCCTACAGAACCAAGGCAGTCTTGAGAAATGTCCCTGGATTCGTTTTGGCCCTGTGCATCAACTGATTTGTTAGCTGTAAATCCAATCCTGTGAGGTGATGAATACCTGTACTTCAAAGGGAGTCAAGTGTCTGATGTCTCACAGAATGTATTTAATCAAACAAATCTTGTTTTTACTCACTGAACATATTTTTAATAGACAAAAAAGTTTCTAATTTTAAAAAACTGCTTCATTCATGACTTGTCTGACATATTCAAGCAAAAGAACAACAATTTTTTCTCTATGTCCCTGGCTATGAGGCAGGGTGAGGGGAAGGCAGTCCTATCCTTTTCTGCATAGGTGCAGTCAACTAGTGTTCCAGGTTATGGACCAAAACCAGCCCTCAGTGCCAGTGCTCAATTTTCCATTGGCACCAGTGATAACTCCATCATGGACTTAGGTTAGTAAATGGACATATCTGTGCAAGCTGCTCAAACATCATGCTCTGAATAATTCATTTTAAACTGTTGCACAGATGCAAAACATTATTGCTAATTTTAACCAGCACAGAGGATTCTTCTCCTCTTGATGCAAGCATGTGAATCTCAGTAAAGTTAATTGAAGCCTGGGGTGTGTCTCAAAAGGACAATAAACCCATATAAGATGTGTGTGAATACTTACAAAATGAAACCAAATTTCTAGAACTGTTGTGGGGAGGATGCTTATATAACTGTCCTTAAATCTGACTTCCCTGGTAATACACTGAGTGCTCATCTGTTGCCTCTTTCCAGGGTTACAACTGAACACAGGAACTGATGAATACACTAATTAATGTTACATGTATTTAAATAAATTATATTCTACCTTCAAGAACCAATTCAACATAATAATTTCTATAGATGATTTTTTCATGGTGTACAAAAGAGTAAAAAACCAAATATTAAGGACCTGATTCGGATCCCAACTATACCAATACAACCCTGATGTGATTTCACTGAAGTCAATCAAATTACACAGAGTTAATGCAGAAGTGGCAGGTCCTGAAATTGAAGTCAAGGAGCCTATTTGAATGTAAAGTTCTTTGTGAGTAAAGCTCTTGAAAACACAGATCCCAAGCCAGATCAGAATCAGGCTCAGAGAGCTCTAGACCTTTAGAAAAAGTGGTTGCTTTTAAATCATTAAAATCTTCTTCTCTCATTGAAGACATTTATTATCCCTGATTAGCTATTATTATGAAGGAGTTCTTTGTAAAATATTGGTAATGGGTGGAAAGCAACCAACATAGATCAAGTTTCAATTAGAAGACATCACACCAAGAATAGTAGTACGAATCATTACTGAATAAGCAGAAAATGGTGGCAACTCTTCCCTTTACCCCAGTTATTTTATTCTTCTTTGCCATTTGAATTCTTGCCGTTAGATCCTCTTACAGGATGTAATATGTACAGAATGAAATTGCATTTTCTGTTCAAAGAATTATGGACTATGATTAAATCGTGATTGGGAATACTACTACTCTCTCTCTCTCAGGGCCCAAGAACTGCTATTAACACATTAAGAAATAATAACTGCCAAGGGAGCAACCAATATAAACAGTGTGTAGCTGATGTAGCAAGAATTCTGGTTGGATAACGAGTATCCCTTGGGAAACAGGAAGCAAAAAGAAATGGAAAAATCTCATAATATTGCCTTACTGTTTAGCTGGAGAATGGCTAAATCCATTTGCACACCTATTTTTGTTTTCTTTTACTACCAGCATATACTACCAATACCTTAAATGAGAGCTGACTGATCAGTAAATATGTTTGAAAAAAATTCAAAGTTGTTTTCATTTTGAAGTGTTCAAAAGTGACCTGTTTGCTTTTTCAAACTTTTCTTGATTATTTAAAATAGAAAACATTGAATTATCAATATTTTTGTGTACTGAAATCCATTCATAATGTTTTGATTAAAAACTAGGGGAAAAAACTTAACTGACAAACTTTGATGATTATTTTTTACCAATTTTTTTTTTTTTATTTTCAAAAAAGACTTTTTTTTTTTAAATTCAGCTTTTTGGTTTGAAAAATTCAAAGCAGCTCCACTTTGAACTCTCTTCAAAATACCTTCTATTAAACATAACCAATATTTTTGACAGAAAGTAGAATAAAGAGCATTGAATCACTGTGTACTTTTAATTCTTGGGTCATCATGATTAAGTTTCATGACAGCTTTCCACTCACCTTGCTGTACTTCCCTCCCTTCTATCTTTTAATCCAGACTTCTACCTTCAGGGGAGGATCCTCAGCTTGTGTAAACTGTGATATCGCCATTGACTTCAATCAACTCTGACAGTTTATACCAACAGAAGATCTACCCCACAGTGTTTAGCCATCTGACCTTGCAACAATAGAAATCCTCCTCAGGGGCGTGATCCAATGCCTATTGAAGTAATGGGAGTATCCTGTTGACTTCAGTAGGTTTTGTCTGTGAAGTGCAATTCAATGTCAACTGGGGCCTGATCCAAAGCTCACCAGGAAAGTGGACCAAATTCCTTGGGCTGGGATTGATGAACAGCCCTTGAACTCTTCCAACTTCTTCAAAACTTGACGTTGTGTCTTCTGTGTAGTCATATTGAGCCCAACTCACCAAAGGCATTAGAATTATAAATTTTAAATTTTTCTAATTGTAGCAAATAATGCAACTCTGATTTCTGTTTACATTTAAGAAGTAGTTATATGAAATAATTACTATAGTCATGATCTTTCAAATTTTTTTTTTTTTAAAGGCAGTGGATTTAAATATTTTTCTAGTGAATCTTAAAACTTGCATTATGGACCAGATGCTGCCACCTTTACTCACACTGAGTAATACCTTGTTCTGAAAGGAGTTCCACTGATACAACTAAAGGCTTGCAAAATAATCCTTAGGAAATTGCTCGATTTCTACAAGGAGAAAAGGCCCTAGTCCTGTAACCCTTAATGAGGTGAGCAGTCCCCCTTAAGTCAAAGGGAATAAGTAAGGGCTGCAAGATCATGCCTATAACTTAGATATTAGTATATGATTTAGTTATTTTAATGAACAAGTACCAGAGCTTGATTCTGCTCCCTTAAAGGTCAATGGGAGCTTTACTGGCCTCAGAAACAGCAGCAGGAAGCCCTACATTTTTTTGCCATTGAAATTCCAAGCCAAGAGAATTACAATGGAAAAAATAAAATAATTTATGAAGCACCTTGCCTGAGTACAGTTCTCACTAAGGCGCTCCAGATCAATGTAAAATACAGCTAAAATACCATAATTATAAACACCTTCATAAAATTCAAACAAATCGAACCTAGAAAGAGAAGGGGACATAGGTGGCAATAAAACACTGTTTAAGAGAGAGACGTAAGATACTTTTTTAAAACCCAGGCAGGTTCCTGATATCCATTTGGTGAATCTGACTATTTGACGAACATCCAATCATCTAGGATGGCCTGAGGCCCCTCTCTCATCATTCACCAGACTAAGCCTTCTCAGCTAATAATATGGTACTTTGTAGAAATGGCATTATTTTTATTTTCCAAGTTTTTGTGTTTTGTACAGAGGGCTGCTGTGTTCAAGTGAATGGAATAAAAGCATAAACAGCAAAGCACCATCTGGAGAACATTCTTTCAGCATGCTGAGAAATAGCAGCAGCTTGTACACTACCTCCTATAAATAAATGTCATTAAAAGACTCAAAAATGGCTTGTTTCTATGTGATATAGCTTCAGCAAAATGTGTTTCACTTACCCCTATAGCAGGGTGGTTTCCATCTTCATGACAAAAAAAAAAAACCAAAAAACAAACAAAAAAACCCCCAAAGGGCTTGTGTACATGATGCGGCAATGCACACTGTGGTGCATTAACTGACCCATGTAAATCCTGGGGTGTGATTTCTGAAGAGCACTAACCTGTGGTGCATTAATTGACCCATGTAAACCCTGTCAGTGAATGCTTAATGCTCCCTAGTGCACTTTATAACAGGGCTGCTGACTGAAAGTATACTGTTAAAGCGCACTAGGCCATCTTTAGTGTGCACCAACAGGGTCTATACAGACTGATTAATGCACAACACGTCAACTTGTTCTAGAAAGCACACGCCTGTACTGCACATTGCCCTGACCTTTTGTGTAGATAAGCAAATGTTCGTTTCACAACCACGTGTTACCATCAGTGCTACTAACATAGTGTCAGTCCTGCAAGCTCCTGTATGCCAACAGCAACAGTGCCTGCCACTGAACTGACTGATCCACGGGCAATGGATTCAAAATCTGATTGCCTCCTCAGCTGGTGCTGAATGCCCAGCATCATAAATGATGCCCTGAGACCTGTTAGCAAGAGTTGGAACAATTATTTGTGGGCTTTTTTAATCCATCAATTTATCAGGTTGGAAAAAACACTGGTACTCTTTTTCACTCTAGCACCAAGCCTGTCCACCCTCCCTTTTTTCCTGCAATAATAAAGAATAAATTGGGTGTGGGGCTTAGCTGATGAGAAATGAATGGTCAGTGTGGCAGATCCTCCATCTACCTTTTAGACCTTTGCTCACTTGCTCAGGTTTGAGAAATGCACCTCCCTCTTATTAAGAAGTTGCTTCTGATTTTAAAGTTCCAATTTATTAGTTTTTTTAAAGTGCCACAAGACTCCTTGTTTGTTTTTCTGGCTTTAAGTTTTTCAAGGACAATTGTCAAGCCTTGCAAGTAGGCAGACCCAGAATCCATTCAACTAAATGGATATCTTTCTACTGCTTTCAATGAACTTTGGATCAGTCAGCAAAGATTAGCTGGATAAGGATGAAAATCAGTACAAAGCAGTGCAATTATTCTTGATAGGCAGCTACTCAGGCACAGCTGGCAAATCTTGATCCCATTCCCACTGCCTTCCATTTCAAGCTTACATTGTCTTCAGCAGAACAATATTTAGCTCCCTTGCTTGGAAGGGAGGTGACTCCAACCTAAGGAAAGGTCCTGTAGTAAAATAAATTAGGTGGGTGGGGGGAGAGAGAAGAAAGGACCATATTTGCTCTGCACACCTGTGTGACCCTTAAACTGTAACTAATAGAGATGATCAAATGCAACAGAGCAGAATTTGACTCAGATTCTCCAAAGCACAACAGAGACTGAATCATGCCCCCTAGATGTACTCTTGTACGCAAGGTCTCCCCTTGTCCACATTCAGCTGCCTGTGCTGAACAGCTTCCCAGTTAAGCCTTCAAGTTGGCATGTCACAGTACAGTATTAGGCTTCATGGGGGGAGGCATGTGTGACGTGGATGTCTGGGAGCTAGGAAGAAGTGAGAGAGTCTATGGGATGCACATTGTCCATTTCCCTCTGGCCCCACAGACCTTAACTGGAAAGCACAATACAGCAGAATTTGAATCTTAGTCTGTAACACTGCACAAAAACACGTGCTTTTGTCTTTTAGAAGGATGATTTATTTACTTGTTTGCTTGTTACTTTCTATTTAAAAAAAACTGTCTTAAAAGCAGTTTTGAGTCTTCCCCACCTGATACATCAGCTGCAGCATGCATGAAGTAAAGGCACGGTTCCCTATAAAATATAGGGCACAGGTAACTACCCTCTCTCGGTTTGAGGTGACCCATATTCTCATTTTGGATGCTGAACTACTGATGGAGGACCTTGTGACGGAAGGAAGAATTTGTTCAGTGGGCTTTTAATTTTTTTTTTTTTTAACTTTTGATATGCAAGTTTCACCAAACAGCAGGAATGAAAATAACTAAGTTGTGAAATAAGATATTCATATAGCCAAGTCCTGTATTTGCCACCAACGGACCCATCCTTTGAGGAGTGGAGCAGCATCAACTCACAGGGCACTTGAAATAATCGCAGGATCAGATCCTATCCGTAGTGCCCTGCGTGGATACAAATATGTGGATCCGTATCCAAACTGCATCCGCAAGAAATGGTCCACAGATATCCATGTTTGCAAGGCTCTAGCTCTGTGCAAATAAAAATATGTGGATCCATACCCAATCTGCATCCACAAGAAATGGTCTGCAGATATCCATGTTGTATCTGTGGATGCGGATATAATGCAGATATCCATGGATTTGCAGGGCTCTACCTATCCATAACAACAGGTTGTACCAGAAGTCCATGGGCACAGAAAATCCACATATTTAGTCTTCAGTGAGATAATGCTGAATTATCCAAAAACTAAAACACTTATATTTTTTAAAGTACATAATTATGTTCTTCAAGTCTGGTCCTATAAGATTTGCTTATACCATAATCAGCAGCTATTCTCAATTAAGTCAAAGAATTTACTTGCATCATATTTTATTATTTGTTCCTGACAGTCCCACAATGTGTCAGGATCTGTACAAACAAAGGAATGTACAATCCTTCTTCTAAAGAGCTTAGAATCTCAAACAGACAAATTGCAGGAGAAATGATGAGGTAAAGATTAATTACATCTTGTGAAAGCGCTTTAAAATAAATATTAGATATATTTATCTACCTGCTGTTTCACCTCAGTCTTTTTTATTAGTAACACTTTTCAGAATCAAGGGCTAAACTTTCTGGATGTGAAGACAGGACAACACTGATTTACCTAAGACCCTATCTTGCTAAGCTTTGTTCATTTGAATAAGATTTTGCTGGATCAGGCCCATATTGAAATCTATCCTGTTCTCTGCACAGTATTACCAGCAGATCAAAGGATGTGATCATTCCCCTCTATTCTGCACTGGTGAGGCCACATCTAGAATACTGTGTTCAGTTTTGGGCTCCTCACTACAAAAAGGACATGGACAAATTAGAGAGAGTCCAGAGGAGGGCAACCAAAATGATCAAAGGGCTGGAGCACAAGCCCTATGAAGAAAGACTGAAGGAACTAGGCTTATTTAGCCTGCAGAAGAGAAGACTGAGGGGGGATTTGATAGCAACCTTCAACTACTTGAAGGGATGCTCTAAGGAAGATGGAGCTCGACTATTCTCGGTGGTAACAGAGGACAGAACAAGGAGCAACGGTCTCAAGTTGCAGTTAGGGAGGTCGAGGCTGGATATTAGAAAAAACTTTTTTACTAGGCAAGTGGTGAAGCATTGGAATGAGCTGCCAAGGGAGGTGGTGGAGTCTCCATCTTTGGAGGTGTTTAAGGCCCGGCTGGACAAAACCATGACTGGGATGGTTTAGTGGGAGTGGTCCTGCCTCTGGCAGGGGGCTGGACTAGATGACCTATGAGGTCCCTTCCAACCCTAGGATTCTATGAAACGCAAACTATATGCAATAAATTTCACCCTTCCTCCCCATCTCAGTTTGGTAGCTGTTTTAAAACTTACCTTTGACCTTTTAAAAATGATTAATACACAAACATATTTATAAAAGCATCAAGCCTTACTAAGCAGCAATTATAAATACTTATATTGTTAGTTTCAACTGCTTGGTTTTCCATTTTAAGTTTTTTAAATGCAATATGTAATTTAACTGCCTTAACAACACTATAATTTTGCTGTTTATTAGCAACTTCTGTTTGGTTTTTTTTCTTTTTTTTTTTTAAGAATCCATGTTAAATGTTTAAGCAGTGATACTGCCAGCACAACTACTGCAACTTATTACAAATGTTTTCTGCTCCATCAGTCTCTATATATTTAGACTCTTGAAGTGCCTATCTCAGATGGCTCTTGGAGAGTTCTCACAAATCAGATTGCATGTAATACTTATAGGAATCCACAACCACAACACACTGGCCTACCCTAGCCCTGACTAAAAACATGTTGCCCGATATGAAAAGAGTACCCACAGATGACCACTTCATACCTTCTAAGCTATCCTTGCAACAAGAGCCTCAGGGGAGGAAACTTAACCCTTGCTGTATGCTCCAAAGGGCAACAAATCACACCAAACATGCAGTGAGTCTGAACTGAAGAGCTCTAATGGAAATGCATCTTTCTTTTAAAGGAGGCAGTTGCTACATTTAGCAGATCAGCATTGGAAGTACAAGGCCCTTCACCTGAAGAAAAGCAATCCCTGCAGCACTGAGTCCCAGTCATTTACATCTTTATTCTACAAACCAACACCCTCAGTTCCACCTGGAAACTAAAGCAGGTGTCACCCATACAAACATAGCCCCTACCGAGGGATAAGGAGCCACAGTTAGTCCCAGGTCCTTTCTCACCTTTAGATTAGACCCCTGCATTGTGCTTTGAGATCAGATGTTGTCAATAATTTTTTGTCAAGGTCCAAATTTCTTTACCAAGATAAAATCATTTTTAAAAAAACAGTAACAAACAAACAAACAAACAAACAAACAAACAAACAAACAAAGATTTCAGGATTTGTTCCAAAAGCGTTTCATGGTCCAGATTTGGCCCACGGTCTGCCACTGACTACCTGATTTCAACACTTCAGTATCACGATTACACAGTATGCAGCTGCCTGCTTATGAAGCAGTGCACATACCCAGCATAGTGCACAGGAGCTCCACAGCCAATATTACAACAATCCTGGAAGGGTTGGTTGGCCACAGGCAATGAACTAGGACCTGTGGGTCAAGAAGTATGAGACTCTGCTGCTTAAGCTAAAGGACCGAGGCCTAGTTTCATAAAGGTACTTAGATACTTTTAGGCACCTCCAAAAAAAAAAAAAAAAAAAAAAAAGGGTCACGAGGACACAATGCAGTTCACAAAGTCTGAGTTGGGTGCCTAGGCTCCCTATACAATAAACCAGGAAAGACAGTTGCTGGTGGGCTAGATGAGGAGCCACCTGACTTAGACCATGGAAGATGCCAGAGAGAAAACAAGCATGAAAACAACTCTGTAGGCTGGTTGTAGAAAGTACTTGGGAAGTGAGAGACCCAGGATCCATTTCCCTGCTCAAATGACTTTTTTAAATGATGACAAGTTCCAAAGGGGTAGCTGTGTTAGTCTAGTTCAGCAAAATAAACCAGGAGTCTTGTGGCGCTTTTAAAGACTAACAAGTCTGTTTATAAATATTTATTTATCACAGTGTGACTCCTTGTTTGTTTTAAAATGATGTCTCTCCATCAGAGCATCAGAGCATCCAATAGTTAGCACAATCACTTACACAGCAGCAGATCCCTATTCAGATTCCTTCTCCCCCTCGGGCAGAGGGAGGACTTAATTCAGGAGTTCTCCCACATCCCAGGTGAACGCCCTTACCACCAGGCTCATTGTCACAAGGGAAATCCTTCTCTCTACTCCTCCCCTGCCACTTTGTGTAAGGGACCCAATCTGGTAAGCAAGCTCCCAGGGCACTCACCTGGCAGGTCCCTGCGGGCAAGTTAGGCATATGAACACCTGTTTTTGCCTGGTTTGCGTACTGCTCTAGGGCTCAGGCACCTAGACACCTGGTGCAAAGCAGCTATGTGCACACTCTGAGGCAGGAACATAGGTGCACAGAAAACTTCTAATACAAAAACTTAGGCACTTTGAAGGAAGTTAGGTACCAACAGAATGCAGCAACAGCTGAGCAGGCATTTTGTAAATATCAGTGGGACCAGATTCTGGGATTTAGGTGCCTCAAACAGCAATTAGGTGGCTACATCCTCTGAATCTAGCCCCAAATGATTAGCAGCTTGTTCACTGAACTACAGAGGAAGAGCCCATCCTTGGCTGCTGTGTTCTGCAATTACTACTCTCATTTTCTCTTTAAAACTCAAGAGAGAAAAGGGTACTGCTGTTAGAAATACACAGAATGAGAAATTACACGACTGTCATTAAGGACTCAGAGACTGAGAAAGAACAGTTGCTGCAATGCAGTTGGAGTGGCTTTTCAGCAGTAAACTGATTATTCTCCTGCCATTAATGAACTATTTTTCACAGGAAGGTAGGATTTGCTTATTGCACGCACTCCTGCAAATAACCCAGATCTACCATACAGGAGAAAGCACTGTCTACTGTAGCATGTAAAAGCCATTGTCCTGCCAGGCCTCATGTTAACCACAGTGTTCATCTAACCTCTCTATTATCATGATACAATAGAAGGAAAAAATTGAAAGTCAGTAAATTCTGATGTTTGAATCAAGACTGCTCTTTCCATTCGCCTGGCATAAGTCAATTCAGAGACAGAGATTTTCAAAAGTGTCAAAATGAGGTAGGTATCCGAACGCCACAGAAATGTAGTACGGACCGAGCGTCCACCTCCCTTTGTGGTTCAAACAGATTTCCAAAAGACCCAAAAGTAGGTAAAAAGGTAAGTACCTGACAAGTAGTTAAAGAATTGATGGACGTCCCCACAGTCATATCTCAGTAGGGGCTGGTTTTCCATCAGAACTTGAATGAAAAGCTATGGCCATGACCCATCCAGGAACTTGTCCACAGAACTCAATATGTGCCCTGGGGAAATCAAAACCTGCCAGTTCAGCTGAAATAGCAATTAGCTCACCATTCTCAACTGTTGCAGTTCTAACCCATTCCTCCTTAAAATACCTCGGCAACTAATTCATTGTGGATGTGTCAGTGAGGTGAGGATCACAAAGCTGACGGGCAGTTTATGCCATAAATACGGTAACAGGCGATGAGAAAGAAAGCAGCAGGGTGGGAAATGCCTGCAAGATTTAGGTTAGCTCTTGAAGACATTGAGATTCCCACCTGATGCATGACAGAAGGATTTTCCCAAAACTGTTCTGTACTAATAACCACAGTCTGGGTTGAAGGAATTGTTCCTGAAGTAGTATGCCTGACTGAGGTTTGCATTCATAGAATGCAAAACCAAAGAACAGTATGTGACAGAGAGGGCTGACAGTTTGTGGTGCTGTTGCCAAGGCTCCCCAAGAGATCCAGTCAGATACAAGACAACAATAAAGCACGCCTCCACCTTCCCTGTTCACATCCATGAGCTATTATTTAGACTCATACACTCAATAATCTATAATGCAGTTCTGTCAGGTCATTCCATGAGAACTACAAAATTACTCTTTAATTTAGCAGACCCAAAACATGAAGTCTGTTGCCTATATGAAAATGAAGGGATGGCACATATGGGTAATATGGCAAGGTGTTTGAAGTCACACACATATAGAAGAGCTAGAAAAACCCAAAATTACCAGCCAACGTACACTGATGATGGTAGTGTGGTTACTTCATGCAGCTAACACAAAGCGTCTTTTGCTGGCCTGAAAAAGGTGACCAATTTGAAAACCTAAGACGCAGGAATTTGCTAAGAAAAACTAAGAAATGTTAATAACCAACAAGGAGGAAGGGGCCTATGACCTTGTGTCAAAGTTATCTCCCCCTTTTCAATTTCAGAATGGCACAAGGACCAAAAGGAAAAAAAAGGTTTTATTTTTTAAACCAAGTCTACAAAAGTTATAGCAGTTGGTTTTCTGGAGATGGTATGAAACATTTAACTTCATTTTCATTCTGGAGATGTGCAGTTTAATCTGCAAACAAAACAATTCATAGCTATCACTACACATTGTTAACTCAGCTTTTCCGCTCAAAATAAAAAAGCAAACATCCCTGTAAATCATTTATCCATCACAGTTTCATAACAAGAATATTTGCCAGCTCCCATTTTGCTTCTCTCTCTGTCTTGTTCACTGCTCTACAAAACCACCATTTCAGCTCTCTAAGCATACAGACTTGTGGGCACAAAGAGCTAGTACAGCTGCAGCATTTTGATTTTCTTACTTTAATTTTTTTTTTAAAACGTGCTGCAGAAGCATATAGGACACTAGATACCGAATTTTCATTCTCTCATTGGCACTTCATAGGTGGCTCCCTTATCTGTACAATGCTTTCCACATGAACAGCTCTGGCAAGTTAATGTCTAGTAGTGTTGTTTATTCTTCATTCGTCAGAGGTTTTTACTAAAATAACATTTTAAAGTTATCTTTATTTTTTCTCATAGGTAGTGCTCACATGACTGATGTGTACTTTGTGCCTGTAACAGTCACATGATTCATGTAGAAGTAATTGGGGTTAAATTACAGGCCACATCAAACGCCTCATCTCTGGGAGTCAGAAACATCTGAAATAAATAAACCCACGTGTCACTTAGCAGACTCTGAGCTTAATTACAATCATTTTTATTTTTATGGAAGCAAACTGCTACCTCAGCCTTGCATCTCTAAGTTCGACGCTAGCTTTCCTGCTCTTGTGGTACCCAGGTGAAAATATTACCCTTTCAGCAGGCTTTTCTTTTACTTCAGCCAGTCAGGCAGAACAACCTCCCTATCTCTGGCTCTTTTCCATGCTAAAATAAGAAGCCTGTAGTTATTCCAAGAGAGCTGCGTACTTACACCTCCATTCTCTGTTGACTCATGCAGATGACAGCACAAGGAACTCATGAGGCACCACACTGCTGACCACCTTTTTGTTACATTACTATTTATTACGTGCATTACACTTACTCCTAGAGGCCACAAACAAGATCAAGATCTATTGTGCTAGGCATTTTATACAGACACAGTGAGAGACAGTCTCTGCCCCAAAGATCTGATTATCCTTTTGTGCCACAATTCCCTCAC
This sequence comes from Podocnemis expansa, assembly GCA_007922195.1. NCBI lineage: Eukaryota > Metazoa > Chordata > Testudines > Podocnemididae > Podocnemis > Podocnemis expansa. Next base: position 33,661,335 of record ML681989.1, on the reverse strand, counting down.
TCTCTGTCTATTTTATCTATTTTTGACTAAATGACTTGCCCATGCCACACAGGAACGTCATGGTAGAGCCAGGAACTGAGCCCAGACAAGTACCTCAACCACAGGGTCAACCTTCTTCGTGGCACACGGACACACCTTTTTTCCTGCAAGCCACATTACCATGGGCTGTAATCAAGCAGGAGCTGCAAAAGGTTGTTCACTGCAGATGCCAACCTCCTGATGCTGTAACCTGTCCACCTTCTTATCACAGATTCTATGCCTCCTTCTAACCAGCTCCAATCACTGTATCCTAGACCCTGCTTTTAATACAATTCCTGCATTTTATACCACTTAGCATTTCTGTTGTCACAAGAAGGTAATCAGCACTCCAGGCAAAAAAAAAAAAAGAAAGAAAATTCTCTAGGTTCCTGATGCAGTGATGAGACTTAAGACAGGTATTTCTCCTTGAACTGTTTCAAAACGTTACACATACACATGGAAGCTAAACGCCCCTCTAGCTGAATTTACTAGCATTTACCCCACTCTCAAACTTGGTTTCAGTCACAGTGCAAGGTAAAAAGGGTTTAGAGTCACAGAGCTGAAGGCCAGAAGGGACCACTAGGCCATCTAATCTGACTGCTTTGTCTATCACACGCCCACACCCTAAATCCAACGCCCACACCCTATCAAACATCCACGCACTAAAATCCAGCAACCAAAATTAGCTCAAAGTATTACAGCTCAGGGGAGACTAGACCATAGGGTGCCTCACGCTGAGAACAGGAGGGACCAACGTGTACCACTGCCTGACGCCTCCTCAATGACAAGGCAATGATGAAATGAGACACACTCGGATAATCCTGGCAAGCCACCTGCATCCTATGCTGTAGGCTGGAAGGCAGAAATTAAAAAAAACCCAAAAACAAACAACCAAGGTCACTGCTAATGTGACCTACTGAGAAATTCCTGGTGATGTCTTAGACTCTAAGCATGTGAGCTAGAATATGCAAGCCAAGTACTTGTAGGAAAGACAGCTCGGTGCCACTTCAGAGCCATGACCCACCCCCCATCCCTGTGTCCCATCACCACTTGTGGCCACTCCTCATGCTTCAGGGGAAGGAGATTATAAAATAAAATAAAATAAAATAAAGCAGATTACATTGGAGGAGGCAGGGTTTGGCTCTCTCAGTGAGACCCTCCTCACATGGAACTTTGCTCTTACCATAAAACACAATCATGAAACTGATCAGAGACTGCACAAGTAACTAAGGAACTGCACTGATAGGTGTCTGTATGAAAATTAGTGCAGTTTTTGCACATTGCTGGATCAGATCATTAGGTATATATCTAGCTCATAACCTCTAGCTGCACTCAATGGCCACTGCCATCTCTCTTTCCAGGAGCAGAACTACCCAAATTTGCATCAAATGAAAAGAAAAAGGAAGCACTCTGATTCTACTTCCTATATATAATTGCAGTGTTGGAAATACTCCATCCATTCTATGCTATTTTAGTAGCGACACATATTCTTCCCACATCTGGAATACTGTGTCCAGTTTTGGGCTCCCCACTACAAAAAGGACATGGACAAATTAGAGAGAGTCCAGAGGAGGGCAACCAAAATGATCAAAGGGCTGGAGCACAAGCCCTATGAAGAAAGACTGAAGGAACTAGGCTTATTTAGCCTGCAGAAGAGAAGACTGAGGGGGGATTTGATAGCAACCTTCAACTACTTGAAGGGTTGCTCCAAGGAGGATGGAGCTCGACTGTTCTCGGTAGTAACAGAGGGCAGAACGAGAAGCAATGGCTTCAAGTTACAGCTGGGGCGGTCCAGGCTGGATATTAGGAAAAACTTCCTTACTAGGCGAGTGGTGAAGCATTGGAATAAGCTGTCTAGGGAGGTGGTGGAATCTCCATCTCTGGAGGTGTTCAAGGCTCAGCTGGACAAAACCCTGACTGGGATGATCTATGGGAGTGGTCCTGCTTTTTTTGGCAGGGGGTTGGACTAGATGACCTCGTGGGGTCCCTTCCAACCCTATGATTCTATGATTCCCAAAGGGGGGAAAAATTCAAATTTATTTTAAATCATTTCCCTATCAAATAAGCTACATTAAAGGGGTAACAATGACCAAGAGAAATGTAATCTAAATGAATAAGGGCTAATACAGGAGAATCCAGGAGAGTTATTCAGTAACCAAATGATCTTCCTTCCCATTAGACTTTAAAGATTACAGTTTACCTCAACGTGTTTTTCTTGTATTTCAAGTCAAATCTTTTTCTTAAACAAAATTCATACTGAGAATAACACGAGAGAAAACTAATGTAAACAACAGCAAAATAACCAAGCAAAACCAATTCTTAAGAAAAGATATTATCTATTTATCTCCATCACTGCACATTCAGACTCTCCACAGGATCTTAACATGTGGAAGGTCCTGGGTTCAATTCCCAGGGGGTTGGACTCGATGATCTCACGAGGTCCCTTCCAGCCCTATGATTTGATTGACTGATCTTTTGATTCACATAAAACTGCTTTAGTAAAATATTTACATATTCTTGGAAATACATACCAACCAAAATCCAGGAGGACGTGCATCCAAAACTCACTATCCTGGCATTAGTAGCACATGCCCCACAATTACTTCGCCCAGAAGAAACAATTAACTCTATCTACTGTAGAAACATAGCAAAGAGGGTGGGTGAAAATATATCTTCCTGGCAACTTTCACTAGGCATCTGAACGGTCAAAAAGGAATTGATGAAACTTTTCAACCATGGATCTTCCAAGTGTTTCTCTAGTATGAAAAACAGACACATGATCGCATTGCTGCCAAGCTTTAAATATCCAATCATTTTTAGCTTCTCTCCAGCCTTTCCTTTAGTGCACTGACCCAAGCGGTCGAACCACTGCTAACCGGGGACATGTTTATTGTAAACACTGGAGTAGCTTATCTAAATTACCTCCCTCTCCCATGCCAAGTTCCCCCCTCCAGAGCCCCATAATTATTTTTTTTCAAGTTTTGTAAAGAGGCACTCTGTTTACATGCATGTGCTCTTCACCTTCTTCCTTCTGTGTTTACACACCCTCCCTCCCCGGCTCTGTCCAAAAATCCACTCCTGGGACCTCTACCACGGAAAGACAAAAGCAGCAGCTGTTTGGCAACCTTTCCAACCTCCAACAGCAACTGGGACGGGATTTCGTTTCACCAACCCTTTCAGCTCCCGTCCAGGGCTATGTGACACAACAGTCCTACTTCACCACCACCACCGCCGCTGCAATCACCTCCCCGCTAGAAGAGCCACCTCCCAGGCAGGCTTTTAATCGCGTTACCCCGTGGCCTGGGGGAGAGCCGCGGCTCGCAGCGGAGCGGAGTCACCAGCAGCAACCAACCCACCCTTCTGCCTGCCAACTTCGCAGCCTCCCTCCGCAACGTCTCCACCGACCGTTTTCCAGACCGTTTATTATTCCGCGGCTCCCAACTCAACGCCGCAGAGCCAGGCTGCGCGGGGAGAGATTTTTGCAACCCCGACGCCCAATCCGCCCGCTCGTCGCAGCAGCCCTGGAAACACCCAGCTCGCCCCCACCCAAGCGGCCCCCCATCGCTCACCTCCCAACGGGCGGTTTCAGCGCTGGGGCCACGCCGGCCTCCTTCCTCCGGCCCCCAAATCGCGTCGCCACCCGCCCCTTTTTTCCCCACAAAGCAGCCGGCTTGGCGGGGGGAGAGCGGTGCAGCCCCCTCCTCCCCGAGCTGTCACCTGCCCCGCGGCGCGCGCGCGCGCCTCCGCTCCCTCACGCGGCGCGCGCGCGCGCGCGCACTCACCGCGGGCGGCGCGCGCTGGGCTCCATGGGGCGCGCTGTCACTCCCGCCCGCCTGGAACCGCCGCCCGGCTGGCGTGGGCGAGCCGCGGTACGTGCCGCCGCCTCCCTGCCGCGCCGCGCGGGGCGGGTGCGGGGAGGGGGGCCGCCCCTGCTTTCGAAGTCGCTCGCGGCCGCACGGCGCATGCCCGGCCAGGAGGGCGCGGCGGTTGCGGCGCGCGCGGGGCTGGCGCCGCTCCAACGGCCGCCCGCGTGCGGGTGGGGGGGGAGCAGGTGGAAAGGCGGCGGGGCGGCCGTTGCGTTGCGGGGCGAATGGCGGAAGGCTGGCTGGGGCTGCGGCCGAGGAAGGGCCGGGCCACGCCCCGCTCCCCTCACGGCCCCGCGCGCTGCCGCCGGACGGGCACCTGGGTCGGGTCCCGGGATTTTGCACCCTGGGCTGTGCCGTGAAGTGAGTGACAGCAGCCTCCTGAACGCCACAGAGGGCGGAAGCGGGAGTGTTTGCAAGAGGGCTGAGGTGGCCTGTCCCCTGTGGCTGGCTGCTGCTCCTCTTTGGCTTCTGGCCCACAGGGGGTCACGCTCCCCTGCTTGCACCTGCCCCTCTGGAATGGGATAGAATAGACTCATGGGGCTGGGAGGGATCATCTCGTCCAAGGGGCCACATGCGGCCTGCAGTGAGACTGTCATCGCCGATATTTGCCATATCGTTAGATGGAAAGGTTTCAGGGGTACAGTTTCCAAAGGGATAGCCGTGTTAGTCTAGTCCAGTAAAAAAACAACAAGCAGTTGTGTGGCACTTTAAGACTAACAGATTTA
>ML681989.1:33511311-33656326 GCA_007922195.1 Podocnemis expansa | reverse complement strand
AAGTGGGATCTTCTCCCGCGAAAGCTCATGCAAAAAATAAATCTGTTAGTCTTAAAGTGCCACACAACTGCTTGTTGTTTTTTTCAGGAGTACAGCCCTCAAGCAAAAGTACTCATGGGGAGTTGAGTTTGAGACCCCTCATCTAGGCCGACCCGCTGGGGGTTGAACTCAGGAGCTTCTGCCTGCAGGGGTCATGGCGCCCTCCCCGCAGCAGAGCGATGGTGGCACAGATGAGTGACAACATCAGGGGAGCGCCACGGCGCTGTCCCCTTTCGATACCCTTCAAAATGCCGGCGCCTCCCTGCAACGCGGCAGCTGCTTACCGCGTAGCGCCGGCCCTGTCTGCGTGTAAAGCAGATGTGCTAGCCGCTACACTTATGCTCTTTTTGGTTGATTGGTTTGGTGCTTGTCACTCGCTGGCTTAACGCCTCTGAGACAAGAACCGCTGGCTGCCCTCGCAGGGCATCACTTGCTGCAGGGGAATGAGTTACCAGCAGTGGTGGGCCATGGGGGTGGGGTCCAAAGTGGGCAGGAGAAGCTAGGGGGATACTCCTTAGTGGATGCCCAGCCCCCTCCCAAGGGTTTGGGACAGACTCATGGCTGGCCCTGCTGAGACCAATGGTTTGTTTTAACCTTGCTCCCCTGCTCTGCTGTTTACTTTGCATCCTCTTTGCCCTTGCATTCCCTGTGCCCCAAATTCCTCTCATCTAGCATTACCAGGTACCAAAGGCTGGAAAGGGGGACAGGGAAGTCTGAAAAGGAGGACACTGGAGGACACATGGAGAAAATGTAGCATTAATTTAATAGTTTTCTGGTTTTAGGGGGTCCTGGAACACTTCCCCCTAAAAATTGGGCATTCCAGCATCCTTTAACCCCTGTAACTACAAAGTCAGACAAAATCATGTCTTTTTAAAATGCCTGCCGGATGGAGGAGGTGAAGGTCAAAAGGAAGACATGGCCTCCTTTTGCCTGACATCTGGTATAGAATAGAATAGAATCATAGGGTTGGAAGGGACCTCATGAGAGCATCTAGTCCAGCCCCCTGGGGTTTGAATCCAGGACCCTCTGCATTTAAGCCTACTCTCATCCCAGGTGTAGAATTTTCCCCAGGACTTGAAATTGGGGGGGTATAGGGGAAGGTTTGGGGGTGCTCACTAATTTGGTGTAACACTGTTACTAGCTGACAACTTGGGGGTGTTGGGAAATTCTTGGTGGGGGAGGGGGATGCAGCATTCTCCCCAGGACTTGAAATTATGGGGGGTGTTGGGGGAGGTTTGGGAGGGTGTAGGGGGTGCTCACTGATTTGGTATAACACTGTTACTAGCTGACAACTGTGGGGTGTTGGGAAATTCGGGGGGGGGGGGGGGAATCCCTGCCCAGGTGTTACCATGTAACCCAATTTTTAAAGAATTCAGATACTTCACATTTCTGTGTGTCCAGCCACTTATTAGAAGGTTCAGAGTGTTAAATCCAGGTTTCTTACTACATAATATGCCTTCAAATGTAAATTAAACATGATTGTATTTCTGTCAGCTTTGCTGTTGATACTAACAAACTATTTGAGATTTGGTTGGGTGGTTTATTATGGCATTTCAAAACCTTTGATTTGGACCTGAATTAAATAGATTACAGATTAGGGACACAGACTCACAGCATCACTGGAATTAATGAAGGGAGATGGACTATTTAGGTCATCTAGTCCATCTCCCAAACAATGCAGGAGTGTCCCCTACAGTATGTCTTTTTAGTTGTCTGTGCAGTTTGTTTCACATATTCTTCCACTGCTGCTTAGGAATACAGTTCAAATGTACCTGGTTGTAAACCTAGTAGAAGCTTATCAGTTTACTACCTAACACAGTGGTTCTTAAATTTTTTTGAAACCACAGCTACCTAGATCTGAAACCCCTTTCCTCATTAGCAACACATGAAGGGCAGTGTGGTCACCACTCCCACCTTGAGAACCCATGAACAAGTAGACCTATAGATTTATTAAACCTAGATCGGAAATTCATAGTTCTTTGATCACTTCTTATAACAGAGAAGTGTATTTTGTAAAGATAGAGATAACTATAGAGAAAGTATATCTGAACTTGTTGATATGAAAAGAAAGCTTAAGACACCTTTCAGTATTTGTACAGCCTAATTTCCTTGACCAGATGAATATATGTAACTAAATCCTTTGGCCTCAGCTTTTGTAATCTTTTCTTTGCTTTACCCATCTTCTCTTAACTTGTTTCAAATGCATCAACTGCCAGTATCAGGGCACAGTGTACACTGTAGGAAGCTGACCTAAATTCTGTGGCATGGTGTCTGGCTACAACAGCACGTTGGATGGCAGAGACCTGAATTGAAGAGTAGCTTCATTTAAATTTACAAATGGTGGGGTTTGGTTAATTAAATGTGAATATAAATAATATAGTCAGTGAAGGAGCCTCTGCAATTTAATGTGATATTACATTTAGCTGTGTGTTTTGCATAATTTTTAATATTATGTAGCATGGTGTTTTGGAAATGCATAACTGCACTGTGGAAGCAGTAGGGTCTTGTAGCTGAATACAGGCATAGGTTGGATTTTTGGCAGAAGAGAAGGCACTTTAGGGCTATGGGATGAAAACATTACCTGGTTGCTTTCAGTGAAATGATCAGCAATGAAACAGATACTCACTGAAACTGTAATGTTTGGTAAAACAAACAAGGAGTTCTGTGGCACTTAAAGACTAACAAATTTGTTTACTACATGAACTTCCGTGGGAGAAAATTTCATGGGATTTTTTTCCCATGAAAGCTCATGCAATAAATAAATTTGTTAGGCTTCAAGTGCCACCGGACCCCTTGTTTGTTTTACTGAACTAGGTTTCAGAAACAACACCCTCATTGAGATGAGTGGGGAAGCTATCCTTTCAGGATTGCCAGCACTAAGAGGAAAACAACAAGACCGCAAGAACTTGTAGTAGGTTCACAGCTCCAGGGCTTTACTTTACAGCCAGGAAGGCTACACTAGAACAATGATTTAAAAAAATAAGTAATATGTAGATTATGGAGCACAGTTCTGTGGCCTTTAGTGGGTTTCATATCAAATTCCATGGCTGTGGAGTCCAGAATATCTATAATTAAGTCATTTTTATATAATTGCAATTATAGGTGTTAGCTGTTATATTTGTAGGTATTTTACAGAAACCAGATAAGGTGTCTCTTTCCCTTCCCTTGCTTCCTCAACTATTATAAAACTATGAAGTTGAATTGAAAGAAGAGCCCTAGCCTGAATTACAACCAGTCAATGGACAACTGAAGAAAACATTATTCATTGTATTTCCCAGTGTAACATACCAACTGTAAGGACACAGCATATATTGTTATGAAAGATTGTTCTCTTCTGTCCAAATAGGAGGAATGAAAAGCACTGACATTTGTGGTGATGTAACAAATTGTAACAAATACAACATAATATAAGAGAAGAAATTGAAAGGTTAAACAAGGTGTTTACTATTGTCAGTGGGATAGAGGAAATGTTAGAGGTAGGTGTACTGCACGTTATGAAAGTTTCCTGGATCACAAACCTCTGTAAAAACCTTCATGACTCACTGTGTTGGTAAAGATGGTGTTACACATATATTTCTATCACCCTTTTAAAATATGCTAGAAATAATCGAATCTAGCTATGGCCTAGGGCCAGTGACCTTAATTTAAAATCAATTAAAAAACTCTGCATCAATGACGACTGATTGCCCTCTTTGCACGTCTCACACTCATGATTTCACAGACCTTCTGTGGTCAACGTCACTAAGCGGTTGGTAAGCATTATGTTGTTTTGCTGTACGTCTCTTGAGGAAGGTGAGATAGTATAGCCTCAGGCACTCCATTGTGTTACTAAGAGAGCAATTATTATTATTTATTCATTTGTACAGCTCCATAGGTGTGCACCAGCATGTCTATCCCATCCATGTATCCCAGTGGTATTTCCTAAAAGAATTTATCTTAATAACTTTAGCACTGTTAGGGTAGAATCCTGTGTCTGGTAGGAACGGTTTGCTTGGGTTGCTAAATGTAGGGCAGCTGGAATAAGGGTGCACATTAAGGGGCCTGTATCTGCAAACACAAGAGTAACTTTACTCACCTGACTAACAGACATCAGTCTTAGTGTAATGGAGCCCTACTAGGGATTGAACATCTTTAGGGAATTTGTACATCTTTCAGTGGTAAACGTACTAAAAGACAGCATGTTTCTAGTTGGCCCCCAATCCAGACTTTTTGCCTGGGCACAGCATGCACCAGTGGATTTTAGCATAGCCTCAGAACTTTAATCTGTACTTGCTTTAAAATGGTGAAGATCCTTTTATCTATAGGTACTATAGAGATTTAACTAATTATTTTTAGTGGTAATCCTAACAATGTTATTTCCTGTTACAAAGCACCATGAATAATCAATCCAATTGCATCACACGTTTTTACTTTACTCATGATCTCATGGCAATGCTATTTGACACTGAAAGAAATGCTGTCACGTTTGTTATTAAAGGAGCAATCCAAGATGGATTACAGTTTTTAAATTGGGGATTCGTGAATTATAATCAATGCTGATACTATGAGCTGTGTGGAATTTGTAATCCAGTGTGTGCCTATCATTTTTTCTAAACTCTCCAGAACCCAGTAAATGGGCGAAGAGCATAAAACAGAAATTCTGAACAGATGCAAGATTTCTAGTGACAGAAGTAATTTTCAGTTTTTGAACCAATGAGGAATAGACAGCAAGAGGCTTGAGGCAGGACCTAATTAAGTATTAGGCATCTTTAAGAATAGTTTAAGATACTGCATATTATAAAAAAGAGTAATGAATAAAAGAGTTTATAAAGCTGCTTTTTTATTATTTGAGTTTTCATGAGTTCGTAATCCACTTGATGTACATGGTTTATTTCATCAGTGTCGTACAATGGAATTGCGTAGCCTCTGGTGTTATCCCTTGCTAAATATATCCAGAGGTTTTAGTGACATAATGCTAAATGACAAGTGCATGGGCTAGTGGTTTGTGATGTCAGCATTTGTGATGTTTGATGTTCAATGTCATCGTAATATGATTATAACCTAGCTCACATTACTGAGTTATTTTTTACTTTTTAAAAAATTAGATCAAGTTATTTGATGGGGCCTGAATTCACTGTGTACTATTGGTTACTGATTACATTTTTAAAAACTATTCTGTTAGTGAGACCTGTAATACTGAGTTGTGATGTCAGCTTTTTTGACTTTACTTCTGGGATGAAACAAAGAAAAATACAAATTTATCAATAATAGGAACTTCAAATAACTCTGCCTCCAATTATTCTTATAATAAATCTCTTCTTTTTAGATATGATGTTGGATCCTAAAACAACACGAGTCCTGTAACACCTTAGGAGATGTCTACACCAGCAAAGGAGTCCGGACTAAGGAGGCTTAGTCTGGGTTAATTTAGCCCATGGCCACACTAGGCTTTCTCTTGTTCAAACTAAGAAATTTCTTAGTTCGAACTAAAGAAAAATAAGTACCGACGCTTAGTCTGGACTTAAGTGCTTCGTTTGAACTTTAGTACGAAATAGGCACAAAGTGGGCCAGGGCTAACACTTAGTTCAGAATTAAGAACTCCGAACTAGGCCGGTTGGTTTGAACTAACCATGCATTCTAGTTCAAACTAAGCACAAGTTCGAACTAGAACGTGTGTTTAGTACGAACTTAGAAGCACAAGGTTAGTTCGAAAAGCTCAAACTTCTTAATTCAGACTACCAAGTCCGAACTAAGTTTGCCTGAAGTAGACATGGCCTTAAAGACTAACATTTCTTTCGGCATAAACTTTCATGGGCTCCAACCTACTTTGTCAGATGCATGATGTTGGATCCTGAATTACAGCTGTTACCTAAGGTTATGAAGAAAATTGCTGATAAACCAAGTATGTGACTGTATTTGTATATCTGTATTATAGAAAGATAAATGTAGGGAGGTTTATAACAGGCAAAGTGTGGATAAAATTATATAGCACATAATCCTGTTGATTTTTACTGTTCATTGTGATCACTTCCCTGTTTGGTTTTCAGCAAACTGAATAAATGGATTCCAGCCAGTTCATGGATATTGAAAATAACTTGAAGAAAGCCATGTGAGCTTAAACTAAGGTATATTCACAGCTTAAAATCACAAAGTATCAGACTCAATAACAAGTGAGGCAAAACCTAGTTTGAGGAACTGTCGCATTATTCCTGGATCAAGCACGCCGCCTTCATACACTTACTTAACCAGACTTGGCTGTCTGGTGGAGTTTTAGGTTTCTGAAAGAATGCATGATATTTCTTTTGACCAACAGTATCAGAAGAAATGTTTAACATTACATTCTGTATGGTGTGAGCAAGGCATAGGAGTGATGCCACTATGACCTCTATAATGCTGAGATATAGTACAATACCAGAGAACAAAAAGCTTCCAGTTTGAGGGAATTCCAAAAATGTGTTTTCTGGTGGGCCAGGAAGAACCTTGCATTTCCAGCTGTTATGAGACTCCTCATCCATCACAATAGCAAAGAAATCATAAATTTATGCTAAGTTTTTACATTGTGTTTATTACAGCGGAACCTGAGTGCCTTATGAGAGTTTCCATTTATTTAAAATAAGTACCTTAGAGAGCTTAAGTTTCGCTCACTCTCCTCCTTTTCTATTTTGGAAAAGTTAAATAAACAAGTTTTCCATTTTGTTTGGAAGGTGGTGAGATCTGTGTTCAATATGGCATGGTCAGGAGCAAGTCCTATGGCAGGGGTCTCAAACACACAGCCCATGGGCCGCATGCAGCCCTGAAAGCTATTTCCTGAAGTCTGCAACGACTCTACTGTTACTGGTATTTGCAATATTGTTGTATGGAAAAGTTTCAGCGGTGCGGGCCTCGGGCTAACGTACTAGTCCTCATGCGGCCCTCGTGGTGATTTGAGTTTGAGACCTCTGTCCTGTGGCATTGGATTAGCTGGTGAGAAGATGGCATTTTGCACTAACCACTCCATCAGTTCCCCAAATATTTGGCATTCTTAAAGAAAAAAAAATTCTGCTCTAGAGAAAACTGGTGTAGCAACAGAAACATCTCTAGGAGTGAAAAAGCAGAGGTGAATTGAACATAGTTCCCCAGCAACACTCACACACTTCTTTCTTCCTTTGATAACAGGGCCGTCTTTTAGATAATCTTGGTAATGAAAAATCTTCTAAGAGGAGTCGCATCATTATGCCATAGGCATACCAAGTCAATGTATTGTACATCTCAGGAAAGACCCAAGGCCCCAATGTCTCTCTCTGCTCTTTCTACCCCAGTAAGTAATGAATAATATATTAGGTTTGCTTTAGGTGTTTTTTTTAAATATACTTTAGCCAGAATTATTAGCTTTCTGCCAAACTGACATCAGACAGAAGCAAAGCTCGCTATCTGAACCCACCTAATATTATAAGGGGCTCACCAGGACTCTGGTGTGGAACATTTCATGGTTTCAGTGGGAGCTCAGCATTGGGAGTGGCTGTGGGATCCAGAAACTCCAAGATTTGTAACACCTACTCCAAAAATCTATTGAAATCAATGGAAGTCTTCCTGTCAACTAGGGGAAGGTTTGGATTAGGTATTTAATGATCAGTGAAAACTGATGTCCTTTCTCCATGAAACCAGGGGACGTTCTCTTCGCAAGAGATTCCACTAATGTTTCATATGTGCTGAATCCTGAGACGTGTACTCCTTTTCCTTGTGATTGACCTTACTCATGGAAGTCGTCCTAGTGAAAAGAACTGGTCATGTAAGTAGTTGCGTATAGAGCGTCGTTATGTACTTTTGATGGTCTAGGCCACTGCTTTGAAATGCAGGTGATGTTCCTATACTGGTAAATCCCCTGAAGCTGCCCATCTGGTGGGTGGCAGGCATGGCATGCCCAGAATGGAACCCTTCCCTATGTGTTTACTTCTCAAAGTGGTTGCCCATGTGGCTGATACCTAAAACTGGTCCCGTCAGTTAAACACTTACTCACCTGAGCAAAGGATGAGGCTTTGAGACAGCATAAGGTTAAGGAACAGAAACTATTACAGATCTCTATAAAGCTGAAACATTTTTTCCTTCAGAAATTGTGATGGTTTGAAAAGAGTTATTAGCTTACAGCTGCTTGAAGAATGGGGCATCATTTGCAAAGGAGCATGTGTCGTTTCCACACAACTTTGAACAATGAAATCAAGAGCTCTTCTAATGGGAATGGACCCAGTAATAAACCTAAAATAGAGATTAAGGCCTGGTCCACACTAGAGACTTCTGTCAACCAAAGTCAGCTTTTTGCGGCAAACGGTGGTGTACGCACTCCAATCACTCCCTCCGCCAACCCAACTCTCCTGGTTTTGTAACAAAATGAGATCACCTTGAAAAGAGGCATAGAGATTTTTGCAACAAACTTTTTGTGCAAAGGGTCAGCGTAGAACCACACTTGGTTATGTCATGGTAAATAGCCCCCAGGAGGTGTCCCACAATACCTATCCTGACCACTCTGGCTATGCGTTTGAACTCCACTGCCCTGCAGCCATCCACGCTTTCCCCTTTAAGGTCCCAAGAAGTTTTTAAATTCTACTTGCTGCTTAGTTGTCTGGGAGAGCTTGCATTGCATCTGCCCAGCTGACCATGGTGACTTCACACACCAAATGTTCTCCTGCTTGGAGGACAGCAGAGCTTCTGGATCTGTTTGGCATTTGGGAGAGAAGGTTGTGCAGTTCCAGTTCCACTCTGGTAAAAGACATTGTGATATCTGTGATCAAATTTCATGTTTAGTGGCCAAGATGGGATATGAGCAGGACATGCTACAGTGCCTTATGCCCCCCACCCCCCCAAATCCAAGAAGCTGTGAGAAGGGTTTCAAAGGACTAGGGAGTCGGTCAGTCTGGTGCAGAGCCAAAGACCTGCTGCTTATATAAGGGACTTGAAGCCATCCTCCTAGTGACCTCTCCTCCACCAGTAGAAGTCCCATGGTACATCCATGGACATGAAGGCAGCTGACAGTGGAGTCAACTCCAATAAGAAGATATGACAAAGAGGTAGAGCTGGAAAATTGTGAAAATAGCTTTGCATGTTTGAAAGTTTTACAACCACTGCTTGTCATTCCCAACCCGAATAATGATGTGATTCCACCACTCGGTGCTCGTTTCACACATCCATAAGCGGTGGTGCACCATGTGCAGATGCTTCAGGGCTACAAACAGTAATCTGGCATTGTCAACTTGCTTAGCATACAGCAGGTCAGAAACTTCAGATTCCAGTTCTGGGTGGGAGCTTGTGACATATTACACCGACATCCACAATGTGTTCAGAACATGTACAACAGCGGAGAACTTCCAAGATCCATCCTTTCAGACAAAGATGGTGGGTGCTCAGGAAACTGAGCCCACTGGAAAATGCTGCGAGATGCAATTGGAAACCCATGGAATTACAGGACAGAAATCACTGCATCATGGGATGTTAAGCATGGACCCATGACGCACTACAATCTTCTCCACCTTCCCCCAAACTCCTAGTCACACAAGATGGCGAGTTGCACAGTGGGATAGCTGCCCACAGTGGGATAGCTGCCCACAGTGTACTGTTCTCACCAGCAATGCTAGAGCACCAATGTGCTTCAGCGACACAAGTGCTGTATGGATAGGCACAAATGTTGTCATTATAGCACTTTTTGATCATCACTTTAATTTGCATCAGCACAGCTTTCTTGGGTAGACAAGGCCTAATACACATCATATATCTTCCATATAAACATTTGAAAAGGCCATTTTGGGGGAGGATGGAAACGTGATAAGTTAGGGATGCATCTGAGACTCATTCAGGAGGCCTCTAACCATGAGAAGCAGCAGCAATGAGGAGGAGAGAATCTCTTTGAATGTGAGATGATAGGTAATTTTGATTAAAGCCCCTAAGCCTCTTCCAATCATCATTAATAACCTCCACAAATTTACATTTTTTTTCCAGGAAATGTTGTTATCCATCCATGGAAGAGGAAAAGGTAAGTCCTCCTGCAGGTGAAAGTGAATGCCAAGTCCCTCTGGCCATTGGAAATTTTCCCTATGAGTTCTAGCTCTTCAGTGAAGCCAAAGAAACTCAAAATATCCAGTTCAAGGGAATTTCATAATGTCCAATTCAGAACAAAATCAATTATTTTCCAAATTTCCTGTGAAGCGGAATTTCTGCAAAAATTCAGGTTCAGCAAAATTTCATTTTGGAATCTCATTTTGACAGTTTAAAATTGTTTTGAATTTCGTTTTATGGGATTTTTCATTCAGTTACTCCTCAGCTGCTATTATGACATAATACAAGTTTAATGTTCTATGTTTATTTTATTTTTAAAAAATATTTAGCAAAACTGCTATATTACTTAGTGCAGACTGAAATATTTTTTCTTTCTAGATAGTGCGTCCTGTCTGTGTTATAACAAAACAGTTTAACCTTCTGTGTATCATATTATGTATTACTACTACTACTGAAATTTGATGAACATAAAAATATCATTAAAATGATTAAATGAGTTCTAAATGAAATTTTTGAAATTCTAAAGTGATACTCTAAATTTTTCTCAAATTAAAAAAAAAGAACTTTGATGAAAATTTTCCAACCAGGTCTGCTCTTGAAGCAGGAATAATATGACCAATCCTCTTTCCAGTGCCTGTGAAAAATCTTTCCTGTGTTTTCAAAATTTGTAGCTCAGTCCTATCAGTACTGAATTTAGAGTAGTGGATGCATTCATCCAAGGTCCATATTAAATATTGAGTCTGGAGAAGTGATGAAGGAATACCCCAAAAGGAGAATGGGGGGGCAAGGTTGGATTTAGGGACGCAGTACCCATATGACTTCCTGGGTTGCCTGGCTTGGGAAGCACTGGGCTTGGGGTGCTGTTTTTGGTGTTAGTGACAAAAAGGGGAAATAGAATATGTGAAGTGAAATGTTTCAGGTATTCCATATGTGGATTCATTCTTCACTGGCCTCCTAAAATGTTCGAGACCTCTGCAGAATCTCCTTGAACTTTCTAGACTTTCTGAAAACTACATTTTCCTCAAACCTCCTAGAATGTTGTCAGCCATGCTCTTGTCAGTATAGGGTGGGAAGGAGGGGTGTCACCAGTCAGTCAGTGAGATGTAAGAATGAAGTGAGAGGCCAGCTGTTATATTGTGAACTGTTTTTTATTGTGCAGTTGTCAGTATGCTTGTGTTTTAAGGCCAAAGAGTGTAAGGAGCAACTAATAAAAAACATATTTGTCAAGACACCACAAATACCTGTCAGACTCCTATGTAGGTAATGATATAAAAGTTATTTTTACTTCTTTTGCAATGCTTAACACATAATGGTTGATGACTTTCTGTGAGTGCAGACCACAGATTTTGCTCTCCCTAATACTTTCTGTTTCCCACATGGAAAATAAAATATGCCCCTGGCAGCCTTCAAGAGCATAGGAAGTGAAAAGCTCTGTTGAAATCTAGTTCGCAGAAGGGGCGGTTTGATGAGAAAAATTTCTGAAACAGAATAACATAGACTGGGCTTTAGGCAATAGCAATCATCCACTGCTGAAGAAATTATGGAGTAAAATGTAAACGATGGCAGCCCTATTACTAAAGAATTAGCAGGTTTACCTGAAGATAAGGAATAGAAATATGAGGAGACTGATGGACAATTGTCCAGTTTTCCTGGTGGCATAAAAGAGAGTGATGATAAAGAAGAATGTGGTTCAGATGAAGAGAATATTGACAAAGTAAAAGCAGGTTTACATGTAAAGACAGAGATGTGTCTGGACACTTGGCCCCCCATGCTCCAAATCTATTAAGAGTGCCCTGAGCCTGGAGGAGCAGTCTGCCCTGCTCCCCTCTGCTGCCCTCTCCACTGAAGCTGGAAGACTGGCTCAGCTGCAGCTCCAGCAAGGAGGCGGTGCAGGGCAGGATGGCTGTTGTGGGGCACCACAGTGGACAGCAGCACAGAGATGGGCTAGGGACTCAGACCAGGAGTGGGACAGGCTGGCGCTGTAGTGCAGTTCAGGCTGGTGCCTGGATGGTGCTGAGGACTGGCAGGCCCAGATTTATTTTGGTGGGGCAGCAGGGCCCCTCTTAGACCAGTGACTGGGTTGCAGGCCCTAAAGCTCCTGCCTTAATTCACCCTGCAGGTGCTTTAGGGACTCTAGCCCAGGGCCCCTGGCTAAGGGGGGCTCCAGCAGCTCAGCACCACCAACCCATGCCACACTACAGCAACAGACCACCCAACCCTCTGGCTGAGTTGGCCCAAAAGTCAAATTAACTCCTCCATGCCGGCATCACCCCCATGACAGTGGCCTGCTCCACCTCTGTGCTGGGGTTGGAGTGACAAGTCCCACCCAACACCCCTCTGGTGGGAACAGAACCTACTGTGCCCTGAATCTTTTTCTTAAATAGTAACTCTGCTGTGTAAAGGAGAGGAACAATAAAGAAGAATCAGCCTTGCATGATGATAGAAACAGCAGTGAGAATCATTGCGCACTGCAAATTGATACATCAGACTCTGCTTTATGTCCAGAGATCCTAGACTGTGCTGATATTGATCATACAATTTCAAATGGGCTGGGAAAAATTAGAGGATATGTAATTTCCAATAATCAAGCAAAAGTGGCACTGCTCAAAGCCCCTCACTGTGAAAAAAAAGCTCGAGAATAGGGAGAAACCAAAGTGACATTTGTTAGTTGATTTTGAGTAAACTAGCCAAAGTGTTCTGGTTTTGTTGCAAAATGTTTTACAAGAATGCAAAATTGTAGCTTGTGTTTTCTGAATACAATTATTGGCAGCTGATGCTCTGAAACAACATGAGAAATCACCCAGCCATTTTATGGCCTCCTCCAAATGGATGGAGATTGAGTCCAGGCTTGAGCTGAATAATGCATAGACAGAGAAAATCAGCACATTATTAATACAGAAATCCAGTATTGGAGGAATGTGCTTGAGCATCTGATCTCAATTACCCTCTTCCTTGCAAAGCATAATTTAGCTTTCTGGGGCTTTTGGATGAGATTTTTCACTGAGTATAACAGTAGGTTTCTCAGTTTGGTAGAGCTCCTTGGGAAATACAACATCATGCATTGGCATCTATGTCAAGTAGTTGGACCGGTATTGCAGCAAAACAATTCAAAACAAATTGATTGGGGTCAGGAAGGAATTCCCCCCTGTCCCTCGGGGCAGATTGGCAGGGCTCTGGGGGTTTTCACCTTTCTCTGTAGCATTGGCCATGACTTGCCTGCCGATGAATTCTCTGTATATTAAAGTCTTTAAATCATGATTTGAGGAGTCTAGTAACTCAGTCATAGATTAGAGGCTTATTGCTGGAGTAGGTGGGAGAGGTTTTGGGGCCTGCATTGTGCAGGAGGCCAGACTAGATGATCATACTGGTCCCTCCTGACCTTGGAGCCTGTCAGTCTATGAGACTGACCATATGGCAAGGAAGTTGCTTGATAACATGTTAATGTGGCTTGGCAAAACAAAGTATAATACCATCTATAATAATAAACTGCACCTCCAACATTAGTCATAGTGAAAAGATACCACAATAAAATTTGTTGACGACAAGAATGGCTGTATCCTAGCAAAGGAACTCATCATCTGTTTCTGCTCTATTGACAACTCTTCTGAAAGAGATCTAGCAGAACTGTTTATGGATGTTTTGAATGAGAACAAAATAAAGCTTTAAGACTGCTGCGTCCAAGGCTACAACAGTGGTGCAAACATGAAGGTAAGAAACAGTGGTATCCAGATCTTTTCAACGAATACAAGACCTTTCCTCAGAGCCGTAACTAAAGAATTAGGTGCCCGGGGTGCGCTCTGATTGGAACGCGCCCCTTACAATGTCCGGTGCCTAAGCGAGTGGCAGAGGCAGCTTTTGGGGTAAGCAAAGCAGGCAGTCGCCTACAGCCCCCGAGCAGTAAGGGGGCCCCATAGTGGTCGCCTGCTTCACTTACCCTTGCTCTTGTGGGGCGGTGGAGGAGTGGGGGGCTGTGGACTGCCAGGGCCAGAAGCTGCGCCGCCCACCTGCCCGCCCTGCCTCTCTGCAACAGAGGCAGAGCTGTGCTCCCTGCCTACCCCTAGCTGGCCGTGCCTCCCAAAGGGGTGGAGAGGGCTGGCGCGGAGCTGTGGCGTGCAGGGGCAGGGCCCTGGTGCGTCCCACTCCGAAGAGTTCGTATCACTTTGCCCCTGGCCATCCCAGGCCTGAATAGAGGCTGGCTTACCCCCAGGCCCTGGATCAGGTCCGTTCACGTCTGGGGTGGCGGGGGCAAAGTGGCATGAGCATTTTGGAGTGGGCTGCTCCAGGCCCTCCCCCCACAATCTGCAGCTCTGTGCCAGCCACTCTCCTTCGTCCCCTGGGGAGGTGTGGCTGGCTGGGGATAGGTGGGGAGCACAGCCCGACCCCTGCTGCAGAGAGGCCAGGCGGGCAGCACTGCTTCTGGCACTGTCAGTTCATGGCCCCCACTCACCCCCCAGGTGTTGGGACTGTGGGGGGGGCAGTTAGGTCTGCAGGGAGGACTGGGGCCCCAGTG
The DNA here is from genome assembly GCA_007922195.1 of Podocnemis expansa. NCBI lineage: Eukaryota > Metazoa > Chordata > Testudines > Podocnemididae > Podocnemis > Podocnemis expansa. Next base: position 33,641,775 of record ML681989.1, on the reverse strand, counting down.
AGGGCAGCACTGGGGGCTTACAGGGGGCCCCATAAAGGACCTTTGCTTAAGGCCCCCAATTGCCTAAGGCTGCCTCTGGCAAGCAGCGAGGAACGTGCCCTTTAATGGAGTGGGTCAATGGAGCTGCTCCAGTGTGCTCAGGGCAAAGCACCACTTACCCCACCATAATTATGGCCCTGCCTTTCTTCATGCCTTGTGACTGCCATTCCTTCCATCTGATTGTGTCAGATGCAACATCAGCATCTTTAATTCAATATCTCCCTTCAGACTACTGCAAAGGATATACATCCTGTTTTCAACATCAGCTAGCAGGTGGAAGATCCTCATGGACACCATTACAAATCTGAATATGAAGCTGCAAAGTGCATTCAAGTCCTGAAATGGTCTACAAATATAATAAAACATAAGCTATTTAAAAGCTTAATAAACAGTGGAACAGGGTGTCAAAGATGTTTCTTGTCTGGGGAGCCATTCGGTCTAGGTCTGGCCCTGGGGTTGGATGAGAAGAACAGGCACCAGAATGAACCCTTGCCAAGAAAACTCAGGACAGCTTCTTGCCCCAGTCAAGTAGAATTAATTAATAAACCAGGATAAAGGCATCTCTCTTTAGGTTCTAGGAAGTGACAATCTGGCCTAAAACAACAACTCTACTAGATATGAAAATGCTTGTCCTTTGATAGATACTGAAAAGTGAGAACATATGGCTTATAGTCACAATCTGCTTACAAATGGGACATTTTAGGATTCTCATATATTTAATGGTGGCTCAACCTCACAATCTGCTTTCATCAGTTTCTTTGGGCATAAGCTTCTGTGGGTTGCAACCCACTTCATCAGATGCATCTGAATTTGTTGGTCTTTAAGGTGCCACAGGGCTTTCATTGTTTTAGCTGTATACAGACTACCATAACTTCCCCTCTGGAACAGTTCATCAGTGTGATATGGACCTCCAGATGATGCTCTTTCTACTCCTCAAGAATTTATTTCCATTATCCACCATTTGTACCTTCACTCAACTGTACAGAAAAGACAGGCAGGGAAATTCCTTTGTTCATTTTGGGTGTTCAGATTCAAAAGTAAAAAAGCTCCTTGATGCCCCCTTCCACAGAATTTTTCTAAACTGGAGGTCTTGCTTTACATTTTAATAACGGATGAGCAGGTAGTTGGAGAGTCAGTTGGAAAGCTACCTCTATCACAAGAAGCAGAGAAGTAGTCAGGCAATCCTGAAGAGAGTCAAGAAGAGGGCTAGGTCTTTGATGCTGACAAGCCAGCAGGTCAGAGCTGTAGGCCAAATCACCTATGTGTGAATACCAAAGAAATGTGAAGTGTACTAGTATGAATAGACTAATTCACTCGTGTGTTAAATAGTATTGTCTTCTTATGTTTAATCTGTTCATTGTATCACATTATGGTACGTATAGCCTTGTAATTAGATAGCCATAGACTAAAGCAGTGATTCTCAACCACTGAGTCAGGACATATTACTGCGTCACCACACAGTGGTAAGTGTGTTGTGGAGAAACCGGGGCAGAGGAGGGCTGGATTTGGCATGTGGAAAGTGAACTGGTGTGCGGTCATGCACGCCGCAAAGCATGTTGCAACCTGCGAAAGGTTGAGAACCACCGATAAAGTGTGTTAATATTAAAAATGAGAAGATGCTTGATGTGCAAACTTCATGAAAACGAATGTAAGATTGTTGTTTGCTGTTACATTACATTTATTCCTCAAAGAAACCTTATGAAGCATTAGTGCAGAATTTAATGTCTGTAACAAGATATCCTGAGTTCAAAGCAAGGGCCATTCTTCAACAAAAGAAACTTAAGACTTGATCTCAATCTCCTGCTCGTCAAAACCCACATGACTGAAGATGCTGTTCAGGTGGTTTTCTGAAAAAGCTGTCTAGAACTCTATGGTAAGATTGAGATAGTAATTGAGGAGTGAGTAATTATCACTGGCTTGGATTTCAAGCAATGATCCTGTCTCTCTCTCTGCTCAAATTCTTATGGGGAAGATACCAAATGTAAAGAGGAAATCTCCAGAACCATCTAGTTTCCATGAAAAGACTCCTGGGAAACTGAGAAATTACTATCATTTTGGATTTACAAACTTTGATTTATCTGCCTTAACCTCTCTAACTCTTATTCCTTTTTCTTAACTAATCCATCTTGAGTTAGTTTACTAGAGAAATGGCTGCCAACATGGTCTTTGGTAAGCTCCAGAGGATTAAGTGACCTGGGGGTAAGTGACTGCAATGGCCATCATCACAAAGTTCACTTTGTCCAGGTGGCAGGATGGGCTGGTGTGCCTAAGGGGACTGTCTGGAACTCTGTGGTGAGATTGAGGTAGTGATTGAGGAGTGAATAATTATCACTGGCTTGATACAATCTAATTAGAGAACATCCCACCAGTTTGGGGTGTCCTCCCTGTTTTCTCAGTCTGACCTGAGACTGACATTCACAGTTATGAGCCACTCCAGACAGCATGACAAGGTCAGACACCAAATTTCCTCAAAGCTAACCTAACAGCGAGACGGTTCTTTAACAGTCAGGGGAGATGCCAATTGTACTCAATCCAAAACCAGTAGAGAGCTGTTCTGCAAAACACCTGAGCAAGAGGTTAACCTCAGCCAAGATATTTTGCTAGTCAGGAATGTACAGCTGGACTGGGAGACTGATTCCAGCTTATTCACAAAACCACCTGCCTAAAGCAATCTGAACTGTCCAAGAGCCCACAATGGATTGTCTAATTGTGTACTGAACCAGAGCTTTTTGAACGTGACTGTTCAGAGACAGCAACAATGAAGTCGGCTGTTATCTGTAAAGACTGTGGGCTTTATTCTTGTCTTGCTGGTGTAATTACCACACCTGTGTAAAACTAGAACAAGAGGAATCAAAACCAAGCCGTATAATAAAGAAAATAAATCCAATGCTGATTACATTTAGTTGCATAAGGCTTTACCAGAGGCAGGCTATGATGATGAAAATTTGGCTTTAGTGTCGAATGAAATGATGCTGCCGTGCTTAGAGCAAATAGCACCATTTTCTTCAACAGAACTACCTGCACAACGAGACACCAATTACCAGGAGAGAGTGTGGCAAGACTTAACCTTTAAAAGAACCGTTGTTTTTTTCACTACCTCATGGATGCCTGAGCATACAGGTCTCATTATGTGGTTTATTATTTTTAAAGCATGCTCTGTTGGCATTTAAAACTGTCACAGACAAAGATGTGACTATCTTGACTATTTCCTCTTTGGAGTTTTAGAGCCAAATTTTCAGAAGCGTTTAGCATCTAAAGAAGCAGATAGGTAGGTTTGAAAATCTCACTAGCTGCCTAAGTATGTCAGACACTTAATTCTCATTAAAATCAATAGGAGTTAGGTGTGTTTTGTCATATTAGGGCACACAAATACCTTTGAAAATGTGGGTCTTGCTGCCCATTTTGTGTGCGTGGGGGGGGGAATGCATTGCATTGCATCTTCCTAAGGTCTAAAGTGACCACACTAATGGCCTTGCCAGGTATGAACTTTGCTCCCCGTGGCCTTCTGCCTCAACCTCTCTTCCTTTTCCTCCAACCATGACAGCAAACTTCCTAGAGTCATCTTGTGATTGTTTTGGTTTCCACAATTTCCAGAGCACCTTGGTGGAGGGGAAAAGGACCTTAACACTAATCATTTTTCAATCCCGAGTTTTGAAAGGAATTTACCACTGACATGGCAAAAGGAACCCTTACTAGAGTGGTTTTCAGACTTAGGGTTGAGACCCAGTACTGGGTCGCAGACCCTCAGACACTGGGTCACGGCATCCCCTGCTGCTGCTGCCCAAAGACTGGAATGCATTGTTAAAATTGTTGGGTCGCAGGTGTAAATGTTTTTTTTTTTTCAACTGGGTCCCAAGAAAAAAAGTTTGAAAACCACTGCTCTAGCATAATCATCAAGCAGGCGAGAGAAACAGTCACAGTGAAATCTGCCTGTCAGACACACCTAGTGCTGTGCTGAAAAAAATAAAGAAGGGAGGGAAAAAGTTAGTGTGGTGGGGCAGAAATTTTTAATACAAAAAAACTGATGGGTGGGTAGGAAAGAAAGCCTAGTGTAGAAGCTGACCGAGTACTCCATCAGTTTGTGGTGCTTACAGCATGAGATCATAAACATAGATATGAAAATCACTTTCTACTATTTCAGGGTATGTGCTGAACTATATGTTTCCCATCTTCAGGTGTCTGACCAAGTGGGATTTTCTCCCATGAAAGTTAATGCAGTAAACAAAATTTGTTGGTCCTAAGTGCCACCAGACTCCTTATTTATTTTGCTGAACTAAACTAACATGGCTATCCCTTTTGAATATGTGTATGAGGTACACTATAAAGATAAATAACTCCAAATATACAACAATTAATATGTGTATGTATAAGCAAGTTAAAGAGAATGGTCACTGCAAATAATTCTAGCATTGTTAAACTTGCTTTGAGCTAGTGTGTCTTGAAACTGTTGATCATATATATTAAACAGGACCAAAAAAGCACTTTCCCAATGCAGTTTATAATAAATAAATAATGTATTTTAAGTTAACAAAGCTAAAACACAGTGTCTGAAATCTAGCAAACAATTATGAAGATAGTAAAAAAATGCTAATTAGATAAATTAAACAAGCAGTCCCAATAAACTCTCAACTCAATTCCTCTCATTCTGTTCCAAAAATATTTGCAATTCCTATATGTGCTGCAAAGTTACTTCTTAGACACTGTGTTCTAATCAGAGAGGTATGTATTAAAGCAAACACTGAAGAAATGGTTCAACACCCAGTTCATATATGTGTACACAAGCGCGCACATACACACACCCCTTAATGACTCCTCTTTTTCATGGTTTAGGTTTGAATGATTTGTCTAACCATACTTAAAACATCTCCAATAATATTGGCACTGCCCAGTGGCTTTGTGACAGCTCATACAAAGGCAAAATGCAAATGACTGACATTTGTTCCTAGCACTCAGTGTCGTGGTGATGACACGTGACATTACATTATGATGTAAATGCATTATGATCTAAATAGCACATAATATACCAAATGTATAATGCATGTAAAAATGATCCCAATAACAGAGAATATAAATTAATTTATTGTGATCTTAATGATATACAATTTAAATGTCATATTTGCTGGGAAATTAGAGACTGAAGACAGTGACCTTTGCATGGTGCTCATACTACCTTCAGGCACATTACTTCTATATGCATTTATTGTTGTGTTGCAGTAGATAGCATCACAGTAAAAATATAAGCCTATCATCTATTTTTAATTCTTCTTTTTGAACATATTGTATAAAATGATGCAGTCCAAGTATTACACCACAGGAACACAATGTAATCTACAAATGATCCCATTTACCAATACACATGACAGAGAGAGGGGAATACAGTGCATCCTAACAGCCATGAGCATCTGAGACAAATTGATCATAAGCACACTGGGATTCACTGTATTCCAAGTCTGATGAAATCAAATCAAGTATAATAAACAGTTTAACAATTTCTTTATCTCCATCTATTCTGTCATAGTCACAGGGCCAAATGCTTTATTCCCATGCATACCACAAATGGCTAGGGTGTATACTGAGACTGCACGGACAAAGGACAGGAGGGGGACAAGCCCTCAGCCCACAGGGGGGCAACAGAAACCCTCCACAGTCCTGCTGCAATCTTCCAGCTGTAGTAACTTACATTACCAGTGAATTCCTTTCACAGGGGAGATTGGCCAGTGGACACCATGGCCGTAACTACGGCTTCTGGCGCCCAGGGCAGGAAAGCGGAAAGGCTCTCCTCCCCAACCCTGATCCAGCCTGGGGCCTGATCCATCCTGACGGGGGGGGGGAAGGTGCCTCCCCTGCCGCTGGCCAGAGTGGCTGGAGACCCGGTGGGGGGTGCTTCCCCTATCACCAAAGGAGAGTGGCCAAGACCCAGCCAGGCAGTGCCTTCCCCTGCCAGTGGGCCAGAGCAGCCAGGGACATTTGGGGAAGGGTGGGAGAAACTCAACCAGCCTCTACCTGGCTCCGAAGAGGTCAAGCAGGGTCTGGTGGCTGCCCTTTAAAATTCTCCACTCGGGTCTTTGCCCTGTTCGCCCCACCCTACTTATAGTTCTGGTGGACACACATATGACAAGGAATCCTCCATTGACTTTCTTCACTAGAACTAACAAGGAGTCCCATGGCACTTTTGAAGACTAACAAGTTTATATATTGTAACTTCGTCAGATGCTTTTCTGCCACAAAAGCTCACACGATAAATTTGTTAGTCTTTGAGGCTATGTCTGCACTAGGAAAAGTTAATTTGATTTGTTAATTCAAAGTAATAAATTCAAATATAGTTTGAACTAAACTCAAACTTATTAGTTCGAATTAAAAATGTGGACTAATGTAATGTTAGTTCGAATTAGTCCACTTTGTTAATTTGAACTAACTGCCCTTCGATCGACCTTAAGTTCAAATTAAGGGTTACCCCTTATCTACATAGTCCTTAGTTTGAACCATTGATCAAGCAAATGGCGCAGCTTGAACTAACCAGCAGGTCTTAATAGGTCAAACTAAGCTTTCATTAGTTTGAATTCAGGAATTCCTTAGTTCAAACTAATGAAAGCCTAGTGTAGACAGGTACTAAATTAGTTTGAATTAAGAATTTGAACTAACTTGCAAGTGTAGACATACCCTAAAATTGCCACAGGACTCCTCATTTGTTCTGTTGAACTAGACTAACACAGCTACCCATATGGAAATTTTCCTCACTAGTACTTTCATCAGTGAACCCCACAATTCACAGGGAGTCAGCTCACCTGTGCTTGTGCACAGATTAAAGCATCTCTGAGCCAGCACCAAAGGAAGAATGAAAAGTCAATTTATGAACATGAACTGTTCTATAAAGGCAATGAAATGAATCACAAACTTCCCCATCACTCTACAATACCGTACTGTGCTGAAGACACTATGTATCTCCTAATTAGAGTATCTTCTTTCCTCCCAACACCAAGGCTCAGCTGTACATGCTGTTGGACTGCTGGACAGGAGACAGGAAGAAAAAGGTATTCAACATAAAGTGTTTTCCCCCCCTGCCCTTTTTTTAACCAAATAAGAAAGATGATTTAACTGGTGAAACTTAGTCTCTAATTACCAGCCATTGTGATTATACAGAAGTTTCAAAGATAAGCTGATTTGCAATTAAGTGACCCATACACATAAGCAGAGGGGTGTAGCGCCTGGGGCCAACTGGCCTGTGCAGGGCCCAGCCCCATCCCTTGCGCTGGGGGGGGAGTGCAGGTTGGTCCCACATGGCTGCCCCTCTCTGACCCTGGGGGAGGAGTGGGCTGGCCTGGAGGCTGGACTTTGCTCTGCTGCCCCACCTCTGGGCCAGCCCTCCCTCCCTCCAGGGTGGAACAGCCAGTCCACAGGAGGGGCAGAGGGAGAAGCCCGACTTCTGGGCTGGCCTGCTCTGACCCTGGCCTGGCTCTTTCCACCACCAGAGCCACCCGGGAGCAGCAGCTGGCTTGGTGCTCTGCCTACCCCTTCCCCGCTGCCTTCAGCTCCACACCAAAAGAAGTGAGGAGGGGGTAGGGGGCAGTGTAGCCATGGTGGGGGCAGCAGTTCAGGTCCCATGCTGCTTTGCTCAGAGCAGGACAGAGTGGGGCCCTTGGAACCGCGGGGCCCAAGGGGATCACCCCTCCTGCCCCCACCTCCCAGGGATGACACTGCAAATAAGAATGCCATATATTCTACCTAAGGTACAAAAAAAAGAAGATGACGATGACAAAGCTGAAAATTGCAGCCTCCCCATACTGTGCACTCACCACTGCTACTAAAAGGTGAATATCTAAACTGCATACATCTCAGGTATGATGATCTGGACAATGCACAGAGTACTTTAGGTATGTGTGGTAAAAGGAAATGAAAAATAGGAACAATTAAAATAGACAACTCCATTTTGGCAAGAAATACTACTATAGAGCAGTGTTTCCCAACCCTGGAGGCCCACAGGTCTCGTACAGGGGTTTCACGGTACCCCTGGGGCCAGAACTCAGCTGTAGTCCTGATGCTCCCACCAGGGCTGGATCCTGGTGGGGGGGTCCTGCAGAGGGCTTTGTGCTGCCACCTGCTGGCAGCCAACATGGGAGGCGGTGCAGCTTTGCTCCCCTGCAGGGGCTGCCTGCCCCCGTTTCCCTGCAGGAGCTGGTTGGGAGCCATGGCCGCAGCAGCCCCTGCTACTAGCAGGGGAATGGGGCCACGGGCAGCTCCTGGGAAAGGATGGCAAGCCATCTGCCACAGCCCCATTCTCCTGCCAGGAGTAGGGGCTGTTGTGGCTATGGCCCCCTGCCCAGAAGCTGCCTGTGGCCCCATTCCCCTGCTGGGGAGCGGGTTCCCCCTCAGCAGGGGGTCATAGCTGTGGCAGCCCTACTTCTGGCAGAAGAATGGGGCTGCAGCAGCACGCGGCTATGGCTTGCTGTCCTTGCCCAGGAGCCACTGCAGCCCCATTTTCCTGCTGGAGAGCGGGGGTCTGCCACAGCTATGGCCCCCTGCTGGGGGGACCCTGCTCCCCAGCCAGACAGCAATGCAGGCCAGATTCTATCAGTGGCGTGCCGCCACTCTGTAGCCGCGCACAGGGGTCCTCAAAACTTTTTTAGCTTCTACAGGGGTCCCCAAGCTCTAAAATGTTGGGAACCCATCCTGTAGAGCAGTGGTTTCCAAACTTTTTTTCCCAGACCCACTTGAAAAAAATTATGTATGCCCACAACTCAACAATTATATCTTTGGGCAATACATTCCAGTCTTTCAGTAGCAGCAGCAGGGGGTGCTGCGACCCGGTGCCTGAGGGTCTGTGACCCAGTACTGGGTCCCAACCCTAACTTTAAAACCCACTGCTATATAGTGTAGGCAGTTTATGTTATTATATTAATAGAATAGCTGGCCATTGGATTTAGAAATCAAATCTGTTATTGCAAGCTGAGACACTGAGGTGTAAAACTGCCTTGATGCTGGAAAGCATCAAGGCTCTGTCTACACTTGAAAGTCAGTTCAAATTAAGGAGTTTTAATTAGAACTAACTTAGTCCGTGTCTACACAAGGCTTTCCTTAGTTCGAATTAAGGAACTCCTTAATTCAAACTAATGAAAGCTTAGTTTGAACTAGTAAGACCTGCTCTTTAGGTCAAACTAAGCCCTTAGTTCGAACTGAAAAAGTGGACTTAAATGTCCACACTGTGACAGGTTCAAACTGAGGATCGAACTAAGGGCTTAGTTAGCTCAAATTAATGAAGTGGATTAAGTCAAATTAACTGTAGTTCAACTTAGTCCATGTTGTTAATTTGAACTAATAAGTTTGATTGTAGTTTGAACTACATTTGAACTTATTAGTTCAAATTAACAAATTTGAGGAAAGTTTGGAAAGTGTAGACATAGCCCAAGATACAACCAACAAAGGAAAGATAAGTGAAAACAAACAAGGTGGCACTTTTAAAGACTAACAAATTTATTTATCGCATGAGCTTTCATGGGAGAGAATCCCACTCCATCAAATGCTTGTGAACCTTGTGTTCTGGGCTTACTTGTACAGGTCCAGGCAGGGTTTGGCTGCACCCCGCTTGGTTGGATGTATAAAGAGGAACAAGCAACCTGATTAAAGACACCATCTACCCATTCTGCTCCTGTGTGGGCCTGATCCTTTCTTCTAACATAGAGTACATTAACAGATGGGTGCATCTTCCCTTTGTACCTTTACAAGGTATTTTAGAAGTATTGTGCCTTGCCTGGTATTTATTAATTTATAAACCATGTGTGACCAACTCTTGTTTGTTTGCATCCTAAGAATGAACAATTGACTATATTAGGGGTGGAAGAAAGGAAGTGTCTTCCTTTTTTTTTTTTTTTAATCATTGTTCACGGAGATGCCATATGAACAGTGTTGGGGAATGAAGTTCTCTGTTTAATCTAATAAACACAAGGACAGCAACAATGAAGACTACCCATATTGTGCTATCAAGAAGCTTCATCCGGAAACTAGAGATCAAGGACAAGTCATGAAACCACGACTTATTACGCATCGTCACATAGATTGTTAGTGCAAGAAAGTAGTCATCATTTGCACAATGCTGGGTGACCTGTTGAATTCAAATCAGTGATCTATGGGTGAAAAGCTGACCTCCTGCCATCTACTCCCATAGACCTGTAATTTAAATTATCTAGGAAAGAAGTTATATTTTGATTTAAAAACTAGAACATAAAATTAATGTGGAACACAGTACCAGCATTAAAAATTGCTAATGGACAGTTCTCAAAGTGTAACTGCAAATGGGGAATCATATCAAGTAAGTGTATTTCCATCAGTGGCGTCCCAGAGGGATCAGTTCTTGGCTTCATGCCATTTAACATTTTATCAATGACATGGAAGAAAACAAAATCATTACTAATAAAGTTTGCAGAGGGCACAAAGATTGGGGGAGTGGTAAATGATGAAGACAGGTCATTGATTCAAAACGATCAGCTTCACTTGGTAAACTGGGTGCAAGCAAACAATAGGTATTTTAAAATGGCTAAATGTAAATCTAGTAACCAAAAATGTAGACCACTCTTATACACTGGGGAACTAACTATCCGGGGAAGTAGTGACTGAACAAGATTTGGGGTCACGGTAGCTGAATATGAGTTCCCAGTGTGATGCTGTGGCTGAAGAAAGCTAATGTGGTCCAGGGTACATAAACAGGGGAATCTCAAGGAGGAGTTACAAGGTTGTTTTCTCTCTACTTGACAGTGGTGCAAGTTCTGCTGGAATATTGTGTCCAGTTCTGGTGCTCACAATATAACAAGGATGAAACTAAATTGGAGTGAGTTCAGAGAAGAACCATAAGAATGATTAAAGATTAGAACACATGCTTTATAGTGAATGAGCTCTTTAGGCCAAACTAGTTAGTTTAAAAAAAGAGAAGGTTAAAGGGTGACTTGATTACAGTCTAACTCTGACATTACCCACGCGAGGAACAGCATATGATAAAGGGTTCTTCAGTCTACCACAGAAAGCTGTACCATGAACCCATGGCTGGACGTTCAAGCTAGACAAGTTCAGTGTGGAAATAAGGTGTACATTTTTGACAAGGTAAATAACCACTGGAACAGTTTCACAAGGATTATGGTGGATTCTGAGATTTTTTTTAAATCAAGATAGGATGGTTTTCTAAAAGAGACACTCTAAGAAATATTTTGTAGAAGCGGACCTGTAACACGGTGTTTTGCCGCCTGGGGAGCGTTCCAATCAGAATCTGCCCCTTCCCATTAGTGGCACTCACAGCCAGTGCTGCAAAAATGCCCCTTTAATAGAGCAGCTCCATTGAGCTGCTCTGGGCCACCTGGGGCTTTGCCCTGTCAGCCCCGTTGTAGTTAAGGCCCTGTGTGGAAGTTCTCTGGTCTGTTTCATAAGACATATCAGGCCTGATGATCGCAGTGGTCCCTTCTGGCCTTGGGCTCTATAAATCAATGAAAATAAGTCAGTTTACTGTACACAGCTTGTGACTTAGAGCCCTTCAGATTATGTCTAGGCATATTTATTTCTGTTATTTGTCTCCCCCCCAGATGTTTATCAATGCCCCATATATATGACAATGTGCCATATAAATGTACAGGCACACAATTTAGATATTTAGTGGAGTGCACATTTTAAGAATTTTACAGTTCCCAGAGCCACATAGGGCTCCTCACAACTTCAATAAGAGTGGACTGCCTGGGTCAAGTGTTATACGTGGTTGTATGATTATTATATATGTATTTCTGTGGCAATTATATGACTGATTCCATCTAGTCCAGGAAGTTTCAAATATTCCATTAATGGTTTAAATGTGTTCTCACTATGCTCTTTGCTAATATGCCCCTAATATATGATTTATGAATGCCAGTTTTGCCCTGTCCCTGCATTTCCAAGTAGCTAAAGGCTCTGTTAGTCATCCTTCTGTGAGGCATAAAAGTTCTGTATAATCAAGGAAAGGGCATGACATTAATTGGCAAAGTTGCAAAGGGGTCTGTTCTTCCTTTAGCACAAGGATGATTTACTTCTATGAATCCCATTATTATTAATGTGTTTCCTGCACAATTTGCCCATGAAATGTAAGGCATAGAGGGACCAGACCCACATCTGGTGTAAACTGACATCACTCCATTGAAGTCCATGGAGACATGTCACCTTACACCAGCTGAAAATGCGGGTCCTCAAGGCAATCTATGAAATTCTGGGAAACTTATACTATGCAAGCTGACTACCTGCTATGGGAATGCATACACTACATAGTGCACTGGATCTTGTGTGCCCTCCTCCACCTTCTCCTTGCAGAGTAAATGAGGGCTGTGTTGAAGGTCAAAATGGAGATGGCTCTGCATGCTACAATTGATAGTTCAGAATCTAACATTTATTTCATCCTTGATCAGGAAGTCTGTCATGGAACGCTGATGCACCCCATAAAATTTATAAAAAATGCATGGGGTCACAGGGTCCATTCACCATTGATCAGACATCTCCTGTTGTCGCTCTGAGGAGAAATTCTGTCAATTGCTGCCATACCCTCTTCAGATGGTGCCTCCCCCACCATCTCACCCTGACTCACTCCAGGAACTCTGGCATCTTTTTCAACAGTCAGCACTCTGGGTGGGTCACCATCTATATTCTACCCCCTTCTGGGTTTACCTCAAAATCTTTCTGTGTAAACAGTTCCCAGCAGACTTTTGTACTGCCTTGATGATACCAATGGCCAAAGGGGAAATCAGATGTGCCACCTACTCTAGGTTCCAGTCCAGAGATCCTCAGCTCAACAGTTCTGGTCTCTGCCCCCTTAGGCCTCACTGCTCCTGCCCCAGACAACTCTCCCTAGTCTCCCCTTTTATAGAAGTAGCAGCTTCAAACCAGCTCCCTCTTCCCAAGGAGTGACCGACTGCCCTTTCCCAGCAGCCTCTGTCTGTTGCAAGGTGCCTATCTTCATAGAGACCCTAACTGTTCCTGCACACCTGAGCCTGCACTCAATTCTCTTCTCCCTGGCTCCTCCCCCAGGGGCAGCCCATGGAGTTAATTGACCTGCCTGTCCCTTTTAAACCCCTTTGAATGCTATGTGGGGTAGACACTGGATCACACATGGTCTGGACATGGTCTCACTGATCTCCAGCCCCATATTATAACCAAGGAACCTTTGCACCTAGGGCACGTCTACACAGCACTTTTATTTTGAAATAACACTCGTTATTTCGAAATAAAAGAAATTAGGTCTACATGATGTTTTCTTATTTCGAAAGGACGGACCTCGTCCTTTCGAAATAAGAATCGTCATTCTGAAAAAGTAAAACCTGCTCCCCCCCCCGAAACGGCTGTTATTTCGGAAGGGATATTTCGAAATAAAGCTGTTCTTTCAAAACAACACGGTGTAGACCTGTTGTTTCGAAAGAGCTGTTTCGAAAGAACAGGTCCAAATGGATTTATTTTGAAATATCCCTTCCAAAATAACAGCCGTTTGGATTGCAGGCTTTCCCTTAATTCGAATTAAAATTTTGTTAATTCGAATTAACTTATTTCGAAATAAGGATCCTTATTTCGAAATAACAATGCATGTGTAGACATAGCCCTAGAGAACTGCCAGTTCCTTTCAACTATTACTGCTCAGTAACTGTATGTTTTATAATTACATTTAAAAGGGCTTTTTTGATTTGTTTTAATGTCATGTTTGGACAATTTCCTTTGATAATGATTCTTTACCAAGTACTATCATGTACATGTGAAATTATGTTGTCTTCATTTTGGTTCTTGCTGTATTTGAATCCTGTATACACCTGTCATACCGAAATAGCTTAAATCATAAAGAGAGAATTGTAACATCTGCAGATTTCTGGATTATACACTAAAAAATACTATTCAAAATATCATCCACGATTAATTTAATACCACCACCAAAGCTACCCCTATTCCACTTCCATTAAAAGGAGAAAGAAAAAACCCTCAGTGACTCAATTAGCAGAGAGGCTGCTTAAAAAGAAAGCATGTCTATTAAAGAAAAAGAGATATTCACTACTTCCCTTTAAAATACTGAGCCTAGGAAGTTTAACTAGGAGGGCTCTCATATAATTCTGCAAGGAGGAGAGATCTGTGTTTTACATTTACAGCATTCCAGGGGATATTTGGAATAAAGCCTCTAGAGTCTTTCAGGGGTAAAATAAATAAAACAAATGCAATCTTAAAAGGTTAACTCATACTTCTGAGAGCATGGCATTTGTTTTATTTTTTAATTAGAACTTTCTGAAACCACAACACTTTTAAAAAATATACATGGAATCCTTTCTTTGTTGATATTGCTCAACCACTTGTGTTTTCACTGTGCTGCTAGAACAGCAAGAAGACAATTAAAGGCTATTTTTAGAGTGACTCACTCTGTAAAGCAGAAATGTGTAGGTTAGGCTTACCATTTGTGAGCTGTTTTTAATTCTTGATCTTACTTTAATATTGTCTTTCTAAATGGTCAATCTGCATAAGAATCAAGATACAAAATCCCTTTTGCATCTTTCAATCTTTTAAAAATAATCTGATTTATCAAAAGCATCATTTAAAAGACATGCTTTTCAAATCACGTACCTTTAGAGATAAAAGAATGGAAAAACCCAAGGAAACATTTCTTTTTTGGTTTGCTTTGTTGTACATCAAATCTGCTCTAAATGGAGCATAAAGCATTTAGTACTGCATTAAGACGTACAGGTCTCTTTAAAACAAATGTGCCTTCCCATACAGTCAGTTTGTTTCACCTTTTAAGAGTTTGCTTGGTTTGAATCTCTTTTTAAGTTCAGCTATACAATATATCTTGCCTTGCTATTTGTTAGAAATAAAAGTGATAGTTAGAAACTTAAATACAAAGATTTTCCTAAATATAGACTACAGAGGATGGTTCCCATGACTGAATAGAAAGTTAATGCAACTAGAGGATGTAGAAGGGATGTCGAAGCTTGTAAGGAACTACACACAGTGCTGAGAATGCCCAGAAGGGATGTAATAGTGACCCAGGTCCACTAAGGCATACCTTTTGACATTCTGCTCATTTTATAGTACTGCTGCAGGTGTAGGGAACGAGCTGCAGTGGAAAAATAAAACAGCTATTAGAATGTGTATCATGTAGCACCTACCTCTGGGGAGCGGTATGTGAGCAGACATAGAGGTACTCCTAGTATGCCCTAGAAAAAATAATCATGAGTGTATTCCATTATTTGGGCAATAGACCACAAGAGCCAGATGCAGAAATCCCAGGGAAGGATTTGGTTCCTTGGCTGAAATTCTAGACAGACTTGATGTATTAAAGAATTTGTACCAAAAGTATTAAGTGCACTTATGCAGCATTAGCACTTAAGGCCAGAGTGAATTTTTCTTAGAGCTTTTCCTATGAAACATTTGCAATGTATGGAAGCACAAATAACCCCTAAACTAGAGAAGGAGACAGATTTTTGCAATGAGCAGAGTTCAAAATCAGATTTATGACAGTCTACTCCTAAACCTACTCTGTGCCATACATGCTCTGTGGGCTTTGAGCTCAAACAGAACAATGCAAACACTATTCCACAAAGAATTAAAGCGTACCTGGAACCCTTTTCCAGGGAAAACTGCTTCTTTTCCCAGTGCTTTCTGTGACTAATTTTAAAGTTAATACCTTCATGCAGGTTGCAGGATAAATAAATCCAAGCACAAAAGTTAAATCCACTTTTCCTGCAAAGAGTGTGCGAGGGTGCACTGCCAGGTGAAAAGCAGTGTATTCTTGGAACACACCACCCCAAAGTGCATCTCTGAACCCTGAGCCGCCCAAGGCTGTGACTGTGGTTTAATGAGCTGAAGTTACAGCCACAGCACCACCACATTGATTGTACCAGACTGTTAGAATCATTGGACTTGCATAATCATAGATCCTGTGAATCCTCCCCTGCTCTGCTCTTTCTTGTCATACCCAAGGCCTAGCAGGCCTACATTAATTCTTACCCACTTTTTTTGTAATTAGGCTAAGGATTCATGAACACAACAGTCCATCATATCTCTCTATGGCAGTCTATGTAGGATTATTTATTATTTGTGTTATCACAGCACCTGGAGCACAACTCATGGACCACAACCCCATTATCCTCTGTGCTCTACAAGCAGAGCGGCAAGCCTGCCCCTGTCTCAAGTAGCTTAAAGTCTACTCCAGAGGTCCCTTCCAAAGTGGCCTATGCACGTGGTCCTGCACTGCTGCTGTACTTGCAGCTCTCACCAAATAACCCAAATGCAGGCACTTCCGGGTTGCAAGGACCTTGCACTGATCTTCCATAGTACAGTCAAATTTCACCTTTGTTTAACAGTGCCCTTAGTGCTTAGAGTTCAAAAGCTCTTTACAAGTATTAGCTTCATTTTACTGAAGAGGCAGCTGAGAGAAGCTGAAATTAGAATCCAGAAATTCCTGTGGACCATGCCTTTTCCTAATTTACAAATGTCCTTTCTTCAAATATTTAAAACAAAACAGACCTTATGTACAATTATGTAAATTAGAAAGTTTTAAAAATTTACATATTATCTGGGGTCGCTGGCAATTTCTATATTCCCCTCACTAGACTTGTGTTTCTTGACACAAAAGGAGTATAACAGTTACTGTGTCTGCTGTGTATGTCACTGTGTCTTGGCTCACACCCAGAAGGCGTGGCCCCTCTCCTGTTGGAAAGGCTCAGAAAGAGGTATATCTGGTTGGTTTTTTTCCCCCCTCTCCTCAAAGACATGAATGTAATAATAGGAGGTACACTTCTGTGTTCACTCTTCCAGCAATAAGCAGGATAGCTCTTTTGTTTAATGAGCTTCCACCTTCTGTCCTATATCCAGGGACTGTGCCTGGTTGTGCTGTAGACCAAGAAATAGGCCACAAGATCACATAAGAATAGCATCTTTGGTCTCACCATATCACAGTAATGTTAAAAAGCTCATCTCTTCAGGTCTTTCAGTCACCACTACCCCCTCCCCATTAAAATTAAAACAAAAACTCCTGAAATTTTCCAGCCTAAAAACAGCTAACAAAATATTTAAAACAGTAATTAAACTAAGTGTATTAATCAATTAATGGTGCTTTATAGATTCTCACCCTACAGGCAGTATTACCTCAAATTTATTTAAAAATTCAATAATGTTTATTAAATACATTACAGAATAATCTCAGACAGTAATATAGTAGCAATGATCATCTAGGTATAAACATTCTAAGCCTTCATTCTTTGGGATCCAATAACGCCAGAGAAGTCAATAGGACTTTTTGGTCAAGCCCATAAACTGACATTTATTTTCTCTCTCTCTCTCTTCCCCTCCTAGAATCTTTGAGGAAAGACCAATGGCAGAGAAGATTGAATGCAATGATCTTCACAAGGAAGTAATGTTCAGATCCCTCTAACATTAAGCACAGTATAAATCAGACATTTACCATCAAGCATCAGAAACCAACATTCATTTTCTATTATGCAAATATAATTTCACAGTATGACACATCTTGTAAGGCTGCATTTGGTTTCCCCCCGGCACAGTCAGCATCTGCTGCTTTAATGCATTTGATATACTGCATTTGATTAGATTACAGAAATTACTACAAATATCATTTTTAACATCATTAACTGTCACTGGCATATCCTCCAGTATTTTCTTTTCTCCAATGTTTTGCAGAAAAGCTAATGAAATTTGACTGTTCTGTAGCTTGGCTGCAATTGCATTGCTTAGGTCCAGAAGTTCTTGGAATTGGTCGTTGTTAGTCTTGTGATAACGGTGAAAATAGATTCTGTAAACTATAAAACACAAACATTACATCCTTTGCATCACTGTATTGTCCATCTGTGGCCAACATTTTGCGTTCAGAATTTGTCTTTTTTCAGAACTTAGTTAAAATAACCAGCTTCTTCAAATATTCCTGCTGGAAAGCCCATTTGTTAAACTATTCAATCACTGCAAGCAATTTGGGAGGAGCAAACTCTTGCATCTGCATGAAACACAATTGATGTGTGGGGGCAATGGGATTCTGTGTTTGTACAGGGGCCACTTGTGGCTCTTGCAGGTTAAGAGCCTTAGAGCAGTGGTTCTCAACATTTTCTCTGCCATGGCACACCTTGCTCCCTTTAATGAATTTGAGGCACACCACCATATAGTTTCCAAATGAACTCATGAATATTCATGAGCCAGTAAGCCAATCCAGAGTTCTTTGAGTAGTTTTTCAAAAAAATTTGTGGCACACCTGCTCAGGCCTGACAGCACACCTGTGTGCCATGGCACACTGGCTGAGAAACACTGCCTTAGAGTGTTCAAGAAAATATGGGATTGATCGTAGATAGCATAGTAACAGAACTGAGTAACAGTGCTATGCTTTAGTGTATACAGTTTTATGTATAATTCCTACCAAAGAGGTGGTATTCTGTTTAACCTTGTGTTACTGTACATGGAATCCTGGAGGATAAGACTTATGAAGAGAGACTACAGAAGCTGTTTGTTTAGTGTGAAAGAGACAAGTCTCAGATGGATATGATCACAGGCAATAAATGCCTGCAAGGTAATAATAGAAGTGAAGGTATGGAATTATTTATGGTATGAGACTGAGCAATAGCCTTAGGGCAAGGAAAGAAAAGTTTTGGTTAGGCATTAAGAAAGAGAGTTCTTAATATGATGAAGAATTGCCATGGTAAAAGCACACAGCAAAAATCAGATAGCCAAGGACAGGTTAGAGAAAAAATTCATTAGAGTAACACAGGGAGCAGCCCTGAGTAACAGAGGGGATCATTTTGCATGAGCCAAAAAGGACTTTTTTGTGCTAACTACAAACATGCTCATGCAAAGTAGTGAGTCGTCTCAGCTCCCACTGGAGCTCAGGGGAACCACAGCCTTGCAAAAGGCTCTCCATCTCAGCATGTAGCGGGATTGAGTGCTGTGATTTGGTGGTCACTTTCTAGCTTCCAGTCTTTTAAAAGCCCAAGTATCCCATATTTGAGCTAATAATATATGTAGTGCTTGCAATTTTTATGGCTAGCAGTAGAGATATTTGGCTAAAATTATTATTTCTGTGCAGAGCCATAATGCGGTGTTTTGCCACCCGGGATGCGTTCTGATCAGAAAGTGCCCCTTCCCATTAGCGGCACTTAGATCTGGCGCCGCAAAGCAGCCCTTTTAATAGAGCTGCTACATTGAGCCGCTCCGGGCAGCCTGGGGCTTTGCTCCGTCAGCCCCACTGTATTTACGGCTCTGCTGCTGTGTTACATAAATATTTTCTTCCGAGCAATAGGTAGCTTTCCTTTTTTATATGCAAGTGTGATTTTTTTTTTTTAAAAAGAAGAAATTACTTGGCTTTGCATCAATCTTTTCTATTTGTGGCTGGGAAAACTGAATTTATAAAAAGCTCAAACATTTCCCAAGAGTTTTTAAGAAAAATGGAAAGAAAACAATTTATGAAACAAACAATTTGAATTAACAGTTTTAAATGGACATTTTCAAATAATTTAAGTCCAATATGTGACCTACTTTTATATGGTCATAATTCTGAGGCCTATATAATATTCTCTCTCCTCTCCACCACCACTTATTTAATTCTTAAATAGGATGTGCAGTGGTTTGTGTTCTGTTATTACCAAAGATGCACAAGTTACAATGACAACATTTTCACAGGTTCTAGATGAGATGTTGTGAGCCTTACCAAGTTAATATTATCCACTTTAGCAGAGTGTAGCCAAGTTCCAAAGGGGCAGCCAGGTTAGTCTAGCTCAGCAAAACAAACAAGGAGTCCTGTGGCACTTAAAGACTAACAAACTTATTTATTGCATGAGCTTTCATGGGAGAAAATCTTACTTTGTCAAATGCTTTGAAGATGGGGGAACTTAGGCTATGTCTACAGACAGACAGTTAAATTGATTTAACTTAAAATCGATTTAATAAAAATCACTATAAAATCATTAAATCCATTTATGCTAAATTGATTTAATGGGTCCACACTAAAAAACTCAAATTGAACTAGCATGTCCAAGGACAGGGCTTGCTAGTTCAATTTAGGAGAGGGGCACCATGGAAGGTGTGGCAACATGGCCCTCTAGAAGGGCCATGCCCCCACCTAATATATGAAAAGACAAAGGCACCCTAGGAAGGAGAAGGGCAAGTGTTAGATTGAAACAACCGTTCAATCAAAATAACACACCCCAATGGGTTTATTTCAATAATAGTTTTGATCTAAACATCATTTTGATTTTAAACTAGGTTTTATTGAATCGATACAAACTTCCCTTATTATGAAATGACAGAGCTCATTTCAAAATAAGAAAACATCATGTGGACCAAACCTTTTTAAAATCAAAATAACCAGCGTTATTTTGATTTAAAACTTGTGTGTGGGCATACCCTTACAGAATGGGAGGAAATAAATGTGGGGAGGTGCAAGTCATGGGATCAGGTCACCCTGTAACAGCAAATCAAAGCTGTTATTCATTTGCTTGAACACAGCAATTAGTAAATCATCAGTGGAATGATCAGGAAGATTGAAATGTTCAGCTACCAGTTTTAGAACATTGTGATTTCACCAGTGGGTGAGCTTTTCAATCTTCCTGATCACTGCATTGATGATTTACTAATTGCTGTGCTCAAGCAAATGAATAACAGCTCCAGGCTTCAAAGAGAAGCTGCAGAGCTAAAGTTCACTTGTGAATTTGACTGTGTTGCTTGGGAACTAAATAGGAACTTTAGATTTTTTTTCTTTACAAATGATGATTTGACCTCATCTTCCTCTATATACTGTTCCCCAGTGTTTGAATCTTAACTACTGCTTTGATTTGCTGTTACAGGGTGACCTGGTCCTACAATTTACATGTCCCTGTATTAATTTCCTCCCATTCTGTCAGCTGCGCCATCTTCAAAGTATCTGACAAAGTGAGGTTTTCTCTCATGAAAGCACATGCAAATAAATAAATTTGTTAGTCTTTAAGTGCCACAGGACTACTTGTTTGCTTTAGTAGAATGTAGGTACTGTACTTCATGGTTTAATGCAAGTGCTCTCCACAAATACATACAAAAATTTCCTGTTAATTTAACTGGAAATTTAATGTATACATCAGAGGACAGTTATATGGGCCACAGACGCTACAGAATATCTTTTTTAATGAACACTATTTGGTCCTAGTGATTTATTGCATTTTTATTTCTTGAATTGTTTGATCTGTTCTTTTTGAAAAATTCTGTGTCTTCCTTCCCTCACCCTTACTATCAAGATTAACTGCTGAACAGGTTCTCCTCCATTATCCTGTGTAGTAAACAGCAATGCAAAGCATGGGCTCACTTCTTTGCAGTACTTTACCCACTTTGATTGTGTCCCCTTTACAGTCTGGTGGATCTACAGGAGAATGACTTTCTAGAAAGCATCCTAATTCATAGAATCATAGAATCATAGGGTTGGAAGGGACCTCATAGGTCATCTAGTCCAACCCCCTGCCAGAGGCAAGACCACTCCCACTAAACCATCCCAGTCATGGTTTTGTCCAGCCGGGCCTTAAACACCTCCAAAGATGGAGATTTCACCACCTCCCTCAGCAGCTCATTCCAAGGCTTCACCACTCTTCTAGTAAAAAAGTTTTTTCTAATATCCAGCCTCGACCTCCCTTACCGCAACTTGAGACGATTGCTCCTCATTCTGTCCTCTGTTATTACCGAGAACAGTCGAGCTCCATCTTCCTTAGAGCATCCCTTCAAGTAGTTGAAGGTAAAGGATTAGTTTGATATTTTTTGTTGTTCAGATCTCCCCTTACCCCCTTTGTTAGAAGCAAGTATTTTATTTTATGTTACAGTAGTGCCTCAGGGAACTATCAGGATCAAGACCCCAAGGTGCTGCATAAACACAAACATAGCCATGGGCTCTCTCTGAAGAGCTTAGGAATACTGTGTG
This sequence comes from Podocnemis expansa, assembly GCA_007922195.1. Lineage (NCBI taxonomy): Eukaryota > Metazoa > Chordata > Testudines > Podocnemididae > Podocnemis > Podocnemis expansa. Next base: position 33,619,835 of record ML681989.1, on the reverse strand, counting down.
ACTCTGATAAAGGCATCATATGCTAAATGCTGGAACCATGCTGGTTTGGTGGAGTTCAATTTCCTAACTATTCCCTTCAGGCTGTTTCTTACTTCCTGACTTTTGGTTAAGAACTTCTCTGCTAGACATTCAGCCCTAGTCTATACTGAGGACAAATTTGGTGGCAGGAGACCACAGGTTATGCAAGGAATGTAAAATTCCTTACATAACTAGTGGTGACTTTTAATGCTGCTGCTACACATTAGGGAAAAGCAGATCACAAATCGCTTGCGATCAGCTTTCCCCTATGCCCCCTGGCCCCCAGGACTTCCACAGCCAACTTCCAGGAGTGGCACAGGGAGTTCATACTCACTGTGAACCACTCCCGGAAGGGCTAAACGACGATGGTGAAATTGCTGCCGTCTGTGTAGACATACCCTTACTTACAGTGATGAGTGACAGTCCAACATGTGAGAGCCCCCAGAGAATGCCTGATTTCGTCAGAGGTCAGATTCTCCCAGCCTAACTTGGATAGGGTTACCAGATATCAGGCAAAAGGAGGACTTGTCCTCCTTTCTACCTTTTTGTCCTCCATCCGGCAGGCATTTTTAAAAGTACATGATTTTGTTTGGTTTTTTACTTACAGGAGTTAAAATATGCTGGAGTGCCCTGGAACACCCTATTTTTAGGGGAAAGCCTTCCAGGGCCCCCTAAAAACAGAAGAATATGACATTAATACTACATTTGCTCTATGTGTCCTCCAATGTCCACCTTTTCATACTTCCCTGTCCTCCTTTCCATGCTTTGGTATCTGGTAACCCTAAACTTGGAGCAATTGTCACAGCCCCTACTCAGCCCACAGATACAGACTCCCCAGCTCAGATTGTGATTTCAGTTGCAGTGGCAAGAACAGGCATGACTTGATAGTACCTGCTATGAGCTACTGCATAGGAAGGTGATGGAGATGGCCTGGACTACACCACTCTATTTACCCAGCTCTAACTGGTGCGCAGTGAGGAGACAGCCATTACACAAAATGTGGAGCAGTGACTTACTCGCCACCCAGTATGAGGGGTGAATGGATGAGGGCTGCGATTCTCAAAATGCCAATTCAATGCCTCATCTGTGCCCGAATGCTACAACTTTCTGCCAATCTCTTTGAAGTGAAGATACTTCTCCATGGGCTAGACCGGGGGTCTCAAACTTGCAACCTGTGAGCTGCTTATGTATTTCCTGTGGCCTGCAACAACACTATTATTGATATTTGCAATATCGCTGTATGAAAAGGTTGCTGTGGTAAGGCCCTCAAGCTAACATACTAGTCCGCATGTGGCCCTTGTGGTTATTTGAGTTTGAGACCCCTTGGCTAGACTGCACCTTTCTGTGCAAGCCCTATATTCCCACTGATTTCAGCAGAGCTACTCAGAGTAAGGTATGACTCAACATAATAGTGGCAAAAGCTGGTCTATGTTAGAATGATCATTTCCTAGTAGCTCAACCACACATCATGAACCAGCTCTTGTGTGTTACCACGTGTCACTCAGGTCTAAGGGCTATATTCTTTGATCTTGATTAAGTCAATGTGGGGTTTTTTTGTTTAAAAAAACAAACAAACAAAAAACCAGCAACAGTATCTTACCCAGTGACCTCAAAGTCAGTTGACTTTGGCATTTTAACAGTGTAACTGGTCTCAAAATCTAGCTGCACATCAGGTCCCTCTTTGCTCCATAATAATGAGCTATTCTAAAAATATACATATATTTTTGGAACACGATTATTTTTCCAAACCATACCCCACTACAGACTTCCTCAGCTAGAACAATAAGGCAGTATTTCTGAAGGGGTGGTACACCACAGGATTACTCTTGTATTGTTACAAGTGGTATCTACTTATAACTCTGATTGTCTCTCATTCATAGAGTGATCCAGCAGTCCTCATGTTCAGAAACCATAGGAGTGGCCACATGACAAGTAGCTGTTCACTCTGCAGTTTAGTAGCCTCAGTTCACGAAGCAGCAATGAAGACATTTGCCAAATTGTACCAAGGTTTTTCAGATCAGTTAAATTAAATGAAGGTTACTATTACAGCTTGGCAAATGGTTTGCTACAGTTTTGCTTCTTTTTCTGTTCCCACTCTAGGAATATTTTTGACATTCTCAGATTTTTTTCTTCTCTTTGAAATTAATGGATTTTCTTTGAAGGAAAAAAGTTTCCTATAGGCCCCAATGAGTCTACTATCCTTGCTTATAGTGCCTTTAGGAATCAAGTGGAATTTTCAAGAGCACCTTCCAGCATCTACATATCTGGCCCTTACTTTGGAAGCAGTCCCATTTAAACAACTGAAGTAGATTGTCACTTTGCTTCTAACTCTAAGGAGCAGCAGACAGATGCACAGCCAAGGGAACAGCAATGGGAAGGAATCTTATTGGAGAGGGTCTTTGCTCCTGCAGGCCTTCTCCTTCCATCAGCTCCATCATTCCCATCAGTTGCTAGCACACAGATTCATTAAAAGGCACCTTCTGTGTTTGTTGATTTTGGTTTACTCATCACAGAGTCACTACTTTCTGTTTAGCTCCCGTTCAGATACTCATTTTATTGACTCTTCATTTCCAGCTTTCTGCCCCACTTTTGCTGGTTTTTTAAACGCACATTAACATAAGAGTCTTCAAAAATTAACCATGGGTTTATTAACCATTGGGAATACCCAGTAATTCAATTCACACAGTTCCTGGTTAAAATCCTGTACACCGGACAAAGAAGAAGTAGTCATATTAAACATTAGGCTAATAAAATGAGAGTGTCATCTCTTATAATTAATTATTAAATTGTTGTCAGAGAGTTCAACTCTGTTGACTGACTAGCATCTCAAAATGCTCATCTTAGGCTGGGATTTAAAGCTTTGGAATATGCTGTTTCACTCTTCACTACACAGTTCTTGTCAATACCTATAACCTATTTCTTTGTAGGATTCTTGCTGAAAACTGTTGAAGTTCATGTTTTTAATGTTGCCTCTTCCATTACTTATACATTCTGTTAAGAATGAGAACTAACCCAAACATGGTTAAAATCCTTAATAGATCATTTTATTCACTGTATACTTTAAGCATGAGGTATGCTCTTTCAAAAGTAAAGGATGCTTGAGATAACAGACACCCAGAATATCATAACTCAAAACAGGAAAACTTTGTATCTGTGCACCAGATGTCCTGAAGAATTTTTCTAAGGGGGGGAAAAACCCTTGAAATGTATTGTTTATTTTGCTTTACAGGCCAGGTATTTTACCAACTGATGTCTAAATGAATAAGTGGAACATCAATCTTATTTCTTAAAAGACTTTTAGAGGCAAAGGTATATTAAAATTACAAGATATATCTGCTCTCTCTCATAGTATATGTATGTGTGTGTGTGTGTGTGTATGTATATATATATATATATAACAGATGCTTCATAGTCAAGGCTGCCAAACTGTTGTGACACTAACCTGTTTCAACATGCTCATAACTTTTTAGAACATTGACCTTTGGGACTAAATTTCCGTGCTTGGTCTCTACCTGAATTTTTTTGCAGAGGGATCAGGGGGACAAAGGGGATGCAGGAAGGAGAGTTTGAAGAAAATCCTAACATTTTCAGTTATGACATAGCAGAAGAGGGGCAGGGGGACACTTTTCAATCTGTACAAAAGGTTCTAACCACACTTAGCAAATACCACCATGCAAGACGTCTCACGTTCAAATTAATGCAGCCACTGTTACTACAATGAACTGATCTCTGACCCACTGATACCAAACCATGCTCATACCAGTGACCCTCCTGGATTTGAGCCTTTGTTTGGGTATCTCACTTCATCCAACACTAACGCCACAGGACTGTGAAATGCATCATCTTCAGTAAAAGAGATTGAGGTGGTGCCCCAGCTGTCCCATCTCCGAAAGTCAAGTGGTAATATGCCTCATTGTCCCTGGCCTATCTGGCCGACCAGGAAGCTAGTTGCTGCAACAAGGAAATCAAAAAACAAATAGAAAAATACAGTAATGGGTGCAAGGTGCTGCTAATGTTCTATTTTCTACTCCTCTCTTCTTTATAAACTCAGTATAATCACAGATTGGGTGTTTAACCTCTATCTGTTGGCGTAACATTACAAAAGAATATACATACTCTGCTACCAACTTGAGACAGCAGGACTACTTTCAGTATCATTCAACCCATATTCAACATTCACTTGCAAAATTATTAGCAATCTGTCTGTCTTAGATAGTCCTGAGATTCATTGCAGTTAGGTGCTGGCCCTGGCTCACAGCTTCACCTCCTTTGTCTTACTTCTGCTTCTACTCCTCATCATATCCCTCATTAGCTTGAGTCATCATGGACTGATTTATGTCTGCTTCCTTTGGGAAGGATATTCCATGTCTCATAGCAATATTGTACAATACACACCATACTAGATACATGCTTTCTAAAAGATTTGCCTGGATATTGTAACAAAAGCTAGGTTTTCCAGAGATGCCGGACTCCTGTAACAGAGAAGGAAACACAGTTAGATAGAATGAGTTGTTCCTGTGCATTCACGTAGGTGACCATTTGTGTGTTAATTTGCTTTTTCTTCTCACCCAGGATGAATTTTAGCTACATAACATCACTCCCAAACAGCATAAGCAGAGCACGGAATTCTGGATATCTGGCCACAGTCAGTGTAAACTAGATGTGTATGTACACGTCTCCACAGACACCAGAAAAGGAATTTCCATTCCACAGTAAATTTTGCTATTTTGAAAAAAGATGGGTCATCAATCCAAACAAAAAGTGAGTTTTTAAATTTCATGAAACATGATCATTCTGAACACGTTTGATTTGAGATCATTGTGATGTTTTGTTTAGACTATCATGTTGATTCATTTTCATTTTGACTTGTATTAAAATTAATCTTCATGTATTTTAATATAGCATACCAGCCAATAAATGAAAACATTTCAACAAAATTGAAATGAAAAGTAAAAAATTCTCATAAAAAATTTCAGTCACTGTTCCGGGGGGGTGGGGGGAGCAAGGAGTCCTGTGGCACTTAAAGAATAACAGATTTATTTATCACATGAAATTTTGTGGGAGAAAATCCCATTTCAGATGACGGTTTGAGGATGGGGGGACTTACACTCCCCTGCATTTATTTTCCTCTCATTCTGTAAGACATGAGATCACAATACACTGTAACAGCAAATCAAAGCAGTTGTTAAGATTCAAACACTGGAAAACAGCACATAGAGGAAGGTGAGGTCATATCACCTGTTGTAATAGGAAAGAAATCCATTGTTACAATTTACTCTGAAATGGTTCAGTTTAAATGAAACCACAGTTTCTGATGGAAAACTATTCCAGCAAAATTCTTTGGACCATTCCATTGAGTATGTGTGTGTTTTGTTTTCCCACAGCAGGGTTGTCCACCTTGGCAGCACTAAGGGATATGAGTATGTGTGTTTAGAATCATCGTGCCTTAGGACTGGGCTTCCAAACTCTATGGTATACAGGGCAACCAGTGAACGGCTGGTAACAGAAACATTTAATTTGCACTTCCTGATCTGCTTGTGCTGGCAGCATGTCTAGCCCAGAAGCACCTGGTCAAATACATACATGCATAGTGCATTCTGGTTGCTCTTTCAGAGCCAATTAGTCTCTTTAAATGCCCAGCCCCAAAGAGCTTAGGGTACTTACAAACCATGTTGAAAATCTCTGAGTGCCCATGCATAAACTTTCTCTGCAGCATACAGCAGTCATTTCGTCCAGTAAAGACTTAGGAAAATTCTGGTGTTAGCTTCTTTGCTTCATTTCTCCTGCATTTGCAAATGAGGGAATACTATCTTATGTTAGTGGGTGGTGTGAGGGACAGGTTGTACCTGTTTTTAAGAGTTAAGCACTATATAAATACCCAATAGTCTTAAATTTGAGGCTGGAATAAGCCATTTATTTTTTCAGCACTGGAATCATATTTAGCTTCACCTGTTTTAATTAACAAATCTAATTCCATTATATGAGGGAAAACAAGAGCCAAAAGAGAGAGGCGTAGTCTGTATTACAAATTATTGTTATCAGCTGCCCAGCAGGACTCCAGTCAGCACTAAATCTGAACAATGGATAAATTACAGGGGTCATTCAATGAGCTCAATCAAAATGCAAACACTTTGCTTTCACTTGGTGGAGGAAAAAAAATTGAGACTCCTTGTAGCCTCCTTGGAGCATAGAACAGCCACTGGGATTGCAGAGACATGTATGAAGTAAACTGTAAAACTGATTACTAGGCTCAAAAAGGCTAATATGCAATTTGTGTTCTTTTATGTAGATCAAATGCATTCAGTGAAGCTCAGAGAGCTTAGATACTCAGCAGGGATTCACAGGGTTGAGTATCAGTCAACCACAGCCAGCCGCTAAACCACAGGGCAAAATCTGCTATTGTGCATTAGAATAGTCACTTAATCTATCTTAATGGGTGAAAAACCCACGGGACAAATGTATATTAAAATCAGCAAGTTAGTTCTAATGGTTAAGAAAAGCTGTAAATATTTTTTGTGATAACACTGTAAGACATTATTAATGAGTCAAATCCTCTTGAATGTCTTCACATTTAGCTCTTGAAAATGTGGCTGTCTAGCAAGCTGTTCCCCTTGATTGGAAGGAAACCCAGAGGCACTAACACTTACCATAAGGCTGAACATGAAATAAACATGGTAGGATTTCCTTTGGCAATCCGAAGAAAGTTATGTCTGATCAGTTTCTGTGAAGGACATGAAAAGCACTGCTCTTGCTCTATCACTAAATCTTGTAACACGAAGGCTGAAAGGATATGAACATTAGCAGCCATGAATAGCCAGTTTAAAAAAATGCTTTAAAAAAATCATTGTAATAAATAGTATGCTGTGAATAGTACATGTGCCAACCTGGCTTTGATAACATACAAAGACTTCATGCTTCCACTTACCTAGGATTTGTGAAAACTCAATAACACAACATAAACCACAACCAAAGGCTCCTCCAGTTTCCCTCCCACTAGACTCATCTGTCCTAATTTTTACTAGCACATCTACTAAGTTTTATTGGTGCTAATGGGACACACCTGTTATGAGGAAGCAGCAGTAATTACTGGGTAGTAATTAACCTTAAACCGAATTTTAGCACCCGAGCCAAGGGTGATTCAACAAAAGAGCCTTGCATTCCTATACAGGGTTATGGGGCAAGGCTACACTATAAAACAAACAAGGAGTCCTGTGACACTTAAAAACTAACAAATGTATTTATCACATGACCTTTTGGGAGAAAAAAATCCCACTTTGTCAGATGCTTGAAGATGGAAAACTTACAGAATGGGAGGAAAATAAATGCAGAGAAGTATAAGTCATGGGATCAGGAAAAACTGTTACAACAAATCAAAGCAGTTGTTTAGATTCAAACACTGGGGACTAGCATATAGAGGGTGGTGAGGTCAAATCACCAGTTGTAATAAGAAAAAAAATGAGATCCCTGTTTAGCCCTTAAGGCAATGGTGTCTAATCTGCGTATGGAATCCAATTCTACAAAATTCTACTTCAAAATTAGATTGATCTAAGTTATGTCAACATACAGATACTGCAGTAATTAAATCACTTTGCATGACTACACTACGCTTTTTGTGTGGGTACTATGGCTGTATGTCTACACTAGCTACATTTAGTTCAGACTTCTTAGTCCAAACTAAAAAGTTTGAGGTTAGTTCAAACAAATCATGCCTTCTAGTTCAAACTGACGCTCAGTTCAAACTAGAATCTGTGGTTAGTTCGAACTAACTGGCTTAGTCGAACTTCTTAGGTTCAAACTAAGCCTTAGTCCGAGTCTTGTTGGTGCCTAGTTTTGAACTAAAGTTTGAACTGAGTGTGTAAGTCCAGTATAAGTGCCAGTACTTACAAGTTTGAACTAACCTTTCCTTAGTTCAAACTAAGGGTAGGTCCACACAAGTCTTTTATTTTGAAACAACACTGGTTGTTTCGAAATAAAAAACTGAATGTCCACACGATGTTTTCTTATTTCGAAATGACAGGCTCTGTCATTTCAAAATAAGAACTGTCATTTCGAAACAGCTTAAACCCCATTCATTTCAAAACAGCTGTTATTTCGAAATGGTTATTTCAAAATAACACTGTTTGGACATGTTGTTTCGAAACAACACCATTGTTTCGAAACAACTGTTTCGAAACAACATGTCCAAACAGCCTTATTTCGAAATAACAATTTTGAAATAACAGCTGTTTCGAAAGCAGGCTTTCCCTTAGTTTGAATTAACATTTTCTTAATTCAAATTAACTTATTTCAAAATAAGGCCTTTATTTCGAAATAACTCATTTCGAAATAATGATGTATGTGTGGACATAGCCCAAGAAATTTCTTAGTTCGAATCAGGGAACGCCTAGTGTACCCATGGGATAAATTAGTCTGGACTAAGCCTCCTTAGTCTGGACTAATTTGCCAGTGTAGACATAGTGTATGTGTCCTCATTAGCAGTGCTTGCATCGATGCAGAGAGCAGAGTACAGCGGGCAGCTATTCCTCAGTGCAATTTGCCACCATCTAACACAGAGGGCAAGGCTACATGGTTGGTAGCAGTGCCAACAGTGTAGAATCGATTACTCAAGTTTGATTCAGCATCTGTAAAGATGCACATAATCAAACTCGGAATGAGCTGGAGGTCAATTGGGTAAAATCTACCTGACAAAAAGTGTAGTGCTGATTTGATGGGCAGGCATTTCCCATTGAATCAGGGCTGTGAGGACCCTGTGGTAAGTAGATGGTAGGTATGCAAGCTATTTTAAGTACTTTGCAATTTCCTTTTGATTGCTGCCAAAATTGCATGGCAGTGTAGAGCAGAATGTTTTGAGAGGGGCTTGCAATGCCTTATGGGAAGAGCTGGATTAACAAAGGGTATTTAGGGGGCAAAGGGGAGTCCCGCCATGCATTGCCCCACAAAAAAATAAAAGCATCTCTGGCAGCTGACCCAGCTACTACCAGCCCATGCCACATCACATGCCAAACGCTAGCCCACCCCTCCCCCAAGGATGGCTGGTGTGCAAGCCCCTCCCCCCCCTGCCAGTCAGGCCCCCAGTGCCAAGAGGTGACCTGCCCAGCATGCTGGTAGCTCTGCCAGGGCCCCAGAACTGGCACTTCTGCACTACCCTGCCCTGTCTTGCCCTGCCCCAAACTGGGTGCTGCTGCAGTGGGAGGGGGGGCACAAAAGTGGACAGTTCCAGGTCCTGAGGAGTTTCAATCTGGCCATGCTCATGGGAGCAAACAAATCACATGGCTGACTGGGAAAATGTCCCATGATACAGTTTTCTCCACCCCATAATTTTATCTACATCCCATAATGTATTGTGCCTCTTTTCAAAAGCCCCACAAACCTGTGTGTCCTGCATCACTGTGAGATGCACAGATCCTTACAGCTCTGCACTATTGTGATGAGCACTGCAAACACAACAGGCCTGATTTTGCAGTATTTGTGGAGTTGTTTGAGGAACTGCAGGGGACAAGATGATTCGTTAGAGGCTGTCTTGCTCTGAGACATGGAAAAAAAATAATTCAGGGTTGTCACTGATTTTCATGGAGCAGCTGCAGATGGTTGAATGCTGCTTCCAGGCTTGGGAAACAAGCACTGACTGGTGGGATTGGTTCATTATGAAGACTTGGGCTAAGTCATGGCTGCAGAACTTGCAGATGTGTAAGACTGTTGGCAGAAGAGACATTTTAGTAGTATAAACTCTTACTGAGTTAGGCTAACATAAATTGCCTTGCCTCAGTCTAACTGTATAATGTAGACTATGTCCTAGAATCTGCCACTCTCTAAAGAAGGAACACAGGCTCAGATACTTAAGAAGTATTTAGACACCTATTTTCCATTGATTTCAATAGAAATCAGTCACCAAATACCTTGGAAGATCTAAGTCACTGAGTCTGCTCCAAGAATATAATCTAAATCAGATATCTGAGTCCCAGACTTCTGAAAATTATTTTGGAGAACTAAAATCCTCTAGAAGCACCTAACTCTATATTACCTTAATCAAACAAGAGATAGGGTTTTCCATCCATCTGCCTACTGATTGATGTAAAGAGGCAGTTCTACTTTGAAATCCATTTATACCAGTTGGGAGTGTACCACAGAACTCTTTTCTCTTCGCACTCTTTGTGGAGCCCAGACCTGTTAAGGAGGTTTACTTGTGCTGGGCCTTAGGCTTAGAGGGAAGAATGCCTGAGACACTTCTCTCTATTCACTCTGAGTTTGGGGGCAAACATTTTTTTTCAAGCAGAATTTTCTGTTTTCTTTTTCTGAGAATGCCTAGAGACTGCATCCAAGACCAGGGCCCCATTATGCCAGGAACTGTACACAGTGAGATAGTCTTTGCTTTAAAGAGTTTACAACCAGAGACTCTGATCCTGCAAATATTTATATGTGTGCTTAGCTTGACTACTATCAGTAGTCCGAATTAAAAATCAGTGGAATGATCCATGGCAGTCGAGTTAAACATGTAAGTATTTGTAGGACTGGGGCCTAAATAAATACAGAAAAAGGATAAGCAGGACATAGTCTTCTCTGTGGAGGGTAGCATGTGGGCCAGTCTTTGTAAATGTAGAAGAATCCCATTTATTGTATGCACTACAGCCCTGGTAATCATTGACTTAAGCCACTTATCTGTGATCTGCTTGGCAGATCCAATGGAAGAATTTAGCCCCAGAAGATTTATGCATTTGAGTACCATGAAATGCTTTTCATAAGGTAAAGTATTTTGGTGTCTTTCTTTTCCATTGCTTTCACAGATTTCCCATTCTTTCCAAACACATGATGTGTAAGACACCCTACTATGTCTGGATAATCTGCCTTACCTTTATCTGCATAGCCTCTGCATGTCTCATCATATTTCATACCACATAATGCACAGTAGATTGACATTCCAAGATTATTTTTGTCTCTAATATAGTGATCATCTGCCTTACACTCTTACACTACAGGTGAAATAATTCTGTATTTAGTTAGGGTATAGGGCAGGGGTCTCAAACACGTGGCCAGCAAACCACATGTGGCCCCTAAAGCTATTTCCTGCAGCCAACGACAACATGATCATTACTGATATTTGCAATATCATTGTATGAAAAGGTTTCAGTGGTGCAGCCCTTGGGCTAACATACTAGTCCTCATGCAGCCCTTGTGGTGATTTGAGTTTGAGACCCCTGGTACAGGGGTCTCTTACCCTTAAAAATTTAGAACTGAAGTACTGCTTATTTTATGTGACATTTTATTTGCAAATTACATACACACACTATTAAAGCAGAATATCATTTAGTTAATTACATTGTGTTACTTACTGATTGTGTGGCAGGGGTTACACATTTCTTTCATTCAGATCATCCTGTTTTCACTATAACTTCACAATCTTTTTCACTCTCAATGATTTCCTTTTTGCTGCCATAAATTCACTGAATCACTTACATTCCTAGCCACTGCATCTGCTCTACCATTTAATTTCTTTCAATAGTTACATCACACATGGAGCTAAAGTAGGTAAGGTAGGCTTAGAAGCTGTGCCTAACAGCTTCTGAGGGGAGGCACCTAAGCTGTATGGGTCCTGTATTAGCATGAACACAAAGAGCACAATTAGGTATTAGCATACTGGGTCCAGGACATAGTGGATAATGGTATTTGGGATTAATCTGATCACAGATCTGCAATATCTGTAATTCTACTGAGGGGAAATATAAAATACTGTCTTTTTGTGAATTGCTACTCTCTGTTTGTTTCAAATCTGTCTGGGTTAGTTAAAGGATAAAAGTTACCCTTAGTTAAAAAAAGATTTGTAGGAAAGGTGACCGCATGTTTCAGCCTGAAAGAGGTTGAAGACAGGGGTGGGAGGTGGGTGGGGGTTGAGGTTATTTCTGCCTCTCCTACTATTGCTTCCCCTATCTAATGATAGCTATGGCTAGGCTTCTTTTGAGGCCTTTGTCATTTAGATAGAGGTAGCTGTTTGCAGCTACTTAAAGTTAAGAGCTAGAATCACTAGGGAGAGAAACAAACTCTCTCTGAGCTAAAATCATTAGAGAGAAAATCCTCTCTCTGAGCTGAGATCACTGAAGAGGAGCTAGTGGACAGTGAGAGCGCTGTGAGTGACTGGTGGGCAGAGCCAGTGGACGGGCAGCGTGAGTGACCAGTGGGCTAAGCTGGTGGACAGTGGGTGGAGCCAGCGGAAAGTGAGAGTGGCTAGCAGCAAGCTGAGTGGCATGAGTGACTGGTGGGTGGAGCCAGTGGGCAGCGGGCAGAGCTAAGGGATGGTGCTAGTGGATGGAGTGTGTGGCCAGTAGATGGCACTGGCAGACAGCTGGCATGAAAGACACTCCCTATGTATGCTAGGGTTGGTTGGGAGCCTAGTTAGCACTGATTCTCCAGATCAGTGCCAGTTTTGCCATTAAGTCTTGTATGTTCTGTTATGCGATGTGGGTTGTTGGGAACTTTGCTCTGTACTGATTTGCTAGATCAGCGCTGATTTCTGTTATTTGGCCTTTTACACTCTGTTTTACTACTATTAAAAGTTCTGTTTACTACACTCAGACTCATGCCTGTGAGTGGGGAAGCCTTAGCCCTTTGGGGTGCCCAGGGAACAGTGAACGATTTCCCAGAAATCTGGGTGGGGGTTCGAGCCATTTGGTGGTGCTACATTATTGGGAAACCCTAGGTATAGAACCCAGCCATTGTTCTGCCAGCCTGCCCTGGCAGAAGGGTTACAATTATAAACATCTGCTTCATTTGATGCTCTTGAAGATTCTTTTTTTTTCCCTAATAAAGTAACCTCAGAAATCTATGAAGGTTGCACTGTCCACTCTACACTCTTTGGAAATGACAGTTATTGCTATTGATACTTACTGAACAATTTATTAATAGAATAATCACACTGGTGTCTAATGAAAAATATACAGATATTGTATTTCTTTAAACTGAAATCCTTTTGCTCCAAATTAGATTCGATAGAAAAAGGAAATGCTCTGAAGTGCACAAAACCTTAAGTGGTTTTCAAAAACAGACTTTTTTGGGACGTGTCAAATTTTTAGACTTTTTTGGAAATTAATAATCAGTATTTTATTGTTCTGTACAAATGTGTGATTTTCTCCACCACGTAAAGTTTCTCTTCCAAATAATTTCTTTCCTATCTGTGACTGGAAAACAAAATGATAAAATGAAATTATGTGCTTTGAAATCTTTCAGCTACTCTTTCTCTTTTGAATGCCAACATACAGAGTGAGGTTTCCAACTTTTGCCTGGGCAACTGTTTCTCAAAATTTTTTTTCCTTTTAAAAAATGGAGGGAAATCTCAGCCATTCTCCAAGGACACACAAAAGTCCCCTCCCCTCCAGTGCTGACAAAACTCTGTAGAATTAGACTGTGTGGGAGAAGAACTTTTGCAACCTTTGCAAACAGACTGGTGGACATCATAATGTGTGTCCCTGTTAGCGCTCAAAGGATCCCTCTGCATTCTTATTCACCTTCCTTAACTTGGGACATCATATTACGGCCACCATCCTCCTGACACAGGGCTATGAGAACTTTTGGAGCTCCACTGAGGGATCTTTAATCAGCTATACAAGTAACTGTTCGACAGCACAAACCATCCCCTTGGCTAGAGACTGAGGGCATGTGTGTATTATGCACTTATACAATTTGGGTGGAAACAACTGAGAACAGCTTATATGCACAATCACTAGTAATGGTAAAAAGGGACACACGGTAAGGTGCAACAAGTTTAAAACAACAGAAAGTGCACTTTACACTTTACATATCTGCTGGATCTTTGAAATAATTATTTTCGAGGCTGCTGTAGCATTGCTGCCAACTAGAAATACATGATCTACCTGTGAGAAGCTATTACATTAATGCTTACATGTTGAAACCGATTCACTGCTATCTAGAACATTTTGGTCATCACTAAAGTTGTACACCATGGCTTCTGAGACACATGACAAAACTTGATCCTTCTAGTCTGAAAGCACAAGCTAAAACACTTAAGCTAAAAGAGAACCACTGTTAGCTCTTAGTAATAAAGTCTATGACACTGTTTGAATAATTTTGATTTAATCAAAATGAGTTATCTAAATTATGCTAAACGAATGCAGACAAAACCTTTCTATTACACCAGATCATCATGCATACTGCACATGGCAAATACCTTACTAAAACTATTTTTAGGAATGCTTTAGATCAGTGGTTTTTAATCTTTTTCTCCACTTACAAATGCCTAAAAGAAAATTAAATGGAGGTGCAGACACCTTTGGAAATCATAGGCATAAACTGCAGACCCCCAAGAGTCCACAGACCAAAGGTTGAAAACCACTGTTTTAGAACATTTCTAAAAGGTTATTTGGACTGTTCTTCTATCATCCTGACTGTAAAGTCAGGTTCCTCAGTTACCATAAGTCCAATTTCACATGCACACAAGAGAGCTATAAAAAACACTAACCATGAGCCAAAAATTGAATGTTAAACATAAAAATGTATCATATTTGAAGTCCATTATCCTGGCACCTTCCAGGTCTAAAAGTGATAAACCTGGAGATCTCTCCTTCCCAACAACATAACATTTATTTCTAGCATTCCAGAATTTTTTGGGATATTAGACTTTAAAGTCACAAGGCCTATTAGTCTTGTGCATCAGGTGTAAGTCTTTTATCCTCCACAGGCATAAAGAACTACAAACCAGAATGGTCCCTGGCATTTCTAGCCATGGCTGTCCATAGCCCTAGTGCCTCTGGGCTTGCTGTATTGGTTGTGAAAGTTTGAAAAAAAAGAAAAATCTTTTGAGCTCCAGCACCTCTTTCATTAGAAATTAAACACTGTTCAGGACTGGGCCTTGTTCATCCTGTCCCCAGGCTGGGGTGCATGTGGTGAAAATTCCCTTTTGGTGCACGAGAACAAGGAAACATTTGTCCGGCAGGTTGATTATTTATTTATTTTTGGTAATTTTGCGTCGCCAGGGATTTTGGACTGTTACAATAAATTTTGGGAGTTGGAGTAACAGACTGAAGCCAGGTGAGGCAGAGATGCCATATACATTGATTTAGCATGTTGTTTTGCAATTTATCATATAGATCTTAACTCCACATGTGGTATATGTTGCATGCTTGGAGGTAGGCATGGAGGCAAAGCCCATCACTGTTTTGCCCTTCTGTGTACTGATGAGACATTCACAAACAAGAGGCTCTTTAGTGAGACACAGCTGGCTTCCAGCCTGGTTGCTAGGCAACCCGGCAAGCTGAGCTGGTTCCAGTGAGTTCCTTTCAAACCTGCATAGCATTTCCTAACTGGGCAGGGGTGCCAGCCACTGGTCTGCTACTTCAGCTTTGCAGCAGCAGCAACAGCTGCTCAAGAGGCACCATGTCCTCAGAGCTGCACTTCCTCTGCTCTCAGTTCCTCTTCCTGCTCCAGTTTTTCCTCCAAGCCCTGCTCCAGCCCCAGCCTCAATCTCCCTGTTTGGTCTGCTTTCGGACTCTTGGTTCTGTCCCTGACTATGACTCTAGCTTACCCTTTGGGTTAGGCTTTGGCTTCTGACTCCAATTCTGATCTTCATCTTGCCCCCCTTGACTCTCACTCCAGTTTCACCCTTGGATCTGGTGCCTGATCACTGAATCTTCACTTGTCATCATCCAAACTGCCACTACAAGCACCAGGCCAGGTCTTTCTCTACCTATCAGACAGGCTGCCCATGCACCTACAGCTTATTGTTTGAAAAACCCACAGAAAAACAGATTTGGAGAGGGCAGGGGTTAATAACAGGGAGGCACCTTTTAGAATGACCATAGAAGGCGCTCTGCTCACCCTTGTGAACATAGTAGGAGCCTTATAGTTAACTTACCTGTGAAAAAAATTGGGATGGGGTGGAGGAGAATAGACACCCATATAAGACAAAGTCCCAAATACTGGGACTGTCCCTATAAAAAATCAGGACACCCAGTCACCCTACTCACAGCAACTTTAGTACTTCAAGAGCAGAATGCAGTCCTGTAGGCCCAAAAAATGCAGGCCCAAGCAGCTGCACTACAGGACCAGCATGGCACCCTACAACTGCTCCCAGCCCCCCCCCAACTCTCCCACCTATTCTTCACAAGCCCAAGGTTCCCCTACCAGACAAGTTCAATGGGATCCAGGCAAAATTCCAGGATTGCTTGACTCAATTTTTCCTGTTATTCATGGTATGTCCACTATCACATCACATGGACTAGTACCTCATAGCGCTTGTGATCAGCGTTTTTACAGTAGCGATCATGGCTTGGGGTTCCTTGCTATGGGGTAGGGGTGGTCTAGCCCTTTTCACTAATAATTTGAGGAGTATTCGCACATATTTTTGCTGGCTCTAACAGAAAGCAAACTGCAGAGGTTGTGCTCTGAGCCTTCCAGCACTGGTCTTGGTCTGTTGCCAGATACGCAGCCAAGTTTAGATGCCTGGCGAACAAGACCATACAATGACTCTGCTTCCTACAAGGATTCAATTATTCTGTTAAAGATAAATTAGCTCACATGGAATCCCTGCATAGCTTCATGGCCCAGATTGATTTGTGCATCAGGACTAACAGAATGAGGTCAGGACAAGAAGCATAACCCCAACTCTTTTCCATCTGGACCCCAACCCCCCTCCATTCTGTGAGCCTCCAGGTAATCTATTATATACCCAGTCAATTCAGATCAATTGAATTCAATTCCATCTCTGTGCCAATCAAGAGAATAGGCACTGGACTCTAGGACTCTGCCTATTCCATGGGAAATCCAGACACATTGCAGTGGATAGCCTTGCCAGGAACTTGGAAACCCTGGGACCTGGGCCCAGTAGCAGGGCTGGAGGTGGGTCATTACCTCACTCCACCTCATCACGAGGCATTCTGTTGCTGCAGCTGCTGTTGGTACGCTGGAATCCCAACAACCCATAACCAGTGCACCCTTTCTGCTTAGTTTTCCTGTCACCTGAGGCATCTCACAATGTCCCATCTCTGCTTGGAGGCACTGGGCAAAACATGCATTTCTGGTAACTTCATTGATCAAGAACTTGTCAAGGGACATCATGTTCCTACTCTCTGCAAGGACTTCCTCAAGCTTGTTGAGATCATGGATGGGTCACCCCTTTCTTCAGGGCCCCCAACCCCCAACATCATCACCCACAAAAGGATGCAATTTGGGGTGCTCTGTGCCTTGCCTTCACCTGTTGTCCTTGCTGTCCCTTGGCTTGTCCACAAACTCCAAATCATCTGGTAATCAACAACAGTGCTCCTCCATGCTCTGTGGCACCAACAAGATGCCTCCCGCCACAGTCTGCTTTACTACTCCCAGGGAGGCCCTCCAGTAGAGAGAGAGGGGAGAGCAAGAGGGGCAATAGCCCAGAGACCCAGAGATTTACAAGGGCCCAGGTGGAGGGAAGGATAGATATGTAACCTCCTCTCCTCCACAGACCCTTTCTCCTAAAGCCCCTGCTGCTTTGTGCTGTCTTGCCCTTCCCTGAGCTGAACTTATTATTATACACCATTCAGGTTACCATAGGTGGTCTTAGTGGGTGGGCAGCACAAGCAACCACCCTGGCCCCTGCGGGGGGCAAGAGGCCCCACACCACCTCTGCACCTCCTTTGTGGGGGCTGGGGACCCATTCGCAAAGCCCAATGGAGGGTCTATGGAACCAGCAGTGGGGTCAGGAACTGGTGGCAGACCTGGCAGGGGGCTAGAAAGCCAACAGGGGCCCCAGCAAGGTCTGGTAGGGGTCTGGGATGCTGGTGGTAGGGTGGCAAAGCCCAGCCAAGGGCCCAGTGACCCAGTAGCAGCCCTGGGGGGGAGGGCTGGGAGGCTAGCAGAAACCCCAGTGAGCCCATCAGGTGGCTGGGGATCCAGCAGCAGCCCTGATGGAGGAGCCAGGGAACTGGCAGCAGCAGTGGTGCTTCTAGCAGGTGGGCTGGGGACCCAATAGCAGCCCCAGCAAAACCTAGTGGCAGCACTGGGGGACCAGCAGGGGGCTGTGGTGCTGGTGGGGGATCAGGGAGTTCCAAGTGTGGGAGGTGTTGGGGACCCAGCAATTATGGCTCAAGGGTGGGCTGGGAGGCTGGAAACCCAGCAAGGGGCCGAGGATGTGGCAGCAGGGGATCTGGCGGTGAGGGGGGTAAAGGGGGGATCTGGCAGCAGGCATGGGGCCAGCAGGGGAGCTGGGAGGTCCAGGCGGGTTGGACTTGGAGGCCAGCAGGGTGGCTGGTGGGCTGGTGAGGGTCCCAGTGAGGCAGAGGGGTGTGGCAAAAGTCAAGGATGGGGTCCTGTACACTGCATGGGGGCCCCATCCTTGGCTTTTGCCCTGGGCCCCAGAATCCCTAAGACTGCCCCTGCATGTTACCAGGCAGTCGAGGGGGCAGTATTTGCTACTCAGCTTCCTGGTTGTTGACAAGTTCCAAAGGGGTAGCCGTGTTAGTCTAGTTCAGCAAAACAAATGAGGAGCCCTGTGGCACTTTTAAAGACTAACAAAGGCAATAAATAAATTTGTTAGTCTTTAAAAGTGCCACAAGACTCCTTGTTTGTTCAGCTTCCCAGGTTCATCAGTGATCTACTTGAGGAATACAAAGGATCTGGGAAGTTGAATAGCAGATATTGCCTCTTCAGCCACCTGGGAACATGCATGGCACATAATACGTAAATAAAAATGTG
This sequence comes from Podocnemis expansa, assembly GCA_007922195.1. Taxonomy (NCBI): domain Eukaryota; kingdom Metazoa; phylum Chordata; order Testudines; family Podocnemididae; genus Podocnemis; species Podocnemis expansa. The sequence goes on along the minus strand of ML681989.1, from coordinate 33,601,148 downwards.
TGACCGGAAGTCCACTCAAACTTCAGCCATCCCTTCCTAAGAGCGGCAGGAGTCATGGAACTACTGTCAATAGGCCTGCTCCCAGAGGGGCAAGCAGTGGGGCCAGTCACATCTAAGATTCCTGTCAAACATTTGGAATTTGCCATGAAGTTAAGAAGGAAGTCTGTACCTTTATCATCAAACCCTTCCACTCCACTGAAGAGATGGGTAAGCACCATGTGATGGCCACCATCTGCTCTCTGTCACTCAGTGACCATTTGCAGCACCAGTCTGTGGAAAGCCAGAGGTCTTTCCTCTGATCAAGCGTCCATCTACAGCAAGATCTCCTCTACATTACTTTTACATCCCTGGAGTATAGCCACAACTCCTAGTATTGAGTTAATGCCAGAACTCCCACTTGGCAGGACATTTTAGCCAGTTTGTGACCAGACTTCTGAAAAGACTTTAGAGACTATGTTAGGACATGTAACTTCTGGACCAACACTAAAAGGCCATTCACAAGACCACTGGGCATTCTTCAGTCCCTTCTTATGCTTCTGCACCCCACTCTCTTGGTGGACTTCATTGCAGAATTGCCCTGCTCCCAAGGGCAATCAATGATCTTGGCCCTTGTGGTACCCAGCTCCTTGTGTCAATTGCCTACCACTCAAACTGATGTGGCCAGACTGAAAGGCTTAACCAGACTTGGAACATTACTGAATTTTTACCAAAATGACTGGATTGTATTATCATAACTGGCCAAAAACAATAATGCCAAACACACCTCCACCAGTTAAACCAGTTCTTTGCAGTCTTTGCTTTTGACCCTCTGTTTTCACCCTGAACTATCAGAGGGCTCTTTCATTCTGTAAGCCAGCTTCAACAAGACCTTGCAGAGCATTTGGCAACTTCCAAAGAGTCCTAGGTTGATTGACATCAGCAAGTCATCCCTGATTTCACCAAAGGTAGCGTGGCATGGCTCTTTTCTCAGAATTTGACATCAATCTCTGTCAAGCTCTACCGCGTCCACAAGTACCTCCTTCCCTTCCAGAAGACTTAAAAGATAAATCTGGTCTTCAAATTCAAACTCCTAGAGTCCTTCAAAACACATCCCATTTTTGATGTCTCTCTTCTCTACCCTTCCATCAACAACCCTTTTCCTGGGAGTATAGATCCACCACTGTCACCGGTCTTGGTCTGAGGGCAACGGATAGGCAGGAAAAATATGAGGTTAATGAAATCCTGGATTCCTGATAGAGAAGGGGTAAGTTCCAGTAGCTAGTGGATTGGAAGGGGTAGGGACCAGAGGAGAGATCCTTGGAGCCCTTACAAAACATCCACACCCTCACCATGTTACTCAAATTCTACCAGTAATTCCCTGACAAACAAATGTCAGTGGCGTCTGGAAGGAGCCCGAAGAGACAGCAGCACAGCTGGCTCCCAGTCTGGTCACTAGGCAACCCATCAAATAAGCTTGGCCCAATGGGTCACTTCCAAATGGCTGCATTTCCTAATTGGTCATGCGAGCCAGCAGCAGTCTGCTATTTGAAAATTGTAGCAGCACCAGTGGTGTACCACTGGGATGGGAGGAAGTGTGAGGGGGTGCGACTCTTCCAGGCATTGGACAGGGGCTGCTAGCCAGCCCCTCCACAATGTGTAGGGTGGGAGGGGCACACAAGGGAGAGATGGGTAAGTGTGGGGAGGTGGCAGAGCCAAAAACTATAGACAATCCATGGGGCACAGGAGAAGGAATGTGGCTGTCCCACCTCCCCTGCAGGTACAGACCCACCCCTGAGCAGCTGGGATCCAGTACCATCTGGTGGGAGTTGGGGACCCCCCTCCAGCTCTGCATGGAAAGGCACATGAGCTCTGCTGAGGAAGGGGGATGTAAACGTAAGCATTGTCCCCCAGGTGCCAGAGACCCGCGGTACACCATTGAGCAGCACAATAGCTGCTCAAGGTGTATGAAACATGCAGTTGTCCTCTCACTTCTGCTTCCTAATCCAGGTCTTGCTCCCAGCTAGGCTCCTGCCTGGCTCCCAACCTACCACTCCTGGTTTCCAACTCTTGGCTACTTCCCTTACTATGTCTTACCCTTCAGCTTAGGCTCTGGCTTCTGACTCCAGTTCTGACTTTTGGCTTCATCCCTGGCTCTGACCCTGGCATTACCTTTGGGCTGTGGCCTGATCCCTGGATCTTTGTTTGTCCTCACCAAACTGTCACCACAACCCCCACCCACAAGGCAGGCTGCCCATACCCTGGTGGCTTACACACACAATGTGGGTATGTCCACACATCTCTTTTATTTCAAAATAACACTGGTTATTTCAAAATAAAAAAGATTAGGTCCACACGACGGTTTCTTATTTCGAAATGACAGGCTCTGTCATTTCGAAATAAGAACCATCATTTCGAAACAGTTTAAACCCTATTCATTTCGAAATAACGCTGTTTGGACATGTTGTTTCAAAACAACACCATTGTTTTGAAAGAAAACAACATGTCCAAATGGCGTTATTTTGAAATAACAGCCGTTTCAATAGTAGGCTTCCCCTTAATTCGAACTAACTTTTTTCAAAATAAGGACTTTATTTTGAAATAACTCATTTTGAAATAATAATGTATGTGTGGACATACCCTATGTCGATTAACTTTTGAAAAACATTTTCACCATTACTTAATCACCTTGAATTTTGATTATGCTAAAAAAGCAATTGCCACAGCACCAAGACTGAAATGAGCTGCTTGGTGGCAGTTTGATAGGCCATCTGGGGTTGTTCTGTGCTCCAAACCTAAGCAAAAGAAAATCCCTTGTTGTGGAGATAGGATTCAAAATGTGAACCCAGTGTAAACTGATATCCGCCTGAGCCTGCAGGCACCATTGCTTTGAGAAGTGTGAATGGTCCCTATTAATCTCAATTATGTGTTAACTATGAAGCTTAATAAGGAGTTGAATACCAATCTACCATATTTCACTGCTGATTCAAAACCAAAAAGAAGAAAGAGGAAAAATGGCCTATTTATTTGAGAGTAGTTAGTGCCAAGAAAGCTCAGTCAAGGTTTAGGGCCCCATTGTGCTAGGTGCTGTACAGACAAAAACACAGTCCCTGCCCAAGAAAGTTCACAACTGATTCTAGGCAGGATGCAGCAGGTGGCCAAAACGGTCAAGTTAAGTGCAGATGGATGGGTGGACAAACTAAAAATAAAATGCACAAAATTTACCAGAAAAATACAAGTCACAGACTGTCATTTGTCTGCAGTGCCAGATGGGATAGTTCTGTACATAACGTAGCCAACGTAAAGCCAAGGTGGGTTTTAAGGTGGAATTTAGAAAGGGGTAAGGTAGCAGCATGGTGAGTTTTGACAGAGAGCAGGTCTCATTTGTAGGAGAAGGTGGGGATGGGAGATGCTAGAGTCAGAAGCAGATGAGAGAATAATTAAGGGCAAAGCTAAGAAATGGAATGACAACTTGATAAGTTAGATCTATTAGATAAAGTGGAGGTACTGCTGATGGCTCAGGCTTTAACGACAAGAGCTTGTGTTGTCATATTATACATTTTTGCACAAACTATTGTGAATGGGATCTTATTCTGGCATTAGGAGTGAGCAGAGGTGGGTTGCAGTTGGACCCTTGTACAATACCACTTTTATTTCAAACCCCTGATCCTTCTCATCCCAGTTTGGAACAAGAACCACATGCTTGTTAATTATTGTTTGGAAAAAGAACCCCACGCTTGTTAATTATTGTTTGGAAAAAGAACCCCAGGCTTGTTAATTATTCCATCATCTGTAACCTACTTTCTACACCGTAGTGGCTTGGGTCAAGCACTGAGGGTTTGATTGATTGTGGGCCTCACAGCCAATGTAAAAATGAGAGTCCTGGGGCACATTAAAGGCTAACAAAATTCTTGGGCATAAGCTTTTGTGGGCTCCAACCCACTTTGTCAGATGGCCCAAAGAAATGTTAGTCTTTAAGGTGCCTCAGGACTCTCATTTTTGCTGTACACAGACTAAGATCGTTACTCCTCTGGAAATTTACAGGCAGTGTATGTTTTAAGGAGAAATTTAGAAGAGGGTAAGGTAGCAGCTTTGTGAATTTTGATCAGAACCTTTTCTCCTTCCTTGGGAAGTCAGTGGAAGTTTTGCCTACTTAGAGCCTCAGAGTGTGGATGTTTGGAATACTGGAATCCATCTGTAGTTGTATTTATAACACTACTCTTTTTTTAAAAAATGGTCAACAGTCAACTGATGTACTGGTAGCTTTGTAAAATTTCACTGCAAATGCAGGGACTCTTAGAAAATTTCATATATTTAGAATTTCTGGCATTTCAGAATGAATATTGATTGTCCTTTTCCCATGTGCCTGAAGCAAGTAAACTGAGAAACTTCTGAAGCAATAATTTATTGTGTCTTTACCAATTCACTGAAGCATTTATGAAGATAGCTTAAAGTCTCATGACATTAACTGGCTGATATGTTATCTCACTATTTCCTACTAAATTTTGAAGAATGAACTTAGGCTTGCTATTTAAAGTCATAAGTGCTACAGAACTCTGGAAGTTGCTAGATAGGGTAGGGTACCAGACGGTCTGTAAAATGAGGGTATAGCCCCTTTTTTGGCTTTTGACTTGTCTGACTCACCTTGCTCCATGTAGCTGAGTTTATCAATTTTGTTTCAAACAACATGTGATGTGGGTTCCTGATATGATCAAGGAGTGCACAGCTTTGGTCCATCCCTAAAACAGCTGATACATTCAGCTAAGGGAGACCCAGTGGTTAAAGTATAATTTGAAGGGCCTCAGAACCTTTCTAACATCTGTGCCCCTTCTTGGATTGTCTGGGCCACTTTCGTGTATGTGTGGGCCTGATTTTTTTTAGATTCTGGTCCTTGGAACCCTGGCCTGTCAGACCTGTGGGCCCCACCATGTTTTGGCATACTTTTCCCAGGGAGAGCACTGGAAGTTGCAGGGTTTATCCATCATCCTTTTATATAAACAGAGGCTGAAAGGAATATGAAATATGTTACTTGGCAATGAGGACACCAAAGGCCTAAACTGAGTTTCATTTTAGGGAATGTTTTAAACATTGGTCAAAAAAGGCTAGAGCACAAAGAGGGAAATTATTCTAGTTGCTTTTCAGAAATGTTGAACAAAAGGTGTACAGAGGTATCAAAGATGTGGCCTGCAGGCTACACCTCTTCCATCTGGACTGTGACTGTGCTTTGCAGGACCACACTCTCTCCCTAAGACAGACAGAAAGAGAGGTATCACCGAGCACAGTCTTACATCCCCAATACTCTGTGGTGCTGCAAGAGTGCCCTGGTATTTTGATTTATGGGAGGCAGGCCCATTTGAAGTACATTTAAGTCAAATCTGGCCCACTATAGCAAATGAGTTTGACAGCCCTGGACTGTCTGGGCTTCCAACAGAAGACAGAGGGAAAATAGTAGAATTCACTCCTGTCACTTTTATAATGAGTCCCCCTTTGACATGGCATTGGAGTGCCTGTCTATTAGACCAGCCACCATGTAACTTTAATTAAATAAAACAGTTAAATTACAGTATTTAACTAGGCCAAATCTGGGAGATGTTGAGCACCTGGGGCCTGATTTTACAATGCACGGAGTCTCTTCTGCTATGGAAACTGAGGACATTTGATGCTTTGCTGGAGCTCTTCAATCAGTTGGAAAATCTTTATATATGCTTGAAAAGAATCCCCCCTCCCAACCTTGCCTTGTTGAGTTTGATTGCTTGCAGGAGCCAAACATTAACTTTAGACTAAATGTGGAGAATAGAATCAGAATAAGTTGGGCTCGATCTGCCTAAGTTTCACATTAATTTCAGACTTCTTCACAACAGTGACAATCCCAGCTTTAAATCACAATGCAAAGGAGATTAAGGAAGTGGGCACTTAAAGTCCAGGGCCAGCTATGGCCTAAATAGCTATTTCAAAAGTCCCACTGATTGCACTTAGAGCATGATCAGGCATCAAGATGGCAACTGGTGCAGGAAGAGCTGTCATTCTGATCTGGTAACATTTTACATCCACTTTGCATTGGTGTCAGAGGCTACACAAGTTGTGAGGGGGGCAATTGGTCCCACTGACTTTAAGCATATGCAAATTCATACAGGGAGTGTGTGTCACAGGAAGCAGGGTCCTACAGCAGAGCCAGGGTCCAGGCAACCTAATAAGTGCAGGCTACTTGATTGGTGGGAAGAGTCAGCAGGCTGGCTCCTAAACCCAGTAGCAGCAAAGCAGTTATGTGGCTGCTCAGAGCATCTGCCCATGATTTTGATAGTTCAGCTCCAGTGTCTCCTACTTCCTAGCCCTGCTTTTGCCTTGACCCTAGCCCTTCCCCACTGCAGGTAACACGTTGTGTTACTTAGCTCTGATTCCTGATTTCTGACTCTGGCTCTGAGCACTAGCCATCATTTCTGCTGTAGCCAATAGGCCTGGTCACTGACAGAACTGTAGCAGATCTAAGATTAGAATCCAGATCTTCAGAATCACTGCTTTAATTATCACATCATCTTTCCCCTTATCTAGAAAATGCCAATTCAAAATAAAAGCATGCCCATATTATTGAAGGTAAATATTTGCAAATCTGCAGTTCTAGATCACTCATGCCGCAGAGCATTAAAAGACTTGGCCAAGAGTGTCACAATGATTTATGTTGATTTTAAACACAACTTGGAATACTGAAAAGTTCAAGAAGATTGGAAGGGGGAAAAGAAAATCAAAAAACCCCACTAAAACCAGGAAACTGTAGACTAATTACCTTGATAGTGTGCCTGGGCAAAATCATGGAAATGCTGATATAGAATGCAATTGGTAGATGCTTAAAAGATGATAGCATAGTCAATGACAAATACTTCTCATCTAACAAACTTGATTTTTTAAAATGAGATCATAAGTCTGGTTGATAAAGATAACTATATTGCTATAATATTTTTTAACGTCTGTTACTCTGGGGGGAAAAAACTCAGTATCACTATACCAAACCAATGCATTTGGTGTTAATAGGTAGAGCATTGGTTAACTGATACTCACAGGAAGTAACTGGAAATGGGGAAGTATCATCCAATACAGGTATTTCTAGTGGGGTGCTACAGGCAACTGTTCTCAGCCCACCATTATTGAATATCTTTGTCAGTGATGTAAAAGCAAATATAAAATCACTGCTGGTAAAGTTTTCATATGATGCAAAAATTGGTGGAGTGGCAAATAAAGATGGGAACAACTGAGTTGTACAGGGCAATAGGCATCATTTGGGAAGATGTGCTCATTAAAAAAAATGATGAGATAGTCAAAAGCACTGGCTTCCTCACTCCTGGAGGTCCCAGGTTTGCCAGGCTCCCAACTTTATAGCTGCCCATGAAGTTGGGGTGAGCTGGCAGGAAATCGGGTGGGTTTTCCCCTGTTTTGTGCCTGGTTTTCATCTGAAGATTCAATGAGATCTCCATGTATCCATAAAGTATTGGGGCTTGGGAACAACCCCTCCCCCCCCCCCGGAATGGCCTCCTCCAGCATGCAAACCTCCACTCTAGGACTGCCCCCCATGCATACTGCCCCCCCCAAGGACTGCTGCCCACCCACCCAGCCTCCCCATCCAGGGTGTGCCTTAGCCACCATCTCCCCATCTAAAGTCTGTCACCCATATCCTGGCTCCATCCCCTTGCCAGCCCCACACACCACCACACCCTTTTGGCCCTAGCCCCAAATACCTCCCTCCCTGCACCTGATCATCTATCTCAGCTGCATCTCTGATGTGGGAGGGTGCTGAGCACCCTGGATGCTCATGTGGGGAGAGCTGACATTACTGGGTTTGATACTGCACCACACCTATTTTGCATACACACCAGATCTGTGCCCAGGACAGGTGCCTTTCCCTAGTTATGACCTTGAAGATGTCACATGGACCACAGATGTGTGCAGAGCAGTGGGTTACTAGCAGCCCATGGGTTGAGAACCACTGGTCCAGAGTATGCTCACTGGCTCCCTCACTGCAGAGCCATTCTGCTGCATGCATCCAGGGTTTATCCTAGTCCCTGTTCTTTCCCAACTGGACTCCATGTTCCATTAATCCTTCAGGCCCTGCCTTTTTCTCGGTGCAGCCCATCAGTAACACAAGCAGTCACCACGATTATGGACTACCCAGTTGGTCTACCTATATAGAGTGATCTAAAATGATAAAACTATTGCTAATGAACCAACGACATACCTTAAGCAACAAAGACGTTGCCATTTAGAGATTCCTGTAAAATATAGTCACCTTTCAACCCAAAGCTTGTAACTAGTGAAATAATGAAAGCAACAAGGATCTTACATCAATTTCTAATAAAGTAAGCAAAAGCTGATGCCTCTAGGCTAATATTTTTGTGCAATTCAAAGGCTGTATAAACATCAAGCACTGGAGCAGACAAATCAGAGTGCTAGTAGGGCTGCCACATAAAGACCTTTCCAAATAATGAAACTCATTAAGCTGAAGCCATGTTCCAAATTTTAAAAGCAAAATGTACTTTTCTGCATACATATAAAGACAAGTAATAAAATATAGGTGTAAACAAGCCCATATTGTTAAACAGACAATAAATTTAAAGTAGGACTGGATTCATAAAGCAACACTCTCACTAATCTGTATTCAGGTCTCAAGTGTATTATCTGTAATTTACAACCAATTTAAATGGCATTAACAGACTTCCCCTTATGGGAATTTAAATTTTCATCTTACCATTGAATTAAACACTGATTGCATATTTTCTATAGGGGACGTAATGCTCTTTGAAGCTTGTTTTGAATAATAAAGCATCTATTCATGCACATGGTGCAATGTGCTTCTTTGTCCTGAATGTAGCTGAAATAAAATGTGAGTTAAAAGGATTTTTCCTCTAGCCAAAGGTTTGTTGATTGCCATCTATTTTCATCCATTCAAAATTTTAAAAAAAGAAAAAGAAAACAGTGTTTTCTTCCTGTGTTGGAAACCTCATTTATCCGGAAGGAGCGTTTCCTGAGAGTACTCGGGATGAACAAAGAAGAGGTCAAGTATTAGTCTGTCTTTGGACAAGGAACCACCTACCTGAAGAATAAAAATAAAAAGCACAGGACACAGAAAACATTACAGTCTAGTTTTTAGAAGAAAATATTGCATAACATGTTACTACCATGCTAGTGCCAATCAATAAAACCCAAGAATGAGTCTATGAGGAAGACATTTTAAGATAAAAGACAGCAAATTAGGCAAAATATAATTTGCATTGTTCATATTTTTTGTCTAATTTGTATGGCATTAACAATTGATTCAGGCAAATAAGGTTAGTACAATTATACCTGCAATGATATAGATTTTTAACAGCTTTGAATTCCAAATAGAGAAGCAATGTACACAGAGCTTGAGCTGCTCTGGCATTCCCTAAGAGTTTATTAAAAGACCACACACCACTGAAGAAACGGGTTTCACCAATTTCCATTCACCAGCCGATAAAGTTCATATTTTATAAGCTTGACAATTCTGAGATTCAACATTATTAGGTAGATATCTTTAAAATTAAAAAAAAAATAAAAAAATTGATCCTTTTCTTAAAGGGACACCCACCAACAACTTGAAATCTAGCCAATTTCAAAAATTGAGCACAGAGCATGCCCAACTAATGCCTCCTATCCAGGACAATTTTTGTGGTTTTACAAACACATTTTTCTGTATTTAAATATTTTTTCTCTCCATTGTTGCTGTGCCCAAGACATGAAAAAAACTGGGACCACTAGCTGTCTACTCATCCAGGGGAAATGAGAATGGTTCATTTTGACAGCTCTTTGTACATTATCAAAGTAAACAAGCTGAAAGAAATTTTCATTGTCTCTAATGGTAGGTGTTAGCTGCAACAACAGTTAGTATACATGTCTCAGGCATATTTTCACTGATTTTTAAAAAATATGATGTCCATTTAAGAAAGCGGAATAGTTGTATCAAACAAAGTGCTGTAGCTAGGTTAACAACCCCCAATATTTATGAACTTTTCATTTATCCAGACATGACAGAAAAGAAAAAATATTTTGTAAATATATTTTGGCATTTGGTGATAAATATTGTATAAACCAATGTAAAATATAATTTAAACTGTTACATTATTTTGTTTTGTTTCCTGGCAGTCCCTTCTTTCATCAAAAAAACAGAGCCCCTTGTAAAGAATCTTCTCTTATTTCTTCCAATCTCATGCAGATTTTTTAAAATATAGCTACCAGAAACACAAAGCACTTTCTAATGATTTAGGTCTTTCTCAATCTAGAAGGTAACTATGTAGCTCCTAGCAGGAAGAATGCTGGAGAAAACCTGATAATTAGAGTTTTAGGAAGAAGCTGGGAAAATTCTGGACAGCAACCTTCCTTCCTGGTTCTAGTCTGAACTCATCCAATGGTGATTATAACTGCATCTCTATGTTTAAATAAATGTGCAAGTTTTCCCATATGGAATATTTGAAGTTTCCTGCAGTTAATATGGTGTACTGGCTATAAAACTGAATGGCATTAATGCTCTGCTTCCATATTTAGTCAAGGTCCAAAATTTTATGGGCTGCACTGGGAAGTCTTTGACTGATTACCTTCCACAGATTTAGCGAAGTAGTGGAATGCTCTTTCTGTTGCTTTCAAAAATATTTTCAGCATATTATGATGATCAGAGGAATACGGTGATGACAGACTGATCCCCTATTGTCTTGAGGCTAGCTGTTATTTTGTTCAATTTTCCCAGTACAGCGGTTTAACCATGACAAATATTCTGTTTAAAATAATCCCGCATAATTTGTAAATCAAATAATCTCTTATTAAAGTGATTATATATTTACTATCTGCTGACAGTTTATTTTTCCCTGTCACATTCACCAATATGAGAATTTGAAGGAAGAGAATAAAGAACACATGCATATACCCATCTGTACTCTGCAAACTATACGGACACCTTGTATTAGTTATATGCGCTGGCTGTTATCTACACTGCTAGTAAAATATGGACAATTGGGCCACTGTTGTGAAGAACAGCGCAAGGTGAGTTTTCTGATGTGATGCAATTATTTTACAAAGTCTTTGTAGTTCAGAAAACCACTCAAAATTCTCAGTGCAAGAGCAAAGTTAAAAAAATTATAACATTGGGAATTATAACATTGGCAAAATTGATAATACTGCTTTTATAGAACAACAAACAAGGAGTTCTGTGGCATTTTTAAAGACTAACAAATTTGGGGTATGTCTACACTGGAAGGTCTGGTAAGTTGCCTTAATAAGGTCGACTTTAAGTTAATTTAAAGTAGACCTTGTTAAGTCGACTTAGAGAGTCCTCATTGAAACCCCCAGTTGACTGCCCGCGTCCACACTGGCAGATGCTAGGTCGACCCTTCCTGGTGTCCAGGAACTCTGGGAGGGGGGCCTAGAGGCCAGTTAGGTTGACTTAAAGGCTTTCCCTGTCTACATTGGCTTAATTTGACTTACGAGTTAACTTGACCTTAAGAAGTGGTGTTATTAAATCAACTTAAGGAAGCAGTTAAGTCGACTTAATGAAAGCCCATTGTGCCCGCAGGGGTCTTTAGGTTGATTGAACCTTCCTTAAGTTGACCTAAGGCTCCAGTGTAGATGTACCCTTGGTGCTTATATAAAGTTATTCACTTGCAGTCATTAAATAACTAATCCTTACAACTGGCTGGGCAGGTAAGCATGTTAAGTATCACTCCCTATGACAGATGAGAAAAGCAGGTCACAAAAGTGAAATAACTTGCTCAACAGCCACAAAGCCAAACAGTGCCCTGTGCAAGAATCAGAAGTTCCTGCCTTCTGGTTCCATACTCAGGCCATTTCTCTCCTTGATTAACCATCTCCAACCTAACAGGGGCCACTGGAGTCCAGGGATGTTGCTGCTGATTGCAATGCAATTTTTTTAACTCATGACCCATGTCATGCAACTGGGCTCAGGAAATGTCTTACCAACAGTCCTGTGTGAGACACATCCAGTGTTATCAACTTTTTGATTTTTTTATCATGAGTCTTGGGATAATTTGTGTCTTCTTTAAAGCCCCAGCTGCTGAAGTGGTATGAATACAAGAGAACCTTCATTTCATTTAAAAATAGAAATGTTTCTAGCACTTCTTGGTACAGAGAAAAGCATGAAAATATAACCCCAATCCACTCTAAAAACAGAAAGTAAAGCAAAAGAATCCACAGTGTATTTTTTTAAATCTTTGGTGGGGGGGGGGCAGACTATTTTTTTTAACAGTTGGGGTTGGTAATAACTATATGACATATTAGTTTGTTTCCTTCACTATTGAAATCTCATTCTAAACCATGTGTGGTGTCCTGGCGTCCTTTGTTAGTCAAGATATATGAAATCTAAAATTCTAAGAACTCATCTGGAGAAAACTAAACAACTCAGAAAACTTTAAATATCTCTTTCTATTTTTCAGTAAGGTGGGAGGGCAAAATACTAACTCATATGCTAGGGGATATTTACATTTTATTTTATTACATGGCTAAATGAGGATGATATAAATTTGCCAAGTTGCTGTAATATATAAATTAAAAAGTGTGTGTGTTGTGGGTGGCTCCCAAAGGAATGCCTACCTTTCTGTTTTCCAGGCCTTTGCAGTGCAAGTGTGTAGTTAAAAAAAAAAAAAAAAAAAAGAGGCAGGGCAAAGGTGACAAAGCAGATTCAAACATCTCCATTGCCATAGCAACAGCAGCATTAGTCTGACACAGCAACAGAAACCGAAATATACACTGGCACAAAATATACTGCAAGTTAGAAAAATATGAGCTATGGTGCAATTCTATCCATATCCTGAACACAGCATAAATAATAAAATATAAATGGCTTCATCTTACTCGATAAAATGACTAATTGCTACTTAAAAATAGATTTTACTGCAAATAAATATGATTTTAATTGTCTATAAAATCTAATTTCTCTTGATATTAACAGCAAAAGGAAAACCAACAACATCTTGCACACATACAAACAATACAAACATTAAGTAATTTTATATATATCTATTTAGAATGTGATCCTATTTAAAGTAATTATTTTACTATATATAGGTTTGCATACTGCACTTTCATTGCAGTGTCTGAGTATCTTCCAATTTTGCATTAAACAACATGACTAACATCTGTCATGTATGGTTTGTTTTTTTCTCTCATTCTCTCCTCTGGGGGAGAAGGTGCATGCAGTGGAGTGTTTTGTGTTTGTGTTTTGGGTTTGTTTGGTTTTTTTTTTTTTAAATGTAGAAACAGGCATGTGTTTGTATTAGAGAAGACAGACTCAAGATGTGTGCCTTGGACTTACAGGAGAATATGGTGATGTTTATGATGGTCCTTAGTGCCTGTGGGTGTTCATTTGACAATCATACACCACGCCAGCAGAAAATTCTGTCCTCTGTACAAATGGGCTTTCCTTATTGAATAAAGTTTCATTATTGCAGTTGAATTGACTGTCATCTACTTTACCCTTTACTTTAGTCTTTTAGCCTTGAGTTTTAGATAAGCTGGGCACAGGCCACTGAATATCTTAACGTCCTGAGATCTTGAACTTGGCTCTCTATTCTATGGGACGCCAGTGTAACAGAGAAGGGGACAGGTGTGATGTGCATATGGTAGCTTGTGTTGCTGAGGAGATGGTGTTTTGTACTAGTGAGATTTTCCTAAGGGATCATGGCTTTGTGCCCAGGTATATTGCATTGCTGAAGTCCAGATGGGAGATGATGAAGGCATGTATAATTGAGTCCAGATCATCTTCCACTAGGATAGGATGGAGTAGCCTAGTCAACTGGAGATTCCAGAAGGCATTATTCATTGATGCTATTACGTAAGAGCTTAGTGACAACAAGAAATCCAGTAGCCCTCTTAAACTATGGGAGTGAATTGACCAATGGTGATTCTGTACCTTTCACCAAAGGAAAGTGTACTCTGTGACTACGAACTCCTTAAAGTGCTTTCCTACATCCATAAAATTATCTCCATCTTGCTTGGATTCATTCTTGTCCATGAGCTGATCTCATCCAAGTACTACAGTAGTGCTGTGACTGTATGTGGTGAAAGTATAGCTGGGTTTCATCTGCATATTAATAGTCTTTGAGTCCATGTTATTTGACTAGTCACTTAGTAGATGCAGATGTTGAATAGGACTAGAGCATTGGTTCCCAACCTTTTCTCTGCCATGGCACACCTTGATACTTTTAATTATTTTGAGGCACACCACCAGATAGTCTACATATGAACTCATGAATATTCATGAGCCAATCCAAAACTCTGAGAACATTTTCCAAAAATTTTGTGGCATGCCTGTTCAGGCCTGACGGTATACCTGTGTGCCTCGGCACATTGGTTAGGGAACACCAGACCAGAGAGAGAATTGACCCTTGTGGGACACCACAACTGAGTGGTGTAGCGGTAAAGTTGCTCTGTCCTTGATAAATTAATTATATCTGCACATCTAATCTATCCTTTTGTTACTGTGTCTTTACATGGCCAACACATCTCCACTTTATTATTACTACATTATTAATGCATTACAGAAGTTATTATGATTAGAGCTGGGTGAAAAGTTTTGACAGAAACTATACTTTTTGGCTGAAAAAGGCAGATTTGGATAACCGCAACATTTCACAAATTCATGGTGACTTTGCCAAAGTGTTTCTGAAAAAGAAAAAACAACAAAAAATGAGGAAACAAAAAGAATTCTGAAAAAAACCAAGATGTTTCATTTCAATGTTTTTAATTATAAATGCCTTTTCATTTTGAATTTTACTTCAATTTTAAAAAGACTACACACCCCCAAAAAATAATGATGCTTACTATTTCAGGTCAAATGATACATTTTGTTTGATCCAAAACAAAATATTCTCAACTTTTTCCAGTTCGCTGAAAAATTTGGGAAAATAATGTTTTTGAGTTTACCTTGAAACAATTTTTTTTGTTTTGATTTTTTGGTTTTGTCACCATACACAAAAATTCAGTTATTTGCACAGCTCTAACTGCAATACCCCTCAGAACTTTAATTTGATGGCGCTATTGTGAAAATCTGGTCTGTTGTTGCTAGCAAGGACTGTTTGGAGAGTTTGGGGATAGATCTATTATGGAGACCACACAAGTGGTGTTACAGTATGTAATACATCTAATCAGAAGCTTAGGACAGGCTTATTTTTAGTGTCTAAATGGGAAATGTTCTCTTTTGAAAATCTGGTCCATACGATTTCCATGGCATTTACACATATGGTACCCATATTTTTGTCTCAGGCAGGAGGTTCCAGTTTTGCTCACAGTTTCACTCACTGTGATCCAAGGGCACCACTGGTCCTTTCAGATCCAATATCTTGTTTGCTTTTTAAGCTCTACTGAGAAAAAAGTCCAACCAGAAATCATCTTCCCCTTCTGCCTATCTGACCAGGTCACTCTTCCTTTCACTGTCTTCCTAGGAGTTTTCACACAAGGTTTTGATCCTTATATTCCAAGACCTGGTACAAATCTGCTCTTGTACATCTGTTCTCATGTCTTGCTATGTACTCCTTTTCTTCATCCAAGACTCCCTCTTAGATTACCTGATTGCATCCATCTCCCATTCTCATTGTCATCTTTCTGTCCATGCTGTCACTTTGCTTGGTAGCCTTCCTCTGTAAACCAAAGCTTTTCAACAACTTCTGCAAGATGTCTAAACCTTCTTAGGATGACAAGCACTTCTGCAGGTGTCAGAATCACCTTGAGGCAAGGACCATATGTACTTACATCTATGTACATTGTAGAACACATCTGTATTCAATAAGTAATACATAAAGGTGATCCAGTAGCCTGGAGATGACTGGGATTGGGTAGATGATCAATCAAGTTTCCCAATATAATCAGGTGAGCAAAACAATAATTGCAGCAGACCTTCTTACAACTGATTACCAAAAAAGGAACCTTTTTTCTCCTTCTATTCCCCCCACATCAAATAAAAAATTGTCAGGCAGCTCCAGTCACTATTAATCATATTATACACATCACAGAAACTTTAGGAACTGGTAAAATAGCAGATACATAGCCCCAAGTGTAGCCAATGTCCTTGCTATAGCTCTCTAAGGAAAATGAGAAGCCTTCCCTAATTTATTTATAGCTATTATAAAAGTTATCTTCGCCCTAATAGCAGTGACCAAAACACTTATTGCCAGGTTCTGCCACTCTAAGAACGGCCATGCCGGATGAGACCAATGGTCCATATAGCCCAATGTCCTGTCTTCGAACATTGGTCAATGGCGGCTGCTTCAGGGGGAGTGAATAGACAGATCAATGGGATTCAACCCTAAACAGATGTGGAATTATGTTCACTGAAAGCAATGGAAAGGATGATCCCTCATGGTTTTTATGAGGAAAATTCAAACAGGCTTCTGCCATGAGATGGTAAATGGAAGATAAATAAATAAATCCAGAAATCTTTTCTTCAACTGACTATAGCTCCTACATAAATATGATTTTTCTTAAAAGTGTTAGCTTGAAAGATATTTTTATTATCAGGCAGCTGTAACACATAACTTGTGTGCACATTTGTACTATTAGCCAGAATCTCTTGGAAGTTGTCATGGAGTTTCAGGCGGTCAAATGGATTTAAGAAGGGCGTTCAGGTTGACTTTTAGTGCTCAAAATATGCTTCTATTGGTTACCAAACCTAACACACTCAGTATTTCATGTTATTTCCATAATCAATTAATTCTATGAAATGACTTTCTTTTTAAAGTAGGTAAACTAGAGGCATTGTCCCTAAGAGGATATATGTTCTTTCAGAAACTCAGTTTTACTCAAAGGTTATTGCAAAGTACTGTGTACTCAGGGAGTGAAAAAACATGCTGTCTTCAAAAGTTACCTAAAGATAATTTCAGGTCTGGGACATGGAATTAGGAATCAACCCATCGTGAATGTTTAAACTGCTTCCATTTGCCTTAAGAAACATCTGCCTGTAAAACAGATTACTACAGCCATTGCAAATGGCATTCAGTTTTTCAAAAATTGTCTAGAATAAAAGGCAATGTGATTTTGGGAGAGATGTGGGGGAGGAGGGGGTTGGGGGAAGGGAGAAGTCTTTCCTCTCATTTGTCTGGAGCGCAGAAGAGCCAGGAAGGAGCCACTTACTAAAATGCAGCCACCTTTACAAAGAGAAAGGTTGGCTCCTCATGAATACAGTTATAATAGAATCTAGTCTTTCAGTGGAGGGTGGTCAAAGCCACTTCAAAATGGAAAGATTTCCAGATGAAGAGCTATTTAAATCTCTTACAATTGCCCCTTCCCCCATTTTTTAGCTCTATCATGTCAGACATTGTCCATTTGCATTCATTTGGATTGCCTTTTAATAGCTTAGGAGAGCACAATTCACATTATAAGCAGGCAGACTGAGGAAAAGCCATGTTAATGTCCAGCTTGAGAAGCAGGTTATTTCCTTAGGTTAATGTGTAACACTATGTTGGATCCCAGCAGCTGAAAGATTCCTTTTATTGTAATTTGTTAGATAGATTTATGAGAGTCTAAGTTATTGTATCAATAATGCAAGCTAGACTGGAAGAGAGCCAGCCTTTACTGGACTCTCTTTTTGAGAATCTGAGAGACAGACATTCCACTAAAATGACATTAACAAAGTATTTTATCTTTAAAATGATGTTTGTTTGGTTTTAATGACCTCTAAAATTTTGGAATCTGTTTTTGTTGCCTTGCTGGAATGGTTCACCCCACATTTTCTTGTAAGGCTCTTCATGGCTATATGGCACTGGCATTGTCTGTCTGTGCATGTGCATGTGGTGAGACAAGCAAAGAGAGCTATCATTACATTTTTAAGTGCGCCCCATAGAAAGGATTACTTACTCTTGCGTTACCACTATCCTGTGACCTGCAATGCAGACAGTGGGTCTGAAACTCTTTTAGTCCCCTGGCATGCAGGATGTTACAATTTCCAAAGGGATAGCTGTGTTAGTCTAGTCCAGCAAAAAAACCAAGGAGTCGTGTGGCACTTTAAGACTAACAAATTTATTTTTCGCATGAGCTTTCATGGGAGCAAATCCCACTTCGTGAGATGCTTCGAAGATGGGTGAACTCCTGCCAATAATGTTTGTCCCCTTTAATTGACTTTATACATATTTCTCAATTACTTCACCATCAAAACACCCTTATGATTATTTTTCTTGAAATAATTTTTTCCCCATTTGAACTTGAAAAATGAAATGTTCTCTAATTTCCTAGAGGCTGCAAATTCCAAGCCAAACCTTAACTGGGTTTGTAAAACCAAAACACAAATAAAACTGGTTTGGCCAATTGCCATGTTTCATATATTTAGTGCAACAAGAGTTCCCGTGCACTGTAACTATAACCTCCTCTGCCGGTGCATTAGACTAGAACAGTGGTTCCCAACCTTCTTCGGGCTGGGGACCCCTTTTTAACAAAAAAAAAAAATCTTTGCAGCCCCCTGACTGAGTATGTAACCTGGCCCGCAAGGGCAGACTCTGGGTTGCACCACTCTGGTGGCATCACTGGGACAGCTGGTGAGCAGTGCTGCTCCCACCATGGACCACGCCACTGGGGAGCCGAGCCACAGCAGCTATGGACCCCTGCTCCTGCCCCTGCCAGGGAGCTGCTGCGGCCCTATCCCCACGCCGGGATCCAGCCATGGGTGGGAAGATGCAGCCCTGGTTGGGAGCATCAGGTCTGTAGCTGGATTCTGGCCCTGGCAGGGAGAGGCTCTGTGGACCCCTTGGGGTCCCCAGACCACAGGTTGGGAACCATTGGACTAGAATATAATGAGCCAAATAAAAAGTGACCTTCTGAAATTATGTGGAGCCATCTATCCAAAAAATGGGTATTTTCAATATCAAGTTAATTATTTAGCAGTTGGGTTTGACAAGCAGAATTCATCCTTGCAAATGAAAAAACACAGTTTAAAACCAAAAAGGCCAAGATTTTCAAGCTTGAGCAGTGATTTTGAGGGTTAAATTTGAGATTCCCTAAAGCAGGGTTCTTAATCTTTTCCAGACAGAACCCAGAATAAATTTGGGAGTCAGCTTTGTGACCCATGCCCCCATCCAGCCATCCCTCATTCTGCTGTCAGTGAGTCAGCAGCAAGCGGAGTGGGGGTGAATCTCCAAGCCACGCTGTCCTTCTGCTGCAGCTGACTGGGAGCAGCATTCCTGGCTGGCTGCCCTTTCCCAGAGTGCAGAGGGTGGCTGGCACAGGGATGTTGCTTTCAGGGGTGGGGCCTTGGAGTGGCCCATTTCACAGAGTTCAGTCACTTTGCCCCCAGTACCCCCTAGTGCTGGACAGGCCCAATCCAGGGCCTGGGAGAGAGGAGGTCTCTGCTCAGCACTGACAGGCTTGTGGGCAAAGTGGCCAAATGCTGTGAAATGGGCCTGTTTCAGGGCCTCACCCCCAAAAGCAGCAGCATTGCGCTGGTCGTTCTCCATGCTGTGGGGAAGGGCAGCCAGCTGGGGACAGGCAGGGCAGCCAGGAACACTGCTCCAGGTCTACTGCAAAAGGAGGACAGTGCGGCTTAGACAGTCACCCTCCTCCCCTTCCTGCTGACTCACTGATAGCAGAGGGATGGCAGCACAGCCCCTTGCCCTGGCCCTGGCCCTAGTTCCCCACCACCAGTGCCATGGCATGGCTGCCCTGCCATCCCTGGCTTATGCGGAGGGTGGGTTATGGCGACCCACCCTAAACTGCATGGTGACCCATTTTGGGGTTGTGACCCATAGGTTAAGAGCCCCTGCCCTAAAGGGACCTAATTTTCATACAGTGCAGTGTATCCTCCCTCTGATAACCAGGCTGTCTGTGGTTTCTTAATCTGGGCATCAGAAATCATGTCATTTTGGACAGTCTTGGACCAAATGTTTGTTCAGTGTGAGGGAGATAATTAATCCCTAGGTCTGGGCATCTGAACTGAAAACAGGGACCCTGTCTCTCCTATGCTGTCGGTAACCCCTCTTCTTCCCCAGCACTGGGCCCGGGGAGCAGACAGGGGCAAGGAGTCTAAGGGGTGGAGAGGGACCTAGCTGTGGGAGAGGGAAACTTGGATCCGGTGGGGCAAGGAAACTGTGAGTAAGGCTTGGAAGTGCAAGTGGAGATTGGAACTATCCATTATATCCCTTAGTAAATAATGCCAATGGTACATTACTCTCACCACTAAAAAAACCTGCCCAGGTCAGACAATGGTTGGGGAATGTACTTGCAAAGCTCTAGTAAGTCTCTGCTGAGCATGTATGAATCACAGTTTTACTGTGGTTTGGGTGAAATTTTGACAAATTGTCAAAGGGATGAAAAACAGCACTTCCCTCATGCAAAGGTTCCCATCTCTCACTCCTAAATTCTAATCCCCTCTGTTCCAAAGCATGGGAGCTCTAGAGCACTAGCTTTCAAATGTCTTTTCCTGAGACCTAATTTAAAAAAATAATTTATGCCTGTGACACAACAATTACATATTTCAGCAGTGCGTTCAAGTCTTTCAGTGGTGGCAACAGGGAGCGCCGCAACTCAGTACCTGAGGGTCTTTGACTGAGTACTGGGTTGCAACCTGTGGTTTGAAAACTACTGCTCTAGAGCTTTTCAAACAAAAAAATTCTGAGATTTTTTTTTTGCCATGGACCAAACAGTGTATTTTCCCCTAACCTCATTCTCAGAAACCATTTCAGCTGAAAATTTCCCCAAATTTTAGGCTGAGGCAAACGCCCTCTGACTCAGGCCTCCTGGGATAACCTTCTGAATGTGTCCAAATCAGGGCAAGCTGCAAAACTAGGGGCCAAATCCCCAAACCGCTGATGCGTGGTGCTTAAACCAGTCTCCCAGTCAGCAACAATATATGCTCCTGATTCTGCAGTCTGGTCATTACCAAGCATAACAAAATAGAAACAGCCCCCTTTATTTCACATCAGCATCTCTGGTTCCCACCTAGCCACTGGGTCTCTTAAAGAAATAGGTTCTCCTGACCCCAAAGGGCTAGCCACATCACCCAGAATAAAATACGTTTGGATCTTACCCAAAATACCATGCTGTCAGCCAATCCTTTGTAAATGCAACTAAAGGTTTAATATATAAAGAAAACAAACAAAATGTGAAAGATGTTAAAGGGTAAAAGTGTATCACATACATACAAATGATTTAGAGTCCATAGAAAGCAAGTCCTTGAAGAATGTGTAGTTTGCAGGTTAGTCCAATTCCTCTGGTATGCACCAAGTACCTGGGTGGGTCTCAGTCCTTTCTTCAATCCCAGAAGAATAGTTATAGAGGAGGGCACTGATTGCAGACAAATTGAAGACTGAAGACAAAATGGAGCTGGGGCCACTGCCTTTTATCACCTTTGGTTTTCCCCATGCTCTCAGAGTCCTTGCCAAATCAAAATAGAGTTGAGTCGCATGGTCAGTCTGGGTGACTCATCAAACAGGTTTCTTCCTAGGTCCATTGTACCTGGAAGCTCCCTTAATGGGCCATTAAAAGGACAATGGCTTTGCAGACACCCAGTCTGGGATAGCCTTACGATTAAATAACTTGGAACATAAATAGACCAGACAAATTGCTAATTGCTAATACAGACTTGACACCTATATATAAGATATAATAATTCCTAGCAGATTACAAATTTTCTATTGGTACCAAACATGGCATATCACCTATGGATTATTGAAAATATGAAATATTAATATGAAAGATAATCATAAACAGTCCTCTAGACCCAGACAGTGTCACATACCCATCTTGGAAAATTGTAGCCCAGGTATCAAAGATTGACAACTTTATAAGCAACTTAAAATAGGATCTTATAATGGGAATTTCCAGAAGGGTAGCCATGTTAGTCTGTGTACAGCAAAAGAACGAGAGTCCTGTGGTACCTTAAAGACTAACAGATTTCACTGGGCATAAGCTGTCATGGGCTCTAGCCCACTTTGTCAGATGCATCTGACAAAGTGGGTTGGAGCCCATGAAAGCTTATGCCCAAAAAA
Source organism: Podocnemis expansa (assembly GCA_007922195.1). NCBI lineage: Eukaryota > Metazoa > Chordata > Testudines > Podocnemididae > Podocnemis > Podocnemis expansa. The sequence goes on along the minus strand of ML681989.1, from coordinate 33,579,195 downwards.
ATCTGTTAGTCTTTAAGGTGCCACAGGATTCTCATTGTTATAACAGAAATTGTTTTTCAACCTTCATAATAGACAGTGCCAACAGCCACACCTATGCTACACACATCTCCCAGGAAATCCAAAAAGAAAGGCATTGCCAGGCTCATCTGGCTATGTGGACTTTCTCCTCAGACCCTACGCTATCAACACCCCTAGCTATCTTCAAGACACCACAGATTCCTGAAGAAGATTCAAACAATTGTTGACCTTCCAGAAAACCCTATTCTGCCAACTGTGGATATAGACGCTCTATACAGCAACATCCCATGCAAAGATAGATTACAAGCCATTAAGAGAATTATCCCACATGATGTCACAGCACACTTCATGATTGAACTTTGTGACTTTGTACTCACCCCCAGCCATTTCGAGTCAGTGCACTGTTATGGGTACTCGAATGGCCCCACAATATGCCGACATTTTTATGGCTGACTTGGAACAGTGCTTCTTCCAGTCTTGGTCCCAAGTTCCACTCCTCTGCTTATACTACACTGAGGATATCATCATCATCTGCACTTGTGGAAAGGATCCCCTTGAAGATTTCCACAGAGGTTTAAACAATTTCCACTGTGATCAACCTCAGCCTGGAACACTCCACACAGGAGATCCACCTTCTGGACACTACAGTGCAAATGAGGGATGGACACATAAACCATAAACCTACAGACTGCTATACTTACTTTCATCCATTGCGCTTCCACTCAAGACACACCACTCAAGCCATTGTCTATGGCCAAGCCTTAAGATATAACAGCATTTGTTCCAATCCAAGGGAACAGAAATGGATACCTTCAGGATTTCTATGAAGCATTTTTAAAACTACAGTACCCACTTAGAGTAGTGAAGAAAGAGATTGACAGAGCTGGACAGGTACCCAGAAATCAACTACTACAGGAGAACCCCAAGAAAGATAACAACAGAATACCACTGGTCATCACCTACAACCCCAAATCAAACCTCTGCAGCACATCATCAAGGACCTTCAGCCTATTCTACAAGAAAATCCCTCACTCTCTCAGGACTTGGGAGACAAACCTCTACTCACTTATAGACAGCCCCCCAACCTTAAAGGGATACTCACCATCAACTACACACCCAACAGCAGAATATTAAAGCAGGCACATACCCCTGCAACTAATCATATTGCTGACTTCACTCACATATCTGCACATAAGACACCATCCCAGGACCTAATCAAGACAGCTACTCCATCAAGGGCTCATTCACCTGCTCATCCACCAATGTGGTTTATGCCATCATGTGCCAGAAATGCTCCTCTACCTTATACATTGGGCACATAGGACAGTCTTTGCGCAAAAAACTAAATGGACACAAATTTAACCTCAGAAATAACAACATTCAAAACACAACAGAGGAACACTTCAATCTCCTGCTTACTCCATTGATGATTTGTTAACACCTGTGCTCAAACATATCAATAACAAATCAGAACTTCAAAGAGAAACTGCAGAATTGGAATTTATATGAAAATTTGATTCCATGAAGTCAGGGCTGAATATAGGCTATGTGTTCTTTTCTATTATAACATATAATTTTGCTTTCCTTGTCTTGCACCCACCTCCCTGCTAAGTGACATACTCCATTGTTTGAAGCCTAACAACTGCCCTAATTTGCTGTAACAGTCTGACCAGATCCTATGACTTATACTTCCCTGCATCCATTTTGCTCTCATTCTGTAAGTTCCCCATCTTCAAAGTGTCTGATGAAGTGGGATTTTTCTCCCATGAAAGCTCGTGCAATAAATAAATGTTAGTCTTTAAAAGTGCCACTGGACGTATTGTTTGTTTTGCTGAAAAGTTAGACTATGAGTACAGACAAAAAAATGTAACTAAGTAGCAGGAGGTTGGACTAGATGACCTCGTGGGGTCCCTTCCAACCCTATGATTCTATGATTCTATGTTGGGTATTAGAAGTGTCTTTTCATTACAATAATATTCTACTGAGTTTACTTGCAGTAGTTGTCATTTATGTTTTATGAATTATTCCAGTTGTGAGGAAGTTGGTTTTTTTCACTAATTGGGTTGAATAAAAGCTATTAATTGGGTCACAGACTTTAGGATATAACCAGCCTGAAGCACCAGAGGAAAAGTAAGAGCATTGTGCCTGTCAAACTTTCTTCTGAGAAGGAGAGTTTGTTAAATACTCATAATCCCTATTCCTTATATGGAAGATGAATAAAGGAATGAATTACATATTTTACAGATTATATACCTTTTCTTGTGGGTTCCCTGGGTTAAATATTTTTGAACATTTTTGCATTAATGTGCTCAGAACTCAGGGGGAACTTGCCACAGATTTCAGTTTCCAATTATTTCCCCTCTATTTGGGGGTGGTGGTTACGTGTTACTTTCTAATGTCAAATATATTAAAAGGGTGCATAACCTTAGGGAGTGAATATTGAGATGGGCTGGGTGTGAGGTGAGAGAATGTCTCTTTTCCCCCTCCCCTCATACCTGGAATTGGGAGCCATCATGTATGGGATAGAGAATCACTTCTCTCCTCTCTACTCCTTATGAGGAAGAGACGTATAGAAGCATTGCCTGCCTCTTTCCCTGACCCACCTTCTTGTGGTAGGTTCACTCCCATAAGACTTGGGGAGAGGTGGAAGCTGGTTTCAACATGGCACCCACGCTGTTGGGTCAATTTCCTCTTGCTCCTCATGCTGAGTGAAGATGGCTGAATGAAGGTGTTTTGATGATGGCTCCCCAGTTGCTCTGCCCAATGCTCACACAGCACCACTCCCTCCTCATCTAAAGAATAGACATGATGCAACTGCCACTTACCTGCCAAAGAAAGGCTTCCCATTGTCAGCAATAAGGGTTGGATTGGACCTAGAGTAAGTATATATAACCAGTGTCCCAGAGACTGAGACAGTTCCAAATTGATCCTTGGAAACAGCCTCTCTGTTCCTCATCTTCAAGCATCTGATGAAGTGGGATTTTCTCCCATGAAAGCTCATGTGATATATAGATTTGTTAGTCTTTAAGGCTATTTCTACACTAGTAATTTAGTTTGAATTAAGGAGGCTTAATTCAAACTAAATTAGCCCATGGTCACACTAGCCTTTCCTTAGCTCAAACTAAGGAATGCGTAGTTCGAACTAGTAAGTACCAATGGTCAGTTTAAACTAAGCGCTTAGTGCAAATGTTAGTTTGAACTAAGTATGGCAAAGACTTAAACTAAGGCGGTCAGTTCAAACTAACATGGAGTAGTTCAAACTAACAGTTAGTTCAAATTAGTCCACGTTGTTAGCTCAATCTAAGAAGTTCACGGTAGAGAAAATGTTGGGAACCACTGCTGTAGTCTATAAACTTATGTTTGCTTTATCTAAAGAAGTGCAGTGTTGAACGAGAGTGTGTGTGTAAAGGTCTCACTGAGAGCAAAGCTGGAGCATAGCAACTTCTTTGTTAACTTGACGGACAAATGTAAATGAGCTTGCAGCATGAAATGGGGTGCACCGAAGCCTGCAAGATGGTAGTTGCTAGGGTTACATTGGGATGGGGGGGGGTTTGCTGGAGGAATATCCCATGAGTGGCTAATGACAGTTCTCCTCCACTGGTTGAGGGACCGATTACATGCAGGGTGCTGGAGTGAGCTGACCCAGGAGTGGGTGTTCACTCAGCAAGTTGGGTTAAGTTAAGGCCCTGGAATAGAAAGTTGAAAGTGCAGTCCAGATTGTAGGAGGGGAATGTCACAGTTACATCAACGTTCTAGCTGTTCCTCAAGCTCCACTGGCATCCATTGACCAGGCTAAAAGATCTGAACCAACATAAATATAGGTTTTAAATTATTTCTTTTAAAATGGTGCACTAACACAGAACAAAAACAAAACAAAACAAAAAACCCTATATGTAGAAGCCCACCTTGAAATGTCAGTGTTGGTGCCTTTGGTGCCAACCATTGGTACCTTTTCTAAAATATCAGAATAATTAGACAAATGATTCTCAGCTTTTCTATACTGGGTCCCTTATTCCATGTTGAGGCAGTACCCTTTGCACCCCTCCCCCTACCACTACTCTGCTCCCATTCCCACCTATCCAGAAGTTACTACCATGGAGCAATATGGAAAAGGCAGTCTCATCATGATCCCAGCACCTGCTCGCAGTCCTCCGGGGATTCGTGAGCTCTGAAGTAGATTGTATTATTCACCCATCACTTTTCATATTTAATTAAGTAATAACTACTGAAAACTAGGGTTTATAAGAAAAGTACTGAAGCAGTCTTAATTATTGGCTCTGTGAACACACAGAGAGAACCACACTGTACTCAAGCAAGTCATTGTATTCTCTTGGAGATAGAATGGATGACAAACATGGGGAGGACAGGTGAGAGAAGGCATAAAGAAAACAAAACAAATCTAAAGCATGTAAAATGAGCCTTCAGACACCTATGAAAATACATAAAAGACAGAAGATGAGTCCACAGTCCTGGCAGGTGAACTAAAGCAAGTGTTTTAATGACTTAATAATAGGAACACTTCAGGAACCAATGAGGTTAATACATAAGTGACATAAAGCGGTAGGGGTCCTGGGGGAGATTTATTGTGCATACTAATTGAAGGATGTTAAATACCAGTTCACCGCTGAAAGATGGGGCTGTGGCTCTACCTACTTCTTCTGGTTCACTTTAATAGGGAACAAAACACAGTATTGTGTAGTATAGGAGGAAACCACAAGAAAGAAAAATTATTAATGAATTTTACTGGAGATCAAGCCAGCTGCCTCCATGTTAGAGCAGGATAGAACACTCTAGTCTTGCTATCTTCAATTAGAAGAAAGATTTTCAACATTGTATTTTCAAGTTACAGCCGAACTAATATCGTCATGTTAAATCTTGTCCCAAAGTTACATTTTGTAACCACAAGCTTTTAAAATAGTACAGCCAATTTATATTTCCTTATACATTAATTTAAAATCTTTTTAAAACAACTTACCAGCCTTCGAATCCAAATATTGCAGCCCTAGGAATATGAGAGTTATATGGACTAAAAAGTCTTCTGTCTGTCTTCATTGATTCTCATTGTCCAAGCTGAGGGAAATGCAGAAATTAATTACACTAAATAATGATAAATAGATTGGATTTTTAAAATTAATAGTCTATTTTAAAACTCTAAAGGTGCAATTAGTAACAACGGAAAATATTTTTGTATGATTTTTAAGCAAAAAATGTTACTTTGAAAATGCTTGGCTACTAGATTGCCATGGGTTTCTAAGAAAGGAAACTGTTGTGGGAGAGAAAGACTTTGTTAAAGGGCTAAGAGCCAACCAACAGCCCAACAAATAAATAAAAGCATGAAGGAAATGATGATTTTATGATATCTTGCCAGCTGAAATCAAGGTGGGAACACTAGTTATTGTTTATTTGCTGACCAAAACTAACATGTGGGTGTGTGTCTGGGCCTCCACACAGTGAGTAAATATACATGGGGATGAAGGAAATTAAAAGCCTAAGCGAGACAATAAATATCATAATTATTAAATAAAGATGCTAATGAACATTTTACCATAGAAGTCAATGTAGTTAAAGCTTTTCCATCTCATTGTTCCTGTCTGCATAATGAGGGCAATGATACTTACCTTGTTTTAAGTGACTTTTGCAAAGGTCACACAGACAGACAAGAGCTGAATTAGGAATAGAGCCAGGTCGTCTGAGTTCCCAGGCTGTGCTACAGCCATTAGGCAATGTTGTCCAGCCTGCTTTATTTTAGCTTGAGTTTTGTTATCTATAGGTAGCTAGGGTCAGAGTATCAAAGAGCCACATGGAATCTTACTTCCTGTTAGTGATATGGTGATATTGTCAATGTGTGTTTAAAATACAAAACAAAACCCAAAACCTAACGGGACTCAGTAAAATATAGGATCCAAAGAATAGAATACATGCCATTAGTTAAGTACGTTACTAGTCTGGATGCTGTAAAATACAGTTGGTAATACGTTCTGTGGGGCAATTAGGAGTAGTCAGCCTAAAGAAAGCCAGATATTTATCTTTTCAAGATTACTTGAATACATTGAGGTTCTAATATTATTGGAAGATACCAAGTGCCATTATCACAAATGGTTTTGCTAGGTTCAAGCTCTGACAAATACTGAAAAGCCTGCTGTCAGTTGTGATGTGGTTCTTTTTAGATGTTGAGTAAAGAGCCAGAAAAGTCTGATCTACTTGAATCTCCAACTAAGAATCTTTTTCTTGGGCTTTGCCCCCCCTGCCCCCACACGCCAAATTGGGAACCCCCTTACTCACATTGGTGGGGAGCTGCTCCCATGCACAGTTCTACTCCAAAGGGAATAACTGGTCACGATTGTGAGTAAGGGATTTAAAACCAGCCTGTTACGGTGCCAAAATGTTGCAGGAAACAGAATAGTCTTTATTACTGATGTAGTGGAAGGGTCTTTTTCTGAATATTGATCCAAATGAACTTCTTGTATGTAGGTTTTATTAAAAAACAATGTGTTCACAATATGCAACTCAGGGTAGGTTAGAACTTGTTTCACAATAGCCAGCTGATGGGGTGGCAATCACTGTGTTATTGTAGTAAAACTAGTGGGAGGGACCAAGGATAATACAAAAGTTTTACATAGTCATATGGTGCAGTTCATGTCTAATAGTGTTCCTTTAAACATGTAACAAGATTAAAGAGCAGAGTGAGAAATCATAGATGAAGAAGAATTTAAAAAGAAAACAAGAAAAAGAGAGAGAGAAAGAGGGCTTTGAATGAGTGACAGAAGAAAGCACAGACTGAGACTGGCAGGAAATCTGAAGGGTACGTCTCCTGACCTTATGGTGTCTCAATCAATCCGCCTATTAAGTTGGATGACACCAAGATCTCATGGTGAGCCATATGTTGCTGCTGAGCTGTTTGGGGGGAATGAAATTTAAAAAACCTACAACAGTTGTTTTACAGTTGGACACCATTTCTTGTTTGTTTATGTGAAACTAGAGTCCCAAATTATTTCTAGAACACGGAAAGGGTCAAGGATATGATTTTCAATATAATTTGAGGGACATCCCTGAAAATCAAGAACAGCTGAATGTCAGCACATACAGCTTCCAGCAATGAGAGACCTCTCAAGTGTGAAATTTCACTTGAGTAATATCAGAGCAGCAGGGAAAAGGAGGAAAAGAGCAAGAACAATTGCATCTTTAGGCTTGCTTTAGGATTGTCTGATAAACTACAGTAATCAAAATGGCAATTCATTACCCTTATTGCATAGCTGCTCTTCCTCCAGTTAAATAACCTGCAAGTCATTATTGATTTCTTTCTATTTTATAGGCTTTTCTTTACATTCCATCTCTCATCCCTTATTTGTGACTATCATGATATAAGAACGTCCAGGATAGAAGTCCAAGCAGAAACTCTAACATGCAGAGTATCATTATTACACAACATAAGAGTATCGTGAGATTAGGAATCTAATTGAACGCACTGGCCAAATTTCCTGTGGAGAGCCTGTTTTTTCTTATTGATCAGAAATCAAACAGGACTTTGGGGTTGTTCATCAGTCTGAGTAACAGAATGAATGAAGTGTTCTAAATATCCTGCTTCTCCTCTGTCAGTTTTTTAGGTACATTCATATTGTATCCTGGACAAGCTTCAACAAGAAACATTTCAATGCCAGCTAATGCTACAATACATTTAAGATAAAAGAAGTAAATGCTCCTTTTAGTGAAAACCATCTGATATATGCTTTTAGTTCCAGAGGCCCCTTTGAGAATATCAAGATGATACCAACTCTTGTCTGGCTAATTAAGAGACCCTTCATTACAATGTATTTCAGAACAAAACCAAAATCACTACTTTTTCTTCCATATTTTAACAGAATTTTCAAGGACATGTTACAAAGAAATCTTATGTATCTAAGGATGCAGATAATATATTAAGAGAATGTGTTCATTTCAAATAGTATTCAGAATTTCATGAATGATGCTAATTGCTAATCTGTAGACTTTGATATTTACTATTTTATTTGTGCAACATTATTCTATCCTCTTTTGTTACAAGCAAGTTTAGATTTTTAAACTAAAATATGTTTCCTTAGTTTTCCATTGGGAAAGGTACCTTCATATACTCTTCTTCTATTTTTAGTAGTTATTTTTGTATTATAGTAATGCCAAGAGGCATCAGTTGAGCTGTACTAGGCTCAGTAGTAAGACATAGTAAGGGACAGTTGTACCATACCAACAATCCAAACAGACAAGACAGATAAAGAGCGGGAGGAGAAAGAGAAACACAAAGAGAAGAAATGACAAGCTCACACTGCAGGTCACTGGTTAAATTGAAAATAGAACCTAGGTCTTCCAACTTCCAGACCACTGCCTTATCCATTAGATTAAACTGCCTTCCAAGCAACAGCCAAAAAGTGCTTAGTGTTTTTGGATATCCAACACCTTTGGGAGGCCTGGTTTTCAGGAAGGACTGAGCACCCACACTCTGACACATATAAATATCTGAGAATTGGTGCCAATTGGTAAAGGATTCGCTGTTCTTTACAAGTGACTGCATCTCAAACCTGAGTTAATTGCTACACCAAATATGACAGAATCCTGGTATTTGTCCATGAAAAGATAGTATGAGGTCTCTCCACAAGCATGTAACTTACCAATGCACTCAATCACTGAGAAATATGTGTATGGTTAATATTTAAGTGCGATATTCTCCCCCAAAAGCTCAAGCAATAAATACATTTTTTTAGTCTTTAAGTGCCACAGGATCCCTTGTTTGTTTTTAAGGAATAATGTAACTTAAATGAAACTAGGTCCTTATGGTCCAGGCTAGAAATATTATTTTTAAGTGACAGCTGATGTCCTGGCCTCATCATGCAAGTCCAGGAGCTAGATGTGGGCCTGTTTATGGTGCCTATGACTTAATCCAGCTATGGGGACAGTTTAAGACCAAAACACCTCACTAGCAAGAGGCAGAAGGGAAGTAGTTGTACTTCAGTCTGCCCTTTCTCAAGGTTAAATTCCTCCTCCTCTTTCCCCAACATTCGTCAAGTTCAGGTTGTGCAAATACCGACAGTATTCTTGTAACCATTTTCAAAGAATGTTTCTTAGAACATCTCCTTCTGACAGCTGATTTTCCTGGTGCTTCTGGATTGAAATTTATCAGCTTTGTAACACACCTTACAAGCTTCACTTAAAATAAACTTACTTCTCAAAGAGGAATATCATTTCAGATGCTTGACAAGTTCATAGACTATGTCTGCACTAGAGGGCTCAGGTATGTCAACTTAATAAGGTTGACTTGAAGTCGACTTTATTAAGTTGACTCAAAGAGGCCCCATTTGTTTAAGTTGACTTTATAAAGTCGACTTAAGCCAGGGGACCCAGTTGAAGTCGACTTAATAAAGTCAACTTTAAATGGCTCTCCTGCCTTAAGTCGACTTTATAAAGTCAACTTAAATGGCCACATTTTGTTAAGTCAACTTAATATAGTCAACTTAACCCTTAAAATCGACTTCAAGAGTGAGAGTTATTAAATCAACTTAAGCAAGTGCTTAAATCAATTTAATGAATTCCAGATGTGGCCAGGGAGTTGCTTAAGTCAACTTAAGCCTCCAGTGTAAGCACAGACATAGTGACCAGACCAGTGGTTGTCAACAGGCATGTTGTAGCACGCTGGTGTGCTGTCAGAACTGTCCATGTCCACCATGAAATTTTGTACAAAGGTAATGAAAATCAATGTAAAACAAATATTGTTTCATCTTACAATATTCTAACCAGCTAAAATTATAACTCATAAAAATTAAACATCAAGTTAAAAGCGAGGCATTGGTCTTCCAATTCTAAAATATGAACATGGATGATGCATATTGTTTTCCAGTAGATTTGAAACATTAATGCATTTGATCCTTTAGCTTGGTGTATGCACTATGTTGCAGACCTCTCTAGTAAGAGTGTAACCATAGTAAATGTAAGTAAATGTGATGTTTATGAGTAATCAATTAACTCAAAAAAGTGTGCATGTTGAGGAATTGTTTGTCTCACCGAAGTCTACCATGTTACTAAAAAGGTTGGGAACCACTGGACCAGACAACCAGATAACAAGCAAAGTGAGACAATCTAAGGGGGATAACTTTATGAGCAATGATAATTTTCTCTAAAACATACAGTGGAATACTAGATCAGGCTCTTGAACTTCTGCTTCTCTCCCAGCTCAAGTCTGTTGTCATAATATGGAGTACACACAATGCTTAAAGTTCAGGAACCAACATGCACAAGCTTTATACAGCTGTCCTGCATAGCTGGGAGTGTGGAGAGGAGGCGAGAAATTCCTCTTCTCCCTATCCTTACAGGTCACAATAGCACACTCCTGGCTGCCACTCCACCTTATTGAGGGGTTCTTAAGCACTGAATTAAAATTAATACTGATCCCTTGATAACATATTCAGAATTATCATAGCTCCTCTGTCCTTTATGCACTTGTGGAGGGTTTGGGGGGAGGAAGCCTCCCACTCTTGTGCAGAACCCCGGTGCTCACACCCTTCCCCTTGTTCTGGGATTTACATGGCATGGAAGGTCAGCCTTAATCCAGCCCTGCCTGTTCCAATCAGGGGTTCAGCATGTCACAAGATAGGACCCGCCCATGGCTCTGCCTTAAGTGTGGTCAAGGCACACTGAGTGTTGTTCAGCTCCTGCTCACCATTACTGTCTGCCCACATGGGCAGGTGCAGGCAGGAGGACTGTCCCTCTAACCTGCATGTGTGGGCAGATGGAAACATTGTGTGACTGCAGCTCCTAGCCAGGCTTCAATCCTAGGTAGTAGGAGCAGGTCAGTCAGGGCTGAGGGCAGTGGTAGCCACTGGAGCTCCCGGAAGATTGGGCTCCCCCAGGAGCAGACCTGCAATGCTAACCTAGGGGGCAGCTAGCCATGGGGATGGGGAAGAGAGAAGGGAAGCCAAGGATGGGAGCCCCACAAAAGATGGGCATGGGGGGGCAAAGATAAGCCCAGCCCCCTCCCTTCTGGCCACAGCTTCACAGCCAGGGGAGTCCATTCTCCCTGAGCAGCTGGAGGAACAATCATCACAAGGCCCTACCCAGGGCTGGAGGAGCTCACTCCCTTGGACCCAGTCCCAGATGAGTTGTGGGCCCTGCTGATTGGCTAGGGACCCATGCCCCAGCTTGTCCCCCCTTACATATGTCCCTGCCCCAAATGAATTTTTGTTCTGTGTTTGTATACAGTGCCTAGAACAATAGAGACTCGAGTAAATTCTTGGGCTCCCTGGCAGTAGCATAATACAAATAATAATAATGATACACAAATTGGCAAAGATCATGATCTCAGTCATTTCACAGGATTTACACCCACATCCATTACCCATGGTTTCCATGCAATACAGCTATAAAATCAATGTTTGCTTGGCAAAAATCTACCACAGATGCCACTATTGTTATTTACACTTCATATTTTCTAATATTAGGCATTCAACAATTTTAAAGAGTGTTTTCAAGAATAGCAAATGAACTAAATCCGTACATTATTTTTCTGGGTGGGTGCTACATAGTGATTTCACTAAGTTTCAGTCAAAAGGGGGGCAAGCTGGGAAAAATCAAGTAAGTGGAAACAGGGGGAGGAATGTCACATTTTATGATTGGCTTAGCAAAATATTTCATCTTACTCCAGCAATCTCAGTTATCTTTGCTAACACAAATTTCACAAGAGATTTTTGCTCCCTTTAAGTATTATGAATACACAATATGCTTTTTGATACGGGGGACATATATGTAAAAAGAAAAGATGTGGGTAAAGTCAGTACCACACTCAGTCATTCACATGCTATCTAGTCTTTGCTTGAAATGGGTAATTAAAAACAATTTCATATATGTTTTTATGGAATATTACTTTTAATATTAGATTTTGATTTAACACAACAGTTAAAAAAATCTTGTTAGGAAGGTTCACTGTGTACTCAGGTAAAATAATGCTCTCACATACTGTTCTAACAGTTTCCTGCTGCAGGAACTACTTTTGGATCCCTGCTGTGTTTTTGATTAATATCCTACCAGTGATTTCTGCAGATCTGGGCTGTTTTGTGTCTGAAAGCAAGAGGCATGGGAGGAAAGGATAAGCTAGAGCACCTGGTGCCATAGCATCATGGCTGGAATTAGAATACATAAGGCACTCAGATGTCTAATTAACTGTGATGTAGCAAATATATACTTCTCTCTCATATGACACCAATGTGACTGCAATGAAGTTACACATTCTGTTTAGGACTGGTGAAGTGTTATTAGCTTTGTCAATGTAACAACTGGACCAAGTGGATTAAACATAATCCAGAAGACTTGATATTTTATACACCACTCCCCCGACTTCATTCTCCAGTTCTATCACATTTTTGAGTGGTAGGAGCTTAACTCTGCAGTCAGCCAAAGCAAAATGTGGAATTTGTCCCTTTTAAAAATTATGGGTCAGTGACCAGAAAACCTGAGCGCAGTACAAAGAGATCTGCAGAATGCTAACAGAAATCTTTCAGTGAAGTGGAGATTTCTTCTTCATGGTGCAAAGTACTTTTGGGGACCTGTGTCCTAACAGTAAAACAATACAGCACTAGAATAACAGAAAGTAGGCCACTGTGGAGTGTACATATGAGTGAGGACACAAACATCAGGGGCAGGGTCAAATTAATGGAGGGGCTTTATGGGCTGCAGCCTCAGGCTAAAGGAGGGCCCCATAGTGCCACAAAAATCCAGCCCTGAGTGCAGCCAGCACCTCCCTGTCTTCTGCAGGCTGGGGCCCCTTCCCCTGGTCTCTCTGTCCTGCCTCCAAGCCTCATGCTGCTGCTGTTGGCAACACACTGAGTGCCTGCCAATCTGCCCCATCCCGCTTCCCCTCCCTTGCTGATTATTGCCGACCTTTAAGTTGGCCCAACAGAGCACTGTGATGTCAGCTGGCCAGTCTACCCCAAGCTCCCAGCTGGTCATCCAGGCCCTTCTTGATTGATTTTATTCTCCTTTTTATAGATACTCTGGGATCATTCCTGTCCTCCACAATGTCTCAAAGATAATCACTAATGACTCAGGCTATGTCTTCGCCTAAAATCTTAGTTCAGACGTGGTTAGTCTGAACTAAGTAATTCAAAAGAGAGTATGAACTAAGCACTTTTTTTAGTTCAAACTATCTTTTAGTTCAAACTAGCCATGCTTTTTTTAGTTTGAACTAACTTTTTAGTTCGAACTAAAAGAGTACAGCTAGTTCGAACCAGAAGTTAGTTTGAACTAAAAAGCTTACTTAGTTCGAACTAACTGTTAGTTCCAATTTATTTAGTTCAAACTAGCATGTCTACATTTGGCTAGTTTGAACTAACTATGCGAATTAGTTTGAACTAAGCAGTTAATTTGAACTAACTAGCCGAACTAACTAGTTCGAACTAAGCTATGCTGGGCTTAAAATTTTTTAGTTCAGACTAGGCAAAAGCCTAGTGTAGACAGGATTCAAATTAGTTCAAACTAAGACTCCTTAATTCAAACTGATTTGCTAGTGTAGACATAGCCTCAAAAATCTCGTCAGCCAGTTCCTTAAGTATTCTAGGACAGTGAGTCCCATCCCTTTCGGTAGCATGGCACACTTCAATGCAATGAACAATTCCATGACACACCCACTTTTTTCAGCTGAACTGATTGCTCATAAATGTCATGTTTACTTACATTCACTATGGCTACAGTTTTACTAGAGAGGTTTGGAACATAGTGCCTACAACAAACTAAAGAAGATCAAATGAATTAATGTTTCAAATCCACCAGAAAAAAATACATATCAGCTCTGTTTTGCCCTTTTTGCCACTTGCATTTTAGAATGTTCACCTTTTAAAATTGAGACTGATACCTTGCTTTTAATTTGAGGATTAATTTTCATAAGTTTTATGAGTTGTAATTTTGGTTCAACAAAATACTGTTTAAGATCAAACAATGTTTGGTTTACATTGTTTATCATTATCTTTGTACAAAATTTTACAGCACGCTTGGGCAGTTCTCACAGCACACCAGTATGTCATGACACATTGGTTGAAAAACCCTATTCTAGGATGTATTTCATCAGGCTCTGTCGATCTGACTGTATCTAACTTATCTAAGTAATTCTTAATTTGTTCACCCCGTGTTAGCCTCATCTCCTACTTAATTTACACTCATGGTTGCTATGTTAATTGTCTGATCACTGCTAATCTTTCTGCTGAAAGCTGAAAAACAATTGTGTCTTTCCCTCACTGGCTATGTTCACACAGGGCAGGCTTCTTTCAAAACAAGACATTTCTAAACAAGCTGTTTCGAAATAACATGTTATTTCGAAACACCTTATTTCGAAGGACAAAAACCTTGTCCTCGAAATAAAGGAGCGAAATAGCAGGTCCACAGTGTCCCCCGGCAGGAGCGGCTGCACCGGGGATTCTGGGCTGCTGCTCACTCCGGCCCCGGCAGCAGCGGGCTCCAGCCGCGTGGTGGGGCCCGCGCCGCCAGGTTTGGGGGCAACCGGGGCTTTAAAGCCCCTGGGGTGAGGCGCCCCGCTGCGCCTCTCCTGGCTGGTGCCTGCAGGGGACTGCAGGCACCCTCCAGGTGAGGCGTGGTGTCTGCAGTCCCCTGCAGGCACCAGCGGAGTGAGGTGCAGCCCCGCACCTGACTCCGCCGGTGCCTGCAGCCCTCTGCAGGCACCCATGGGGTGCAGCGCCCCTCTGCGCTGCACCCTGTGAGTGCCAGCAGTCCCCTCCCCAAGCGAAATAGCAGGTCGGACCTGCTATTTCGCTCCCTTATTTCGAGGACAAGGTTTTTGTCCTTTGAAATAAGGTGTTTCGAAATAACATGTTATTTCGAAACAGCTTGTTTCGAAACATCTTGTTTCGAAACAAGCCTGCCCTGTGTGAACATAGCCACAGGGTATGGCAGTTATCCCAAAAACCTCATTTAGTTTGTAGATTTTATATATTTGCTTTTTATGAAATAAGCAAAAATTCATAAGTGAAGGTAAACACTACTATCAGCCAAATGCAAACTCCCTATTTGTCTCAATACGTGCAGTCCCCAGCATTTTATTAACAGACCTGCAAGCAGCGAATCCTCTACAAGTATGAAGAAAAAGTTTTCCTACTGCTCATTTAAAGGTTGATGTGGGAGATTTCAGATGTATTTAGTGCTTAGGAAAGAGTCTGACTCTATGTACCCTACAAGCCAAAATCCTCTATACTACTTACCACTGACCTGATGAATAGCAGCCAAAAATTACCCAAGTTGCTCTCCCGCTATGCCCCTTCCTTGCCTTCAGCAGCCCACTTCTAGGGATGAGAAAGGCAGCTCAATCTCCAAGCTCATTCTGATTTGGCTTCTCCAAAAGGTGTTGGAACTAACATCCACGATTTTTTCAATTACCTGCTGGAAACTGGATTGAGACTATGAATTCATTTTACACAGAATGAAAAAGTTAACACAGTTGGTTTGGTGAGCACAAATGGTAGTGTCTCTCTGCTGGGCTTGGCCCCTTCTGTCAGCCAGCAGCCCCTTCACTGAGTTGCATCACAATCTTATGAGCAGAGGACACATTAGCAGTGCAGCAGTAGTGGAGGCAGCTAGATGGTCTTTCTATTTTGTTATGCTTGGTGATGCCCAGAGTGGGGAATCAGAAGCATGATTTTTTTACTGACTGGGAGACTGGTTTAGGTATCACCCATCAGTGGTTTGAGTGTTAGGCCCCTGGTTTGGCAGCTTTCCCTGATTTTGGCACATTCAGAAGGTTATCCCAGGAGGCCTGGATCACAGGAGCACTGCTTTTGGTTTAGTTGTTTATCTAGCAACAGAGCTGTAAAAGTCTCCTTATAGTAAAATATATTAAACAAAAACAAAGGCAAAAATAGCTGCCTGAAATGATCATTGAAAGATGTAGCCCCTTAGCTGGTGCTTCCTTCCCAAACTCCCCTTCTGGCATTTTGAATTTGATTTTTATTGCAGGTTCAAAACATGTTTATGTTAGGATGGGAGCCATTTAAAAAAGATATTTTAAATTTAAATTAGAGCATAATCAAGATATTTAGTTTCTCTTTCCCTCTTTGGGCTAAGGCACAAGTCAAGTAATCTCAGAGCTGATTATGCTACCTATTAAATGAAAAATACATGAAGTAATTTTTCTGGAGGTAACAGTGATCCCTCCTGCCATCTTAGCACATTTTCACTTGAACTGATATCTCTGGTTCATCCTTGTTTGTAACTAGGGAGCTAAGCATTATGCCTGATACAGAAATGATCTTCCATTGGTGTGCTCACCTGCAGTCTGGCCTAGCTTCAGAAAAAAGTGGATTTGGGATGAAAAACTGCTGTTGATCAGACAAAGTTAAACTGAGGACACTACTCACTGCAGACTCTGCATTGATTTGAAGACAACTGACTGCATCATTTTAAACATGCTGGGTTAAATTTTGTTCTCAATTCCATCAGATTTCATCTGGAGTAGTATTACTGAAGTAAATGAAAGGTTTATACCAGCATACAGGAGGACAGCATTTGGGTCAATTAATGGAAACGTTGGTTGGGATTTTCTAGAGAGCCTAAAGAAACCTTAAATTCCAGTGGGAGCAGGGCACCTAACTCTTCTGCTCCCTCAAAAGCATCCCAGCTGTTTTTCCAGGTACTGAAGTACATCTAGTGCCAGTGGCTACAAACTTAGGAGAACATCTTTCTTTGAGCCAAGAGCATTGACTGCAGTACTGTTTAACTCAAATTAATACCACAGAGGATGTTGAAAAAAAAAATCAAGTATGTTAGGATGGGGTAGATTCCATAGTATTTCAGAACATTTTGTGCCATTGGGGCCTGATTCCAGGCTTGTGAAAACAGGATCTGCGTCATCCTTATGGGAATGGAAGCTGCTCATGCATGCAGCATAAAGACTGCAGGCCTGGTTTTCTATTGTTCTGCATCTTGTGCTGTCATTTACATCATTGCGAAACAACTAAAATGCTACTAAGGCAGATTTTCACCTACTCTGCAGCAGCGCCAGTGGTCACACACTGTAATACAATGGAAAATCAGGTCCAGTGACTCTGTGCCTAAGGTGAAGGATGAGGGTCAAGCTGCCTCCACTCCACTACATACACACCCCTTTCTCCTCGTTGTGCATTAAGTACAAAGTTAGCTTGCCCAGGGATGGGGCACAACTGATTTGCACCACATGGCAGCTGAAGTATGCATAGCTTGTCTGCTTCACATGCATTGCCACAAAAGGTGGTGCAGTGGCCAGGCCTTTTGAGAATATTTTAATCCTTTAAACTTTATTATGTTTCATGTATTATGCAGTGTTTCCTTTAAAACTACCTATTATGTTTGTTTTTAACTCATTTAAAATAACTCCCTGGATGTTAGAAACAAACCTGCTTCTTTACAAGGAAAAAAAATTTCTCGTCTTGGGTTTACAGCGGGTTATTATCATAGGACTGAACTCTGGAGTGCTGAGAACACTTATGTAGCTTTTTTTCCTCTTAAAAATAAAAACATTAAGACAGTGGGGTTTGGCAACAGGTATCTAACAAAAAAGTGGGTCAATTGAGCCATGATGCCATCACTTTAAAGAAACAAATATGTTTTTAATTGTGCTTGTAAAAGATGCCATAATGGAGAGCTCCTGTGATCTCAGTTTAATAAGGGGACAATCTAATAATAAATGCAATTTAAGAGGGTATAACAAGTTCAAAGATGGAGAACAGCATGAACTGCCATTAAGGGAAAACAAGATGTAATGATCTTGCTGGTTCATAGAGCCTCATGAGATGAAACCCTATGCTTCTGTTCTTGTTCTTTTTAGTAGGGAGGACGCTATAAATGCTGAGATGGTAGAAAGTCAGGAGCATCTTTTAGGCCAGGGGTCTTGAATTCAAATCACCATGAGGGCCACATGAGGACTAGTATGGTACCCCAAGGGCTGCACCACTGAAACCTTTTCATGCAATGGTATTGCAAATATTGATAACAATAGTATCATTGTGGGCCACAAGAAATAACTTTTGGGGGCTGCACGTTGGGCTGTAAGTTTGAGACCCCTGTTTTAGATAGAGCCCAAATGCAACAGTTCCCTGAGGGAGGAGAACCTGTGGAGGATAAGGCTACTTCTAATTATCCTGAGACAAAGGAGACTGAAAGTAGGCTAGGGTCAAGGAATCCAGTTAAAAACTAAACTGTTCCTCTGCTGCAGTTGGGTATCACCAGCTACTCTGTTCACCATAAAGGGAGGCACAGATGATCATAGAGTCATAGAGTTGGAAGGGACCTCATAGGTCATCTAGTCCAACCCCCTGCCAGAGGCAGGACCGCTCCCACTAAACCATCCCAGTCATGGTTGTGTCCAGCCAGGCCTTAAACACCTCCAAAGAGGGAGATTTCACCACCTCCCTCAGCAGCTCATTCCAAGGCTTCACCACTCTCCTAGTAAAAAAGTTTTTTCTAATATCCAGCCTCGACCTCCCTAACAGCAACTTGAGACCGTTGGTCCTCGTTCTGTCCTCTGTTATTACCGAGAACAGTCAAGTTCCATCTTCCTTAGAGCATCCCTTCAAGTAGTTGAAGGTTGCTATCAAATCCCCCCTCAATCTTCCCTTCTGCAGACTAAATAAGCCTAATTGCTTTCGGTCTTTCCTCATAGGGCTTGTGCTCCAGCCCTTTAATCATTTTGGTTGCCCTCCTCTGAACTCTCTCTAGCATGTCCCTGTCCTTTTTGTAGTGGGGAGCCCAAAACTGAACACAGATCCTCAGCAAATTGATACAAATACGCCAGCTTACACTGGGATAAATCTAGCATCCCTAGAAATCAGTAAGGGTGTTTCCACAGACATCAACAGACAATTGCTTGGGCATGAAAAGCACCCATACACTCATGGCGACGTAGTGCTGGATGAACTTCAAAAAGAAGGTGCCACTTTCCTTTGAAGTTAACTAAAAGAAATGGTTGAGAAAAGAAAATCTATTTTCATGGGGAAAAAAATCTACTGTTTCTGTTAAGCATCCAAAGCAGACCTGGTATGCTTTTTAAAAAATATATGAATCTTTATCTGTCAAAATAGTTATAGAAATTATTAATTTACCCAAACCCTGGTTTTGGTCGAAAATTTGCATTACTATTTTCATAAAAAAATTAAGATGTGGAAAAAAGCTGCACAAAAACATACCAGTAATGCTGACAATTTTTCATTTAAAAACCTTGTATTTTGGAAAAAAAGTGATTTTTTTTTGGACAAGGTCTTCTTCAGTCAGTTAAACAAATGTCAACCAGCTCTATTAATTATTGTGCACTATGTAATTAGAAAGGTCGAAGACGAACCTGCAACTGTGAGCAGAGTCTAACCATTTAGAAAAGGACATAACGTTCTTGCCTTGTCATATTTCTTTCCTCCACATACGTGGATGGACTTAAATGGGTAACATGACCTCCTTCTGTCAGAAACTATTATTCAATAGACACTACTAACAAAGCCTGGCTACATCAACTGCCAAAACCTACATTTAAAAAAATGTCAATCACGTCCCTTTCATCTCTTTGAGCACTGACTGTCACAAGTGGCTCAGAAATTGTGGTTACATAACTGTTCACATACCTTCTTACTTATTTCGAGCAGCTAATCAGTGAGAACTCTTATATGAACAACACTCACTTGTGAACAGGAACACAGCAGTCAAGCAAATGTGACTGCCTATAATCTTTGCAACATGAATGACTAGGAGTGAATAAATGGGAAGACACCTGTATTGAAGTCCAGAGGCTTCACACTGCCAGATTTTTCTCCTATTTTTTACTCCTTTCCCATCTGCACTCTGGGCTGCATATTCTTTCTATTTCTACACTTTGTAAAAAGCACTGAGGCCAGTGGATATACACAGGGGTTAAAGGAAGCTGGAATGGCATTCTTGGGCCCACTATTTTTAGGGGCTCAGCATTCCATGGCCCCTAAAAATAGAGGTGAAATGGCACGTTCCAGGGCCCACCATTTAAAATTAGCAAGCCCTGGAACACAGCATTCTGGCTCCATTTTCTATTTTTAGGGGTCCCTGATGCTGAACCTCTAAAAATAACAGGCCCCAGAACTTCATTCTGACACGTTCCGGGAGGCAGGGAGCTGCCCTGACCTGGGCTGAGGCTCTGGCCTGAGCCTACTCTGACTGAGCAGGTAAGGGGCCAGGTAAGGGGATCCTGGGGGGGGGGGGGGTGAGGGGACAGAAAAGCGGGCCTGGGGGGGAAAGGGCGGGGGGGGGGCATTGGCCCGGGGCAGTGGGGGAAGACAGCACATTATGGTGGAAGGTTGGGGACCAGTGGCAAGATGGTGGTTGGGGCAGTAGCTGGGGTGGGGGCAGATGTGTGGGAGGCAGTAGCTGGGGTGGGGGGAAGGCGTGCAGGGGGCAGGCATGTGGGGGCCATAGCCGGAGTGTGTGAGGGGGGTCCCACACTGGCATGAGGTGAGCCTACACGGGCACGAGGGGGCCCAGACTAGCATGAGGGGGGCCCACCAATTTATGAGGGTTCCAGGACCCAGCAAATTATACTTTAACCCCTGGGTATACAAGATATATGGACAGAATATGGTCCATTTCTATAATCCTTCTGGGGTCAGAGAGGACTGGATAGGACTTCTTCAGACATCTGAAGGGAGTTGCTCTGAAATGGCACGAATCAATTTGCTCTTTCTAGGAGCTTAATGCATAGCTAACTTCAACACTTTCATTCAAAAGTAGATGGTGCCCGTTTTGTGTCTTTAGCTGGGTTCCTTAGCCATGAAAGCAAGATTCATGCTGTACACTCATTGGTGTCAGAAGTTTGAGTCTCTTGAAAGTCACAGCAGAGTACGAATGTGTTTCTGTTGGTCTGAAACTTTATATACAATATTGCACAGAATGTATCAGTCAGTATTGATACTTCATAACTGTTCTAAGTATCCGTTTGATTTCAATACCCAAAGCTTGGTAGAGCTTTTCTTCCTCTCCAGATGAACTCCTTGGCTGTGTCTACACTGGGGCTCCCTTTTAAGCCAACTTAACAAGGTTGACTTTAAGTTAACTTAAAGTTGACATTGTTAAGGTCGACCTAAGGGTATGTCTGCACTGTGTCCAGTGTAGACAAACCCTGCCCCCTGCCACACCCATGGTCCCAATCCAGCTCCAGGGTCCTGATCCAGCTCTGGGGGCCTGATCTGGCTCCTGCAGCAAACAGCTTGGTGGCAGGAGCTGGTTCCGAGATCCTTGCTCCTTGAGGCAAGCAGGTCATGGACAGATCCAGCTCCCAGCTGTCTGCTGATGGCAGCTGGGGCCACATCAGGCCCCTGGAGCCAGATTGGGACCCAAGCCTGGGCCCCAACCCTTCCTGCCCTCTAAAGTCAGCTTAAGCACTTAAGTTGACTTTCAGGGCTGGTGTTATTAACTCAACTTAAGCTAGTGCTTAAATTGACTTAATAAATCCTACATTTGGCCAGGGGGTTCCTTGGGTCAACTTAATCTGCCTTAAGTCAACCTAAGGCTCCAGTGTAGCCATACCCGTTGAATCCTGCACTTGAGGTATATCCTTTTCTAACCAACCCTGCTCTAGTAATTATCAAAGCTCTTGAAGCTTCTAAAATTCATGCAACTTTTCCTACCCTACCTAGCAGCATTGTAATACAAGCATAAAGGGCTTTGAATACCTGAAGTTTGTTCTTTCAGGAAGGGACATGAACTCCTACCAATCTTTTGGTACCAACCTTCCTTCTCTAGGACAGTGGCTTAGGAGAAGCTGACAGTACTAAGCTACAAAAGGTGGGAATAGGCATGGTGAGAAAGGACACTATTTACTGTTAGGTTAAGAATGCCAAAATGTGCCCACTGTATAATTAAAATTTGGTTTGTTATTTTTAGTGACCAGATTCTCTAATTTAGTATTTACATAGCACTTTGTACCCTCAAAGTACTGTTCAGCTATTATCTGATTAGTTTTCCTGTCACCCCTATGAAGTAGGTGGATATTATCCCTATCTTACAGATGGGGAACCTTAGGCAGAGATCTAAAGAGGTTGCTGTGTTAGTCTAGTTCAGTAAAACAAACAAACGAGGAGTCCTGTGGCATTTAAAGACTAACAAGCTCATGTAAAAAATAATTTTATTAAAGTGCCACAGGACTCCTTGTTTGTTTGTCTTAGGCAGAAAATGTAGTAGTGACTGCCCTCTATACAACACATCAGGAACAGAGCTGGGATGAAAATTCTGAGCTAGAGCTAGGCAGATAATGAATTTTTGCTGTACTGGTGGTTTTGAAAAAAATTTTTTTTTAAATGCTTCATTTCCTGAATCATTTCGAATTTTTCAGAATATTCACTAAAGGAAATTTTGAAATAAAAAAAATCAAAACTTCTTTTTGAAAATGTCAAAATGGAACATTTTAAATGGAGATTAAGGGGGTTCAGAAAAAAACAACAGAAATGACAGCATTATGTGAAATGTTTTGGTGTTGCTGAATCTGTATTTTTTCACTTAAAAGAGTTTGAGTCAAAAAAATTTCACCCAGCCCTATTCTTGACTGCGTGATGCCTAGATGAGTTCTTATTCCTCTAGGTAATCACTTAGCTTTGAAACTGGTGATCAGAAAAGACTTCTCAGATGCCAATTGTCTATCAGCGCATCAGACTCTATTCCAGCCTACTCAAGACTCCCTGGCTTTTTCCTTTCAGTCTTACCTCCATTGCTCTTCTTGTCCCCGTATCTGAGTCCTTCTGTGCTTTTCCCCCCTCACAACATTACTTATTTCTCTTACATTAGAAATGTTGTCTGAATACTTTCATCACTCAGTCCATCACGTGGCTCTGATTGAAAGTTTGCTCTTTGTTCACAGTCCTACTACAAGTCCTGGGCTGGGAAGCCATGTCTAGTGCAACTCAGATATGTCCCAGCCCCCCGCCCCCCCAAGGTTCACTTTCTATGGACCCATTCAAAGCCACAATGTTTGTGCAAATTTTGAAGTTTCCGAACCATTCCGCCTATCCCTAATGAAGTGGATAAAATAAAAGGCAATATCTAAGTAACATTTTAAATAAGTTCAGAAATAGGAAAAAGACATGTTATTGGTTACTCCTTGGCAGAAAACATGGGGTAGGGGTTAAAGAGCAGCCCTAACACTAAGAAGATTGTAGCTTGAGTTCTACCTTTTGCTTGGGTACTAATGTGGTGTCACTTTGGATAAATTCCTTCATTACTTTATGCCTCAGTTTTTCCTTCTCTGAAACAGGGATAAACAATTCCTATGGGTGTTATAATGCCTAATAAACAATCACCACCATCCATGGCTGAAGATGCCAACGGAATGTTAAGCATGGGTGTTATTCTATGTACAATCAGATCTTTCTCGAAAATATTAAATAAAACAAAAATGAGACTGGAAATAAGTAAGATCTCCATTAACTGTTGCATGTGGCATTACCATTTAAAATAGTTTGATTGCTGATGTTAGCCATTGCTGAAAATTCATGCTATGAGTGGACTTTAAAAACAAAAACTTAGCTCAGCAGCAAATGACTTACAGTCTGTTAAGGCACTTTGCAAGTGAATCACAGCTATAACTGCGTAAGTCAGATCATTTCAGGTGTATCAGTCCTGTGGGGGTGCAGGAGTATCCACACTCACCTGCTACCTTGGCAATTTAGCAAGCTCCCAGTACACCCTGTAAGAATAGCTGTATCTTGTTTTCATTTGGGCTCAAAGTCAGGCAAGCAATAAAAATAATTCTTTGTAGTGTTTTTGTACCTTGCTGTGTGTTTTTACAGGGATTCACAGGCACCTGAAAAGGATATTTGCAAAGTGAACTATGATCCTTGACCTGTAGTACACACAATAAATCTGCCACCTTAACTACTGCCAGCTCCTTGGAATGAATAGTTGTATTATGAAGGCACATGTGTACAGTTTCAGGGCTGTATATCTTCTTGGGCTGCATTTTCAAATCAACATTTTTTAAAAAAAACAACATCTACCTGTACATAAGTTCTTTCACAGTGATTTGACTCTCTTCTCCGTCTGCTCTTTTAGCCATGTCTCTGCATTTGACATAGTTCTTGTAACAGGGAACATGCCTCATCAACCTGATTGATTGTTCCTCCAATACATTCCTCCACAGATACAGGGTATAGCCCACCACAGAGAATGAGATCTGTTCTCAGCTTCTCAATGCTAACGAATAAACTGCAGACAATATTTAAGAGGCAGGAAGTTAATAATCATTAGAACCAAAGAATGGAAACGTTGGTGATAAGGCACTTAGCAACTTAGTCCAGGTTTATGATGAACTCCTTAATTCATATTTTGGCACCTGAATAGATTGCAATGGGAGCTGAAGTTGTTTAGCACCTCTGAAAACCAGGACACTTGCACTGCAGTATCTAAATATAGACACAGGAGCCTCGCTTTAGGCAGTCAAGTGTGAAAGTATTGACCTATCGAGGAAACTGGCATTCCACAGAGGACAAATCAAATTACAGATGGTGTCTATTAGCTTTCTATGGAAGTATTAGTTATTGAATAAATTTACCTAAAATTAATTTTAAAAATCCATATTTTTATTCAATTAAAAAAATCAGCAATACAAGTACATATAAACCCATGATTCCTTTTGCTAAATTGAGTTCCTCTTAATTAACTTTAATTTCCTAACTTTGGCTGTATTCCTTTATAGATCACACACACGCGCGCACACACACGTACACATTTACTTATTTGGATGCAATCATGTGAGATGCAGAAGTTTTCGCAGCTTCAAGGTGTTTTCACACCATAAAAATCAGTGCAGTATAATTAGGTGGTGGTCTTATCACCTTGTACGATTAGGTCTTTTACACTTACTGGGCTGTGCCTGGATATTTGTCTTTTGTCCATTAAGGACCATATTCTCACATCACTGCTGAAAGTAAATACCTGTAAGGAAAGTTCAAAAGTGGTAGCTGTGTTAGTCTAATTCAGCAAAACAAACAGGGATGCTATGACATGCCTCCCTGCATTCATTTGGCTCCCATTCTGTAATCTCCGCTCTTCACGCATCTGACAAGTGAGATTTTCTCCCACAATAGCTCATGTGATAAATACATTTTTAGTCTTTAAAAGTGCCACAGGACTCCTTGTTTGTTTTCCTCTAAGGGAAGACAGTGAGTGTCACAAGAGCAGCTGTCCTTCCATAATCCATTCAGCTGAGGGCACCACAAGAGAAGTGTAATTAAAAATCAATAAACAAGTCTTCAGCTTGTTTGTCTTTCCTTTTCCATGTGCTCAGATCTCACTGCTGGTGCTACTGTAGATCAACAAAGATGGTCAAGAGCAGGCATTTCCATTCTGCAGGAAAATTCATGGGGGGGGGGGTCTGAACTGCAATGAAAAAGACAAAGTTTCCATGAAACAAATTTGCAGAAAAAACCTTCATGCAGGACTACTGAAATATCTAATATACTGTAGCTAGTGGTGAAATGTTTCATTTTGACTTTTTAGCATATTAAAATATTAAATATTTTATTATAGTAAGTCAAAATATTAAATGTTTTCAATTCTATTGGAACAAAACTGACACTATCCAAAGAAGTGTTCTTTTTTTCCTATGTGAAAAAATGTAGTTGAACTCAACACATTCCCATGCAACTTTTCTATTTCGACAAACTGCAATAACTGATGGAAAACACACAGTTCTGTCAAACGTTTTCAGTTTGATCTGAAGATCATGACTGTAGACCCAACCCATTTCCTGTCAGATGACTATGTAGAGAGAGGAAGAGGTAAGAAACCGCAGCCTCAATTCTGAGTGCCACCCTTCATGAAGTGCAGCACAAGGGTTGAAAAGCTTATTTTACCTTATCTCTGGGATTTTGGGGCAGCAGCAAGGAGCTGGTTTGATCTTCAGTGTAAACTAAAGCAGCCCCAGTAACTCTTCTGTTTTATAGTCCTGCCACAAATACCCAAGCCGCAATCTCTTCCTGCCTCAACATGTCCAGCCCCACACCAAGCAAACCTTTATGCCACAGGCTACAAGAGGAGCAGTACACGGATGTTAAGTTGGGCCTACTCCACCAGGGAACATCCCATAGTCTCTTTCCAGGGGAATTCCTGATTGCAGGAACCTACCGGGTATGTACCTTTTCAATTGCAGAAGTACGTCAAGGTGCCAGGACGCAGCCCAGAGAGTTTAGCAAATTGTGTTTTTGAAAATGCTACCCTCCCATCACAAGCAAGAAACATCAGGAAGACAACAGTCCAGCCTCATTAGTTATCATAAAATTTCCCCATGTAAATCTGGTCAAATCCACTTACAGTTGGTTTGGTTCATCTGCCTTTTTAAAGTCAAGTGTAATAGCACCCAGCTCATTTCTTGCTGAAAGAAAGACTGACCTACATGCTGCAGTAGTCAGCTATTAATTTTTAAAGTAAGACTCAGCATGGAAAATTTCTGCCCACAGGAATCTGAGTAAGTTATAAGTGACAGAAAAGGAGCATGGGGGAAATTGTTCAGTCCTTTCAACTTTGCAAATTGATTGCAATAACAGGCCTGTTGTAACCGTTAGTTACTACCAACATGCTTGGCACTCTACAGAGAGTATGCAGAAGCTTATGTTTGATACCTGCCTCAAGGAGTTGATAAACTAATGCTGAGATCTGCAATTAGTACATGTACTGTCGTGTCTTCAAATGAACAGTTGTAGGATCGGGACTTTATATACGTAATTAATGCATATAGGCATATAAGGCCAGATTTCTCAAAAGAGCTAAGCACAGTGTGAGCTGATAGGCACTGAACTCTTGTGAAAAATCTTGTTCTTATTGTGGATGATGAGCTCTTGAAAGTCTAGCCCATACCACAGTCAGAAAGCAGACACCAGTCAAGCCTCCAGGCTGTGGAGGCTGTATATTTGGTGGCTCCTCTCCTCTCTCTCTCTCCCCATTTGCTTTTGTGGATTTTTGTCTCCAAACTGAGGAAGGAGTTCTACATCACAATGGAGCAATGACTCAAGCAAATTTCAAGCTCACTTAAACTTCAGTGGGTTTGCAATAGACTATGAAATAACTGAGTTCTGTTTTCCCCAAACACGCCCAACCTGTCTCATGCTGAAGCTGCTACCTCAGATCAGGCAGTGGTATGTTACCATTGCTGAAAGTCAACATCCTGAATTTCCTTGAATGACCAGTAACTGTGTTTGAGTGGAATTTGAAAAAAAAGTACTGAGAAAGTGATCTGGATGAAAGAACAATGAAGCATTCTTGGAAGAGAAAGGGCTGTTAGTAAGGAACAGCTGACTCCCATTTCAACAGCCTCCATGAGAGCTTTTAATTTCTAGTCAGAGCAGAAAGGGCTACGTGGGAGATGTATACTAGCTGTATGGGCCAAATTGCAGCATTATTGGGAATGGTGCCAGCTACACTGCCCTAGAGAAGCTTGGGGGCGAGGGAGGGGGAAGCAGGGAAAAGGCACAATTGCCTTCCAATAGCATGGTGTGAAGGAGGACTGGGCAGGCTATGTCATCCTTTAGACTTTCTCAGGAATGCCTGCCCTGCTGTCGAAGCTGGGGCAGAAAGAGGTCCCCATTTTTCCCCACTGCATTCTAAGGAGATGGGTGCCCCCGAGGGTGTTCCAGGTGAGCTGTACCTGCACTCTGCCCCCTTAACCTTCCACAGGACATGCCATAGTAGGCAGCCCTACCACAGGAGGCAAAATAGAGCAATCCTTTGTTTGTTAACAACCCCACCGACCCACACCACCACAATCATACACGTAAAAACCACTCAGTCTGGTTCTAAGCCCTCTAGATATCACTTTTTCCTTTTATATGAGACTAACTGTATTAATCATGTCAGTCTTTGTATCGCTCTTTCAGAGCACTTGATGGCGCACAAATCCACCCACTTTTGTTCATAGTCATTGCTTTTATGCCAGATTTAACTGATAAATATACAGGTTTCACTGGATGAGAACAATGAGTGTTTACTGCTGGCATGGCTTATTCGAATAGGGATTCTGTAATACAAAACTAGTTGATTGCCCAGTTAGTTTCCCATGCTTGCTAGAAGGAGTAACTAAAGCAAAAAAGTCACTCTTGAGAATCCTCCCTTGAAGTCCTGTTCTACGTTGTTTCTTTTTTTAAAGAAAACCCAGAGATCAGAAGAACATAAATTGAAGTTTATCTTCAAAGGGGCTGGGGGTTGTTCAATGCATGACTCATATTGACTTTAATAGGAGTCACATGGCTCAAACCCCATGCAACACTTTGAAATGTTTAAAGTGCTGCTGCTTCCCAGAAGAGTCCCAAATTAAAAGCTACTGTTGTTTAATAGTCTAGAGTATTCACTTTGTTCAAAATTATGGGATTCTAATCTGCAGCATTACCAGAGGGACAGGAAGACTTGGAGAAGGAAAGAAACAGCTGGCAGAGTAAGTGCTCACAAAACATGAGGCTTTGGCATTCGACACCTGCTAACATGAAGGACTGGATTTCCACTAAGGCTCTGTCAGCACAGGCTTTGGGGTGCCTAAACAGTGGCAGATTCAGTATGGGCCAACAGGGCCTGTGTCCACAGGTGCCAGATAACTTGGGGGCCCTGCACAAGCACCAGAATTCTGGCTTTGCTCCTTCTCCTGAGGCTCTTCACCTTGGCCGGGCCAGGGGCCAGGGCCCAGAGGCGAGCATATTTCCTCCTGCCTGGAACTGGTCACACCAGACCTGCTAATTCTCCAACCCTAACCTGCCCCCCATGCAGAGGTGGTGCAGTTACAGGAGTGGATGGAGGTGAGGGAGCTGAAGACCTGTGCCTACAGCTGCATAAGATGAAAATCCTCTGGTAACGTGGTGACCAAGCAGGAAGACAGAATGAATTAAATGCTAAAGTTTGCTCCTGCCATCACTTCAAATTCAGGCCGTCTATGTTTGGTGTCAGACAGTTCTCTGATATGGAGGATCACTGCTATAAATGAAGAATCACAGGAGCTTGAAACTATTCATCCAAGCACCTCATTGGCCAAAAAGTACTGATGTGATCAGAACCCAGACGACAAAATAACATAAAACATGGAAGTATATAATACATTTAAAAACAGACCTTACACTCAAAATTATTTACATAATTTCCAACTGCTACCAGCAAAGTACATTACAATTAAAGGTGGCTCCATATTATCTATGGCTTAGGATCAGGCTGTTTGTTGGCTTGAAATCATTGTCATGCTGTCATGAATAATCTGGCATCCCCAAGTGCTTACATATATGCCTTTGGAAATAAACAACAAATCATGTACAAGGAATATGAAAGGGGGCCGATGATAGAAGAGAGCAATCTCTTCTCTTACAGACATAAGTGAGGTTTCCTGTTAAAGCATCCCCCCTACCCCAAACAAGTCATGTATTAATCTGCTGTAAGGTCAAAACATGATTTAGAAGAATTTAAAAAAAAGTGTCAAAGTAAACTAAGAGCAGATTGTTACAACTGCACACATGGCTAGTGCTTGCCTCCGATTGGGAAGCCTGGGCAATATAGTTATTGAAATCTCCCAGTGTTTTTTTTTTAAATATGGGTAAAAATATTAGTCAGAGGGAAGCACCTTTTTGTTCAGATGGTGATTTGTGTTTATTGGCTGTGATTTTTATGAAATGGGGAAAGACGTAGAAATGCTTGTGTATGATAATTGGAATGTTGGTGTAAGGGACCATTACATGATGTAGGGAAGCTGATATGATCTAGAGGGCTGTTTTTAACCTTTTGTAGCAGTGATGTCAGAAAAAGTGCAGTGCCAGTCCCATTTTTAATGGGCTAAATTCTAAATTCTGAGTCAACTATATAATGATTATAAATATTGGGTCATCTTCACTGACTCAGCATCCAGGATCTCTCAAAAGGGGGAATGTTTCAGGATTCTACGAGTCCTTTCTCTGCTGCTCTCACAGCACTGAATTACTTGTTGCTGGTTACTGCAGCTGCTGTAGATTGTTGCATTAGATTGAAAGCTAGGACTTCTCTTCTTAAATTGCTTCTGGTTAATAATAGCTGCTTCTTCTACCAGCTCATAGCTACTGTGAAGCCACATGTGCTAATAAGTTACACCTACGGCATTAAAGAGAAAATATCCAGATTTCAAACCAGGACCCTTGGCCCTAGTGAAAAAGCTTGTTTATTCAGTAAGAATAGCAATAAGTCCCCTTGGGGCCATTCCTAACTCCACTTCAGGTGAAACTGCTCGTGTAAGAGGAGACTGCAAGGACAAGTCATTCGTGGTATGTTTGGAACACTCAGGCCACTTCAGTTCCTGTACTCACGTTAAACCAAGCCTCCTAACTTTTCTTCACAGTCTTCTTCTCTGTAGGCATCAGGCTTTGAGTCCTCATGGAGGCAAGGAGAGGGCAGAGAAGGAAGGATCAAGCTTTGTCATGATTTTCATCAACCCCTCTAGTCCTGTGAGGAGTGGGGTCAGGAGTAGCTCTGTTAGTATCTGTGCCCAAAACCAGAAATGTGATTCAGAGTGCTGAGGATGAAGATGAAGACGTTTGTGTTCACTAGGTCATCATTAACGTACTTAGACAGTGACCATAATGCTAGTGCTGCTGGTGGGGCTGATGAGTAATGCCACCAATAGTGGGTTCACGAAGTCTTGTCCCCTCCCCTACTGCCTGCTCCCCTTGCAAGCTAGTCTGCAGGTCTGTGATGACACCATAATATTTCCTCTTCTGCACTGTGTTACCTGCAACCAGTGAGATTTTAGCTCTTCTGCATGAAGAGGCCAAAGGAAATTAATCTGACAGGCTGATTGATGAGACCTTATTTAACTGAAGAGAGATTTCCTCAAGTTTGCCCATGACTCTTCCAATGAAACTCTCCACCAGGATTTTGGTCACCATCCTCAACCGATGAGCACCACATTCAAAGCATAAACTCTCATAACTAACTCTCATTGATTAACAGTGTAATTCTAGCATGATACTGCTTTTAGATATTTTGCCAAAAGAAGTTCAGCTGCTTTTTTCCCCAAAGGAAGCCTTTCAGTGTGTTTACATCCACCTTGTGCATCCAGCAGAGAACAACATAAAATAGGACAGCACAGCTCTCCTCATGGTGGGAGCTTAGGCCCAAACCACAACTTTGTAGTGTGAGGCTCATTTCTAGTAGCAGCTACTAACTTGAATTCCAAGGGCAAAGTTTGCAGGCCAGAATTAATAAGGCTTCTGTGTTTGCTGGTACATGTAAGTGCAGGAACAGTGCTGTGCTCAAAATTATTTCTGCCTGCAAATCCGGTGTCTCAGTAGTCAACCCTACAGGCTCAAAAATCATGAGAAAGACTTTCTGCTCCCCCACTCCCTTCCAAAAAGAGAAAAGGTTGCTTTTTTCTGTCAGTCTTGCCCTTTAACTCTTTGGTAGTGATCTAATGGATGTGGAGTTAGAGAGAAAGGTCTAAAATTGTGTTAGTAAGAGCTCTGTCAAAGATCACAAAAAACAAGATACTGACTTCAAGAAGTTGAAATTCAACATTGTAGCATAAGTGGCACATGTCTCCCTACTCTCAACTCAGGACTTGACAAAATTGCTGCCCAGTTTAAAATTAAGGCACCTAGTGGTGACACCCCTGCTGCTGAAAAACCACCAATGTCAGTGTAGCGTGGCTCTATTTTTAGAGGGTGCTCCCCCCACTGCAGTACCACAGTGGAGCTAAGTACCACATTACAAACCCTAGGCATGATGGCAATCTGGCACCTGGGGTTTGCTGAGCTCTGGCTCAATCCTGTAACTCATACCATTCATCTTAACTCTACCTAAGCTATTTGTTTTTGTCAGACTTTGTTAAACCACATTCTTTTTGTTAAAAAAGAATCTGTATGTGATGATGGTTTGTCACTTCAACAGACTGTACAGGACTACGTGATGATTACTGCTTAGATAATTTCAAAGGGGGAGCCGTGTTGGTCTAGTTCAGCAAAAGAAGCAAGGAGTCCTGTGGAACTTAAAGACTAATAAATGTATTTATTGCATGAGCTGTCATGGGAGAAAAATCCCACTTGGTCAGATGCTTTGAAGATGATGTGTAAGAAGAAGCTACAACAGCTGATTCACTAATGTGGCTTGACTGTGCTTATAGACAGATTTCTTACCTAGTGAGATTATTTTTCAAGAAAGTGAATGTATTTGGCTCAGACTTCATTTAGGCTTCGAATTTATTTCTAATACATAGCTTGGGAGAATGCAGGCGACAGAATGAGAGGAATGCATTTGCATTTTTTCCAGCCCAGTAAAGTTCCTTAACATATCTAACTTTACAACTATTTCCACGACAATAGATTTTAAGTTGATGGGAAGAGACTTTATAAACCATGGATTTATTGTTTAAGGAACATTAAGAAATGCATCAGGGCTGACAGACATGCCACACTATTCTGCACTAATTCATAGGCGGCTGTCAGAAGAATCTGGTACTTTGCAAAATACCATACTTAACATTCATACCACTAAACATCACCCACACACATTTGATCATTGATAAGTAGAGAACAGATATAGCATGTCACAAATCACTCACCATTTTCTGCCTTGTACATTTTAGTGGTTTTACTGCTTTACTTATGTGCTAGGCAATGTGAGAGAATCAAAACAGGAAAACAACTTATGATCCTGTACTATCATTGTAACGAAAGAGTGGGGGCTAGTTTTTTGATGAGATTTGTGAACCTGGGAAAAGCAATTCCCAGAACAGGAAGGGAAAAA
The DNA here is from genome assembly GCA_007922195.1 of Podocnemis expansa. Lineage (NCBI taxonomy): Eukaryota > Metazoa > Chordata > Testudines > Podocnemididae > Podocnemis > Podocnemis expansa. Next base: position 33,546,450 of record ML681989.1, on the reverse strand, counting down.
GAATAGCCTCCTACCTCTCCTTACAACCACTCTGAAATTAGCCCTACATAATTTCACTTTCCTTCTTTAAAGACTTTGAGAAATTTATTCACTTACATTATTTATACAGCACCAATATATTCACACAGACAATAATTTACCACCTATAACACTTAATGAAAACTCACATAACCTAAATAATAGAAGATCAAAACATGCCACAATAGGAAGGAATAACTTTTAACCAAAAGCCTGACTGAACAAAAATACCCTGGTTTTGGAATTTAGACTTCACATCAGAAATGACAGTCATGGTGCAAGAAAACACAAGTATCTCAGAATCAATATCACTCTGATGGAATGGGAGTGTTCCTCACCTCATAATAAAATATATTTTTAAAAAGGCTGGTTGTAAATAACCCTTTGCATCTTTTAAATCCAACATGCCAGGAATCAGGAGTCCCAACTGTGAAAATAACCAACTGTCACACAGGCCTCCTGGGATAATCACCTGACTATGCAAAAATCAGGGCAAGCTGCAAAACTGAGAGCCAAACTCTCTAAATCCTGATCATTGGCACTTAAGCCAGACTTCCAATCAATAAGAAAATATGCTTCTGATTCCCCACAACGGTTACCATAAAAGCATAACAAAATAGAAACAGCTGCCACACTGTCCCTTAAAGGGATAGGTTCTCCTGACCCCAAAGGGCCAGGCACATTACACAGAACCAGGGCCAGCCCACAGTTTTTTGGCGCCCTAGGCCAATAGTGATTTTGCCCCCGACCCCGCACCCGGCGGGAATCTGGCCCTGGCCAGGGAGTGCCACTGCCACCACCAGGATCTGCCCCGGGTGGGGAGCAGTGCCATCACTGCTGGGATTTGGTCCTGGACAGGGATCCAGCCTCAGGCAGGGAGCAGAGCAGCACAGGATAGGGTTGTCAGCCCCAGCCCAGCCCTTGGTGTCCCCTAATGGTTGACACCCTAGTTGACCACCCAGGTTGCCGCTATGGAAGGAATGGCCCTGCACAGAACAATATAGGTTTAGATCTTACCCAAAATATCATGGTGCTGCTAGCCAATCCTTTCATAACTAAAACTAAAGGTTTAATATAAAAAGAAAAGAAAAAATATAAAATGTTAAGGAGTCAAAGTGAATCACATACATACAACTGGTTAAGAGTCCATGTAAAGCATGTCCTTGGAAGACTTTGGAGTTTGCTGGCTTGTTCAGTTCCTCTGGTAGATGCCCAGGACCTGGGTGAGCCTCAGTCCTTTGTCCAGTCACAGAGGAATAGATCCATAAGTAGGTGTTGACTGAAGACAAAACAGAGTTGGTGCTGCTGCCTTTTATCACCTCTGGACTTCCCCAGGTGGTGTGGTGTTTTTGCAGCTTTAAATGGAGTTGCATCACATGGTCAGTCCAGATGACTCATTGAGCAGGTTTCTCCTTAGGCCCATTGTTTCCATGGTTCCATTAATGGGCCATTAAGGGGACAATGACTCTAAATGTCTAGTCTGTGGAGTTTCCCAGAATCAAATAAGTTGAAACACAGATATTACAAACATATTCCTAACGGTGGGTTACTCACCAGTAACTCCTTCTGCGAGATGGGCTGCTCAGATCCATTCAGTAATAGCTGTCTCTGTGCCGGAGCACCGGATTGGTTGGAAAAAACTTGTCCTAGCCTGTCAGAAGAGGGGAGGTGGCCACCGCCCCTCGCGTCACCCGCAGCTATATATACGGCCGCCTCGCTGCCCCCTCCTCAGTTCCTTAGAGTCGCCAAATCCAGAAACGGGGATGAAGGGGAGGGACCTGAATGGATTGGAGCACCCCATCTCAAAGAAGGATGGTTACTGGTGAGTAACCCACCGTTCTTCTTTGAGTGCTGCTTGGATGCATTCAGTAATAGGTGACTACTAGCCATGCTGATGGATGGCAGGTGGAGTTGGTTCTTCCACTTTCAGCACAGCAACAAGCCCCATAAGGTAGAGGCCCCACAGCAAGATGGTCGCTGAAGTTAAGAGGTGAGCAGGCCTTCACAGGCCCAGAAGAATCAAGAGCTGAGGGCCAACCCGGGACAGGGGCAGGGCCGAACCCACCGAGGCATAACGCATAAGCAGGTCAGAACAAGGTCACCATAACTGGAGTAAAGAACACAACCTAAACATAACGAGTTGCGTCGGGTGCTCCGCATAGGTGGAAAATGTGGCGTATGACCGGCAGACTATAGTGTCTGGGCATAGATCTTGTCACGTGGACTCGAAGGAGAACACTGAATGCTAGCAAGTGAGACTAGCCATATTGGCTGTGTCTCGCATGAGCATGAAGAAAGGGTAGAGACTGATCACCCGAAGGCTTAGCAGGAGCCAAGTGCTTATGGACTGATCTGGCGACTACTGGGTACACAGGAAGTAGTAAGGGGATGACTATACCCCTTATCTAGGTGCAACCAAGCATAGCCGTCTGGTTAAAATGAGAAAGAATGAGGATACAAGGTTGTAAGATGGGGTCGAGGACGACTGAGAAGACCACAAGACACTAAACAGCAGCATACAGAGTTGAGCCGAGCAGGACGGAGGCCTACAGTATGCTAGCTAAAAACCTGGTAACAGAAGCGCACGTTTTCAGCCGAACAGGCACCAGGACCAGGTTCTCGCAGGAGAGAGGTTCCAGTGAGGTCACCAACAGCAAGATGGCCTGAGGCACTGCTGATGAGTTGGTCCTACTCGGGCCCGCGGGGGAATGGAATGCAGAGGAGGACCCTGCTGGGCCTAAGCTTGCAGGGTTTTTATTGTGAAGCTCTCGCTAAAGCGTGAGAGGGGAAGAAAAGGGCGGGAGAGAACTCCTACTACCATCTGGTCACCCCCTCGATGACCAAAAGATTCGAAGGAGAGCTGTGTAAGGTCGCGGTCTTAGTACCTACAGTACTTGCCAGCAGAATAACGCTACCACTCTACCATGCCAGGGCTGCCAAGGAGAAACTCTTCAATACATGGATATTCGAAGAACTCCACCACCAAAGGAGGTTCCTTCCTAAGCTAGGGAGTGAAACCGTTACAGGGTGGCAGCTGCCGCATCTCAAGGACACTCTTGGAGCAGAGAACCCAACAAAGTTTTCTCCCTAGACAGTGGCATCGCTAGCGCTGGGCACCCGGGGCACGTGCCCCGGGTCCCAACGCCAGTGCCCCGGGTCTCCGGCCCAATCGGGCCGGGGATCCGGGGCCAATCCCTGGCGGTCCGCGGCCACGGCGGCTGCGTCTCCGGCCAGGGATCTGGGGCCTATCTGGCCGCCCGGCAGGCCCCACCCCCTGGCCTGGGATAGGGCCAGGGGGTGGCCACGCCGCTGCTGCCAGCTAGCCCTCGCTGCCGTGCAGCGCAGCTCAGCCTAGCCTGGTCCGGTGCAGCTGTAAGCAGCCGCTGGAGGCTGGGCCCGCGGCTGCAGCCCTGGATCCCCGGCTGGGGCCGGGGCCGCTGCAGCTGCGGGCTGCTGGCCAGGTCCCGGATCCCCAGCCGGGGACGGGGTCGCCGTAGCCACTGGTGGCCAGGCCAGGGATCCGGGGCCCAGCTGGCCGCCCATGGCGGCCCCGTCCCCTGCTGGGGATCCAGGGCCGCGGCCGCAGGACCGGCCGCACTGGGCCGGGCAAGGCTAGGCTGAGCTGCGCCGTACAGCAGCGTGGCCTAGCTGGCGGCGGCAGTGCTGCGGCCTCCCCCTGGCCCCATCCCGGGCCTGGGGGTGTGGCCTTTTGGCTGGGGGCGGGGCCAGGTCAGGTCTTTCCCCGCCCCAGCAACGCCCCTGTCCCTAGAGGGAAGCCAGAGGGTGAATAAAAGGGGAGTACAACACCAAACTGTTATATGTTGTAGAGAAATAGGCTCTCTGTCTATCACACCAGTGGGTGGGCAGTGGGTGTGAATGGGTCCTCGAAACTGAAAAAGGGGACTGCAGAACTACCAGGCGCTACCAACGTGCGTGGGAAGAACCCGCGGTAGCACTAAAGGTCTAAGATTGGCGTAGTGAGACGGTCCCATGGAAAAAACAGGTTGGGGGGGCTCGTGTCCTGCCAGGGGACAGGACCATAGAGCAAGAGAGGTAGTGCAAGTGCCCTGGGAATAAGGGGACCCTTCTGTCTGACATGGACAGCTGTCCAGAAGGCAGTAGATAACAAGGTGGGAAGTATGGGTGGGAGAACACGCGAAGGGATGGACCTTTGCAGTTTTCCAACATAGGGTTATAACTAGGTGTTGCCTCTTGGGTTCCCTGTTGGGGTTTGAAGGGGTGCACCCGGCCCGTGCTTTTGGCGAGGGTGGGAGAGAATTGGCTACCTCGAAGCAGTGGCGTCGCTGGCGCTGGGCACCCCTGGGCACATGCCCCAAATCTCCCCCCTGGAGCCCCGAGTCTTTTTTGGACCCCCAGTTCTGGCGCTGGAAGCTGGGACCCCGGCAGAGCTCTGTGACTGTGAGCTGCAGCTTCCCCTTCCCCACCCAGGTGCTGCAGCCAGGTGCATGACTCAGACAGAGGAGGGGCAGAGGGAGGAAGGGAGCGAGTTTCAAATAAGCACCTTCTCCGGCATGGGCTTCTCTCCACAGGACGGAGCAGGTAGGAGTTGGGGGGGGGCTGGAGGCCCTCCTCAGATGGGGGGAGAGGAGGGGCTGCCAGGGGCCAAGGGGGGCTTCCATGCCTGGGCTCCAGCCCCTGGGTGGAAGCAGGGAATTAGTCCCTGGCCTCTGGGTCCCAGGTGGGGTGGGGTCGCGGGATTCTCCCAGGCCTTTGGGCCCCGGGTGGGACTGTGGGGGGTACCAATAGGCATCCAGGCCCTGGGTGGGATGGGCAGGGGTGCTCCGAAATCTCTGGGGCCCAAGTGAGACTGGTGGGGGTGTCCCCAGGCCTCTGGGGCCCACGTGTGACTCAGAGGGCCACCCCTAGGCTTCTGGACCCTGGGTGCGACCGGGGGGGGTGCCCATAGACCTCTCAGGCCTAGCTGGTATTGACGGTGGTACCCCTGGGCTGGGGGCGTTCCTCCCATGGCCTCGAGGTCCCAGCTGGGTCCATGAGCATCTCCCCAGTGCCTGCAGGGGTACCCCCCATGGCCTATGGGCCTCAGGGGGGTGGTCTGGAAATGGAGCTCCTCACCTGAGTGCCAGGTGGGCCAAGAGATGTTCCTCAGCCTCTGTCCAGGCCAGGGTCAGTCCAGCAGAAGGCTGGTGAGCTAGGGACCATCCCTCAGCCATGGATCCCTGGGGATCAGATTGGTGGCCAGGCTGCTGTGATGCAGCCCTGGCCAGGCAGCCCCCCACAGCTCAGGGGATGAGGCTCGGGTGCCAACCCAAAGTCTCCTGCCCTCAGCCCATGCCCATGTGTCAGGGCTGGCCTGGCTTGGGGTCCCCTGCCCTCACCACATGCCCAGGTGGTAGAGCTGCCTGGTCTGACCACAGGGTCTCACATGGCAGTGGGGCTGGCCTGGCACAACTGTGGGGTCTCCTGCCCCTTGCCTTGTTGCCTCAGTTGTGAGGCTGGGGCAGCAGGTGGTCTGGGAGGGTAACCTCATCAACAGTGCTATTATTTGTAAAGGTGAACTCTGCTGAACACCGCCATATGCTGTGCCTAGTATTTATCCTGTGCTTGAAATTGTTCTCTTGTGTGAGAGATTGTTCTACATTAAACAGAAAGTGACTGGAGGTGTGGGGCAGGGACTGATAATATGGAAGGTCAGAGATAATTAATTGTGTTTACCTTTAAAGTACATGTTAATTAATGTTGGATATATGTCCTTTAGTGTCATAAGTGAAATAATTCTGTAACCCTGAGACAAGACTCCATATTGCCAGTTTGGAATTCCTGCTTGAACATTGTACTCCATTTTGCATACTTGGTGAAACCTGGTTTAGGCATATGCTGTGTATGTTCATTTAAATGTGTGAATGGGCCAGTCTCAATTGCCAGCCTGTCTTGATTGATTGACCACAATTACCATCTAACTAGCTGAATGATGCAGACATCTCTGATTCAAGGAGCCACCCCTACATTGTAGCCAGAGGCGGCCTTAGGCAATTGGGAGCCCTAGTCCAAGACCCATTGTGGGGCCCACTATTGACCCCCACTGCTACCTTCCCTGTGGTTCCAGTCCCCCCTGAACCCTTAACTGTCCCATATCACCCCCCCCCAGGATTTGTTGTTTGTTTTGCTGAACCAAACTAATATGATTATCCCTCTGGAACTCGTAAATTATTCTTGGCTATCGTATTTTTAAAGATCTTCCCATCATGAAGCTTGTAAGTTGATCATCATTCACTTAACATAAAGCAGCTAATGCTGAACTACAAAGTTGAAGTGAACATTTTAATTTTTTTAAAAAAGTGTGAGCATTAATTAATAAATAAGAAGTGGTAACATTAATGATGGTTCAACTAAAATACCACATTTAAAATTTTGGCAGTCAAATCTTACAAATTTTTCATATGGGCTTGGGTTTATGTGCACTAGAGATATTTAATACAAATAATTATAATAAATAAAAATAAGTGAAAAGGAGGTTTCTAGTGTGTAGCTATAAATGAAAAACACCAAATTTCAATGGAATTTTCTGAAGTACTCAAGTTTATAAGACTCTGGCCCCCTCAAAATATTAAATAGTTAAGTACAAAGGAAGCTAAAAAATTACTTATCAAAAGAAAGAAAGACATACTGCACAGACATCACACACAGATGTAATGATTGCCAAAGGAAAGCACTGTATTTAGATGTAGCAGCCTATATGGACCTACCTGGTAACCTGAGCTGAAAAAAGTCAAAGTAAAAATTGCCACAAAGTCAAAGGAAAATGCAAAAGTACGGGTAAAAAAAGAAAAGGGCAGTATTTCACAAAATTAAAAAATGGCAAAATAAATGGCCATACTGAGGAATTAAAAGCTGAGGCCACTGTAAAAGTTCCTGTCATTGTGCTGTCTATTGTTTGCTCCTGCTTTTTTAGCATGTCAATGTGAAGGTAATGTGCATAGAATGGTGAAATCTGCATTTCAGATGAAGCACAGATCCTAATGATAGCTTGCCTTGATGAGCCAAGAGTGAAAAGTGCTAAGGCTTCCAGTCCTACTAGCTCTGCTATATGGGAAAAATTTCTATTTTTTTAATGTTTTCATTTCTGTCTACCAGATTGAAGACGGGGCCCCTTATTGTTTGGGGCCCTAGGCAGCCACCTGCTTCACCTACCCCAAAAGCCACCACTGATTGTGGCTACAGAAGACTGAGCAAATATTAGCAGACTGGGCCTGGGGAAAAAATACCTGAGATTTGAGAGTTCTGTTGGGAGATCATGAGTGAGGCTTGACCTACCAATAATGTCGCCACTTAATATCACTATTTATTCTGCTCTTCAGTTTTGCCCTCCTATGAATGCACAACATAAGTACACATCAGGCAGCATGCCACAAAGTTAACCATCCTTTTACTGAAAAGTTCCAGGGGGGGTAGCCATGTTAGTCTAATCCAGTAAAAATAGAAAAGAGTCCTGTGGTACTTTTAAAGTGTAATGCATTTATTTATTACATGAGCGAAATCCTATTTGGAAACCATTTTCAAGTGTCTGACAAAGTGGGATTTCACCCACAAAAGCTCTAGCAATAAATAAGCTTGTTACTCTTTGAATGTGCCTTTCTTGTTTTCCAGTTGTTGTACTTCATTGTGAATTCCTGTAATGTTGTCTGTCTTGCATTGGATAGTGTGATACCAGTAATGCTGTATTTTTGGTTTGGACTCACTCTTTCCTGTAAGAGTGGGCTTACTTAGTTTTTGCTGCTAAATCCTCTCTGTTTTGTTTCCCCAGAAGGGGGACTGGGAGTCTGGCAGGAGCTAATGGCAAGGTGGGAGAAATACTGCAGGAGGCTTCTCTGCTTTGTTTTCAGTTCACTTTGTTGTCCTCTCTTCCGTTATTTGCTGGGGAGGCAGAAGGCGGGCAGCCTAGCTGTCTGGCTGGGTCAGCCAGTTTGGTGTGACCCTGCTTATAGCACTGCACTGGCAGCCCCAGCCAGCCTGCCTGCTTGCCTCATGAGCTCCCCAACTTCCCCTACCTGGATTGTATACACCTAGAAGCTGGGAGAGGGTCAGAGCCTTTTTAAATTTCCTGCCCTGTGTTGTAAGCTGCCCAGCATGGCAAATTGCAGCTGCTGTGCTACCATCCTTCCACTCCCCTGCTCCACAAGCTCATGCTGCCACTCAAAGTGGAGGGCAAGCATTACAGCAAAGTTCAGGAGAGGTGTGGGCTCTATTTTAAAAGTTTGAGAACTGCAGTGGTAGGTGTCTTCAGCGTGGGTCAGCAGGGTGTCATCTCTCATCTGGGCTCCTAGATGCCATCCACTTCTCCAGTACCTGGAGACCCTAAACTAGTTGACTGGAAGTCCCAGGGATGGTCTCATCCACCACCCTCCCTCCCAGTCCCATTTTCTGATCTCCATGACTCCTGATGTCTAGCAACAGAAACCTATAGGAAATAGGGAAAGATATGCCTTGTCAGAGGAGGAGAATGTTTATATGTCCTCCTCACATGGTCTGTGAGCTTTTAAGACGATATTGCCAGTACCTTGATTCATTTGTAGGAACACTGGAGGAGAATGATTGCATTAAAACTAAAATGAGCAGAGGGGTATGAAGGAGTTGTTGTATCACAGCATGGCATGGGGCCTCTGTGTGGTGGGAGAGTGGTACAGAGGCTAAACACTCTGGATCAGGATAATCTACATGGTCAGACGGCATTGGTTCCTAGACAGCTGCTGGCTAGAAACTGACAGCTTCAATTTTAGTCATCAGCTGGCATGGCCCCAGGGACTATATTTCCTTTCAGAAACATCACATCACGATGTTTCTAAAATTTCTGTTTCATGTGGAACTTCCCCACTTCAAAATATTTCATGTGAATTCCAGTTTCAAGTGGGGCCCAGGATAGGGGTAGGGCCTGTTGGGTAATGGGGGGGAGAGGTTGCCTGTTGTGGGTGTGGCCTATTGGGGGTGGACCCATGACAGGGGCAGGGTCTAGCACAGGTGGGCCTGTGCCCCGGGTCTTTTTGCTATCCAGCAATGCCCCTGCCTCAAAGAGAGGCAGAGAAAGGGTGAGGGTTCCTAAGGTGGGGTCCTGGTTCTCACTAGATCACCAGAAGGTGAAGGGTGTGGAACTGTAGTTCTAGTAAGGGAGGGAAATAGGAGGAGTGGGCCGTTACCTTGGCCCCGTACAGAGGTAAAGATCTGCTCCGGCTATGCGGATGTGTCCCCTTCAGTGAGCAGGAGATATTCCTGTCGAACTGCGGTTGGGGTCGCACCGCCAAACCAATGGTGCGACCAGGGGTATCCCCTTCCCTTCCCCTGACCTGGACACGAGGGGCCTACCTGGGAAAGGCATCATGGCCATAGGCACAGTTCTGTTGCGGGTAGGCTTCAGATTTGCGCATCTCGAAGACCCCGCAGTGGCTGAGGCTAAAACGAGATGCACGTCCATTCCTTGGCGAGGTGTTGGGGTGGGGAACGCGGTGGGGGAAATACCCGGGAAGGATGGGTTGCGAGGAGGAGAAAGAGGGTGGTTTTCATCTTCAGGGAAGTCACTTCTTAGGGGATGAGAGGAGGGTAAACTACGGTATTGGGGTACCATCACCGTAGGCGGGTGTCGTTGTATTGTCAGGCCTTGGGGTCCTGATCTAAGGTCTGCTCTCACAATAGTGGAGAAGGGGAAGAAACAAAGAAGGGTTGGGGGTGATTCCCACAGAACTTCCCTTCCCTAGAGGAGGGGGGCAGGTTGTGGCCATCTGCGGCATTGGCGCCCTAATGCCCCTGCACCCGAAGGTCAAAAAGGGGTAGCGGTGAGCAGAGGGGCCCTTCCCTGTGAAAAGGGAGGGCAAAGACCCACTTCCAACCGTGGATAAAGCAGGAAGGAAAGAAAGTGCCCTGCTACAGAAAATGGGGAGCTAAGTCGGGGGGGGAGGGGTCCAGGAGGGAGGAGGCCAAAGTATTTAGCTTCTCCTTGAGGATCCCGGGCTGTGCCCGCCATGGAGAGGGTTTCAGGGGGAAACAAGACCTCCCCCTCAAAGGGCAGGTCGAGAACTGCCTGCTGTGCATTAGGAGGCATTCTAGCCTCCTTAAGCCATGCTACCCTGTGGAGGGTAACTGCCGAGGCCATGGTGCGAGCAGCGGTGTCCACTGCGTCGTGTGCCGAAAGGAGGAGGTCTTGTCAGATTATGTTCCCTTTCTCCAGGAAGGCATCATACTCTTCCCTGGCCTCAGGTGGAAGCAGACTTCTAAATTTTTTGAGTGACTCCCAGACATCCAGCAACTATCTGTTGGTTATAGCCTGGCTGTTTGCCACTCGTAATTGGAAGGCTGATGAGGAATAAACCTTACGGCCTAGCAGATCCAGCTCCCTGGTTTCCCTGGAGGGTGGAAGAGGGTCTCTGGGGGGTTCCCCAGCCCCCATTGCCATCTAGACCGCGTCCCTTGGGGGAACTGGGTGGCCAACGAGGGAGAGGTAGCCTGACTTGGGTACCCGATACTTCACACTCGCCGTATCCAAAACCGGGGGAACAGGACTTGGGCTCTGCCACTAGAAGCGTGCGAGGTCCCATACGCTTGGGTGGGGTGAGACTGCTAAGGGTGCCGTCGAGGCGAAGGCTGACCCGAAGAGGGTATTGGGGGGAAGACTCAAGGGCTCCACCTCCATGCCTAAGTGGGCCGTAGCCCGGCGCAGTAAGTCAAAATGCGCCAAAAGGTTCCCCGTAAAAGACCCTGGTGCTGGGGACGGCATGGCACTGGGACCCTGCCGTGGAGGAGAAGGAGTTCCCTGGGGGGACCATTATTGTGGGCAAAACCAGAAGGGTGATGGGACTGATGTGCAGTACCGAGGCTGTTTGGAGTCCCTAGAAGGTCCCTTCTCCGGGCTGGAGATGGGGAAGGGGGACTGAGATTCTTGGCTCGTTGCTAGTGGTGGAGTGGTGCCGGCCCCTGCTGGAGTGGAAGACAGGGGGCTGTGGGATGAAGGTGAGTGTCCCGGGTGGACCCAGGTCTTTGAGATGAAGGCTGGTTTGCCCCTTCTGGTTGGAAGTGGGGCAGGGGGTCTCGGGAGAAGCAGCAGGGTTCATGCTGCCTCCATCGCTTCCGGGGTGGACGGGAAGAGAAGCAACTCTACTTGAGTCGCGGGCAAGTCCTTGCTGGGGAAGGGGGGGCTGCCTGGGCGGGAGGGCTCCCGCTCCTGCGGCACCAGGCTCTGCGGTGCTGAGGGTGGAATTGGCCAGTGCCGGGGTGAGCTCGGCACCGGCAAGGCTGGACTATACTGTGCCGTCGGCGCCGGAGATGACACGGCATGGTGCCGAGGTGAGCCTGGCACCATTGGTGCTGGGCAAACTGATGGGGACCTCGATTGATGCCAAGGTGCCGAGGTGCCAGATAGGCACTGCGGTGCCAGAGTCGGCACTGAGGTGGTGTGGTGGCGGTGGCTACTGGTAGTACGATGCTGCGTAGGCTACAGCGGTGAGCTGGGTCTCGGTGCCAGGTCTGAACCCGAAGCCTCGGGTGAAGGGTGCCGAGCCTCCTCTGAGGCTAGGGCACGGCGTCGCTGTTCCCTCTCCTTGATTGTTCTGGCTTTGAAGGAGAGACAAATGGAACAAGCCAAGACCATGTGGTCCTTGCCCAGGCACCTAAGGCACTTCCCGTGGGGGTCGTCCTGGGGGAAGGCCTTGCCGCACTCAGCGCAGGGTTTAAACCCCGGCATCGTCGACGTGATGTTCCGGTCCGGTGGTGCGGACTGTCATGGTGGTGTTAAATCCACAAAGAGATACTCCCAGCCGGACAGTGAGTCAAAGACAAAGGGACAGGCTGCTTGCGATTTGCAAGGAGTGGACGTTCCAATTCCGACACGCATGACGGAAGAAGTGAAACTGAGGAGGGGGCGGGGAGGCAGCCGTATATATAGCTGCAGGTGGCGTGAGGGGCGGTGGCCGCATCCCCTCTTCTGACAGGCTAGGACAAGTTTTTTCTGACCAATCAGGTGCTCCGGCATGGAGACACCTATTACTGAATGCATCTGAGCAGTGCTCGAAGAACAACTTGAACTTCTACTACAGCTATGACAATTATACAACTGATATAATCATTCCTAGCAGTTAAAAACCTTTCTATTGGTACCAAACATGATGTTGCTCCTATGGATTATTGCAATTACAAAATATTAATACATACAACAATCATAAATGGTCCCCTAAATCTCACAGTAACTATGACCCAAAACAGCTATCTGGGTGAGGAAGCAAAGTGGAGTCTACCGTTGGATCAACAAAAATGACCCACAAGCACTAACAAACCTTCACTACATAACTACAATCCTTTGGGTTGGAAAAAAAAAAATCTATTAAAAAACACCTTTTGACACAGACAGGATTTGTACCCAGGTTTTCATGAATAAAACATAGCCACATTAACCTGTTACTCCACTCAGTATGATGAATCTTGTGATCTTACTGTACCACAAATCATTCAGATCTTTCTAAAGAATCTCTTCCCCAAGTAATGATTTCTATTGTCCATTTTACTGGAAGAAACAAGCTGTAATTGTAATAATAATTATGAAAACGGAAAAGTTCCTGAAAGGTGGGAGCTGTTGAGTCATTTTAATGCCAAAGAGATAAGTGAACCATGCAAAGGTATGGTTTCGTTCAAACCATGACACTTTAATGGATAGAGATAGGTAAGGTTATGGTCAAACCTGAAACCTTGACAGATGGTGATGTCCAGTGATGTGTGTACCTATCAAATTGATGGGTGGCATCAAAAAAGGGGTTTTTGGACAAATCAATGTAAATGCAGATAAGGATATAAAAGTAGGAGCCCTAGACCTCAGACTTTGTGCAGCTGAAGAGGGTAATGCTGACTCTTGCTATCAGTTGAGCTGTTCCATTGCACTGAGAGGGCCAATACTGCCAACAAATTTGTTGATATGGATTGTTTGCCATAGTGCTACATTGCAATAAAGCCTAGCATGGCACCTTCATTTCTGAAAGGATCCATGGTTGTGTTGGTTTCCTTGATCATAAGTGCTGCTTCAGTTAACTTCTTGCACACAGGGTACACCTAGGCTCCAAATCACTGAGCTGAGTTCTCACTAGAGATTTGAGCCAAAGGCAACCCAAAGCATTAACCAAAGGAACACCTCAGTTTAGGATCACCAGCTTAACTGAGTTCCTGCTTAAGATCCAAGCCAGGCTCTAGATCACTGGGCTAACTGAGTTCCCACTTAGACATCTGAGCCAGGGGTAATCCTGTGGGAGCACGCCTTCAGAGATTCACTCATGTATTCACACACAAAGCCAAACTGATATCAGCACCAGACACAGAACAACACTGATAAGTATACATCTTACCCGATGTACCACACACTGGAATGGGTTCCTATAGGCCGGGGACAGGTCCATCTAGCCAGAAGGACGTTGCTCACTGTCTTTTGGTTCAGGCTTGGACAGAGGTCACACCTCCAAGTAGCCCTGCCTAAAAGAGTTGCAGCTGTACAGTGGGGAAGGTTAACAACTTATGGCTTGAGCCTTCATCAGGCCTAGGCATGACAGGACTGGGGAGGAGTCTGTAGTCATCGGATTCTCCTCCCCTACAGGCAGCTTCTTGCACAGGGCCTGAGTCAGGAACTCCCTGGCCCTGGGCAGGACAAACAAATACTCTATGGGGCTCCATGGCTGTAAGTCAGGAGGAGACAAGCACTCCAGAAGTGGTTGGCTATGTCTACACACACAGTTTTATTTCAAAATCAGTCCTTTCGAAATGGCTTATTTCAAAATAAAACCCTTATTTCGAAAGGACTCATTTCAAAATAAGGAAAACCGCACAATCGAAACGGCCGTTATTTTGAAAGGGATATTTCAAAATAATGCCAATTGGACCACTGTTTCGAACAGCTGTTTTGAAACAATGGTGTTGTTTCGAAACAACAGGTCTAATGGCGTTATTTCAAAATATCCCTTTTGAAATAACAGCCATTTCGGGGCGGGGCAGGTTTTACTTTTTCAAAACGACGATTCTTATTTCGAAAGGGCAGGGTCCATCCTTTCAAAATAAGAGAACGTCGTGTAGACCTAATGTCTTTTATTTCGAAATAACGAGTGTTATTTCGAAATAAAAGTGCCGTGTAGACGTAGCCGTTAGGAAAGAGGGGGTGGTGGTTCTGCCACTGGGTCAGCAGGGTTCCAGCCACAACACCTTACACCATCTCCAGTGCAAGCCCAACCCAACCTAGGTCAGATGCCCCTCAGCTTCTTCCCTTCCTGGGCCCAGCTATCTGCAGCCAGTGGTCATCATCAGCATACCTGGGATACATGACTAGCAGCAGTCCCATCCATCTCTCACCACCAGGAGCCCTGGAAGCTCTTGAAAGTCATTGTGTGATGGCAGTTCCTCCAGATCAAAAGGCTCCAGTGGTTCCTCTGCTTCACAGGCCTTGGGCAGGTCCTAAGTGGCAGGCAGTTCTTCTAGTTCATTGCTCGTAATAGGTAGCACACCCTTCCCAGTCAGCAGCTCCTGGCAGCCCTTCACAATTGCTAGAGTCCAGTAGTCCTAGTAGGCCCTTAAGACTCTTGCAGGTGGGTACCTCAGGCTGCCCTTTAGCAAGACCCAATTCAGACCATAGCCCAAAGAGACTGGTATTCTTCTCCCACAATACCTTCCCCCTGAGTAAGCTGTTAGGCTGGCCTTTTATACTTCCCTTCCTGTCTTGGTCCCACCTCCTGCCTTCAGGTTTCTGAGCATTGCAGTTCCTGGGACTGTCCAGTGGGGGAGGCATAGCCCTTCCTCAGGGTCAGGCTCTGAGGAAAGCCACAGCAACTTGCTACAGTTACCTTGGAAGGTGGTAGAATCTCCATCCTTACACCCAGACGTGTTAGTCCTAAATGGTGCTAGTCTATATTGTATTTATATATGTTTCTGGGCAAGTTTGTTTGCTTGCCACACTTTATCCTTTACTATGCTGCTGTACAGAAGTATTTTTAAGACACTGATCTTCCAACTGTGAACAAGAATAAACCATAGAATCATAGAAGATTAAGGTTGGAAGGAACATCATGAGGTCATCTGGAGCAATTCCCTGCTCAAAGCAGGACCTACCCCAACCAAACCATCCCAGCCAGGGCTTTGTCAAGCCACACCTTAAAAGAGGCTCCACCATCTGACTCCAGTGCTTCACCACTTTTATAGTGAAAAAAGTTTTCCTAATATTTAATATCTATCATTAAATTGGGAGTATGTATAGCATAAATGTGTGGTACCACCAAGAAGCTGTGCTCCTCATTGTCCTGGGCAGAGAGAGATGGGGGGTTGATGATGGAATGTAGCAATGCTTGGTTATGCAATAGCATCGGGGGTGCCTAGATACACTGGTGCAGGCAAGGGACCAGTGAGTGTGCCTTGCAGTCCACAGGAGGTGCTTGGGGGCCTGTATGCAGTGGTAGTGCCAAGGTGAGAGTGTGGGGAATGTGCTCTGGACCATTCTCGATCTGGGATGCTTCTCTGATGTTTTGCATCAAGTGACTTTTTAAGAGTCTGAAACACTCCTCTGACATCACATCTTCCAGGGCAAACACCTGCCCAAGTGGCAGGCTGCCAAGTTGCTCCCTCACATGTAAGATGCTTCCCCTCTCCCCTGCTCCAGCACCTCCTCTGACTGACCAGCCACTAATACAACTTTAGCGCATAAATCCAGCTGCAGTGCCCTCCCTCCCCCACTAGAAAATGTAGCCCATCCAGAGTATGCTGGGAAAGTTGTTAAGATTGATTTCCCTCAGTTTGTCTTTGCTGACTCCTGGGAATTGCCTGGGCCTGCAAATCCAGGGTATAGTTTTTGTGTGTAGAGGGTACTTCCCCCTTCTCTGCACCCATTCCTTCCTCCCCAACAAAACACAAAGGCTGGATGGCAGTCCAGCACAGCAAGAGACTTGATTCATCCCTGACTGTCTGATACTTCCATATCCAGGGCCTGGCCATGGGTCTGCTGAGTTCACTGTCTAGTGAGAGGCTCTGAAGCAAAAGGAGCCTCTGTTTTTACTACACAGTGAATGCTTTCTTGCATTTTCAACAGTAGCAGCGTCTTAGACATGAACTTGACTAAAACAGTTGATTCAAGAATATGCTGGTGCATAGGATCTGACCAAACTCTTATCATTTCAAGGTTGCTTTCTATGGCATGATTACCTTGCTGGCAAGTTAGGCTTCCACCTTCTGTTTTCAGATATTTAACAATCCCCATTGCACAAGGCTCTTTACCACCTACCTTAGGACTGAAAATTTCACTAGGCTGCAGGCCATTTAGGGGGTTAAGCTTTCTAATGGTGGACCTTTAAAATACATCCCCAGGTTTATGTGTTCACATAAAGGAGTGGTGTAAACCCAGCAGACCAGACACCCATCCCAGACAACAAAAGGGAGGAGGAGGAGAAAAGGAAGAAGTACTGAGCTATGTAAAAGTCAGTAGGCAGATGGTTTTACCACAGTACTTCAAAATAAAGCTCCCAAATTCAGCATAAGGTCAGAGATTTATTCCTCCCCCACCCAATCCAGTATAATAAAATTCCAGACTTGACTGCTGCTTCCATCCATTTTAGCAGCAAGCCATCCCCCCAGAGGGCTGGTTATATTCATGATGGAGTTAACAAGCCCTGTCTGCTTTAGTGAGTTAGCAAGACTACCTCAGCATTTCCCTGCAGGGTTCCAGCACCTGCTAACAGGATGAGTCAACAGTAGAACCTGCTGTGCTCTTCCACAATCATCTTACAATTAAAATAATGATTTTCAGGGCAAAGTTTTCCCA
Organism: Podocnemis expansa; assembly: GCA_007922195.1. NCBI lineage: Eukaryota > Metazoa > Chordata > Testudines > Podocnemididae > Podocnemis > Podocnemis expansa. The sequence goes on along the minus strand of ML681989.1, from coordinate 33,529,640 downwards.
AAGCACTTTATAAACTTAGCAAACTGATACACAATCTATAGCCAGGGACCACTTTATTCAGCACTGAAGTGCAGCCACTTGTGGGAATGAGGTTACTGTTTAACACTGTAAAAAACACAATGCATCAGTTTAGGAAGTGAAAACAACTTAGGCAATTAAGAACCAAAAACTTTAGGAAGACACACTGTTGGATATTGAACTAGAAAGCCTTCTCTTGTGAAAAATGCCATGAGATTTGTGAATATCTTGGGTTTAATTTTTAATCAGGAGATTTCCTTTTATTAATCATCTCTGAGTCATTTGCAGAATGCTGCTGCTTTAAAAGACAGTCAGCAAAACATTTTCTGCCTTTAAGTTGAAGCAGCTCAATACATTTTGATAAAAAACAGACACTGTAAATAAAAGACATCCTGATTGCAAGCAAGTGTCTCTTAGGAAGAGGTTTCCAGTTTTACTCTTGATATTGGTGGCTAATAATTTAAGGTGATTGATTGCCCCTGCAACTGTTTACATCAACTAGTAGCTTTAATAAACAACATATGAGGGATCATGCCAGTGGTCTTTCCATTAACAATTCAGTCCATTTGCCATCTAATCTCTGCCTTGCCTCTTTCTTCTGCATCAGATAAATATTTGAACACATCAATAAGAATGAAGTTATTATTTAAAATGAAAGCCAAAACTACAGAAATTTCTTTATTTTTAAGAAATGCACACTGATATTTTAGGCAGGCGAGGTGATGTGGAAGTATCTTTTACTGAACCAACTTTCGCTGGTGAGAGAGACAAGCTTTGGGCTTACACACAGGTTGTCTTCAGGAAAACGAATTTCTCCGAATAGGAGATATTTGATTTTTTTCCCACTTTTTCAGTGAAATATTGTCAGTTTTCAGTCTTTTTTTTAAACTGCTTCTCCCACTATTTTAACACAGATTTGGAATTTTATCCTCTTTCAATTTTTTTCACTTAAAACACTATTTTTATACTTAAAACACAGCTTCCCCTCAGACATTTTCCTTGCACTAATGGGAGATCTTGGTCTCAAGAATCTTGCAGCTCTGATAATGGAAAAATAATTTAAATGATAATCAATTATGTGATACCTTGCATTTGAGAATCTCCGCTGTAGGCCAAAAATATTTATAGTGCAGAGTTTTAGGCTACATCTATACTTGCAAGATAGTTCAAATTAAGTAGGCTTAATTCGAGCGAACTTAGTCCCAGTCTACACTGGGCTTTCATTAGTTTGAATTAAGGAATTCCTTAATTCAGACTAACGAAAGCTTAGTCTGAACTAGTAAAACGTGCCCTTTAGGTCAAACTAAGCCTTTATTTGATCCTTAGTTCGAACTTGGCACAGTTTAAGTCCACTTTGTTAATTTGAGCTAAGAGCAGTCAGTAAGAATTAACCAAGTGGATTAAGTCGAATTAACTGTAATTCGAATTAGTCCACACTGTTTATTCTAACTAATAAGTTGGAATGTAATTTGAACTACATTCAAACTTATTAGTTCAAATTAACAAATTTGAGCTAAATTTGGGAAGTGTAGACATAGTTTGTGACTACTACTGAAGTGACAGTTGCTGAAGCAGCTCATACATCCTGGCTAAAGAAAATGACCATCACTGGCTGTTCTTAGTGAATTACAATCACACGAGTAAATATAAGGATGGTGGACGGACTGAGAAGTGAACTCAAGGCGACTGCAAAGATACACTGACAAAATGGCTATCTAAAGAGCCTGGAATTCATCCTCATGTGCCCCCTCCACTTTAGTCTTAATTTATGATTCCTCTGCCTATTTTTAAGGAAATAGAACAGGCTAGACATCTTATCTCTTTCCTGCAAACTATCTTTTAGTTGTCTAACATGCATTTCCCCAATTTCTGAGGCTAGTCCATTATTTTATACTCAGCAGATGGACTAATGATAAGGTGACAAAGAGCTTGTTTCAGATCTCATGCAGGCTGGTGCAACTCCATTGACTTTACTGAAGTTTCTCTGACTTACACTAATGTGAATGACTGCATCTTCATTTACAATTTAGTTTGAATTAATGAGGATTAATTTGAACTAAATTAATGCATGGCTACACTGGCTTTCGTTACTTCAAATTGAGGAATTCCTTAGTTCGAAGTAATGAACGCTTGCTTCCAAGTTATAAAACCTCACTTAACTTCGAAGTAATAGTTAATTCCAACTTATTAGGTTGAATTAACTCAATGGAGCTGCGTTAATTCAAACTAACCATTAGTTCAAATAAACACGGTTTGACCTTCTCCATCCCAGGACACCCTCCTCTTTCTATGTACAGCTAGTCCTCACTTAGTGACCTACTCGTTTAGTGACCCCTCAGAGTTATGACCAGCTCGCTGATGAGTTGGTATTATGGCGATGTACGAGAACTCGCATCAACTCTCTCAGATTACCTATATTTACAGTACACTATGCAAACTAAGTTCAGTACATTAGAGCTTAAAACATTTAAAATATATATTAAAAATGTTATAAATGATGCAAAGGTGACATTAAAACTATCTACAGATGGTTGAAAAACCCACTACCAGTAAAGTACATTATGCCTGAAATACCGGTAAGGGCTGCTCCTCGTTTAGTGACCAATTCGTTTATCAACCGGGTTTCAGGAACGGAACCCAGTCACTAAGTGAGGACTACCTGTATTGGGTGGGGGCATGGCCCTTCTTGGGTGCCAGGTTGCCACACTTCACATGACACCCCCTTCCTAAATCAAACTAGCAAGTCCTGTGCATGGAGATGTTAGTTCGATTTGGGTTTCTATTAAGGCCACGTTTTTTCAGATGAACTTACTTTGAATTAACCATTATTGGTTCAATTTAATTAGCTTGAAGTAAGTTAATTTGAAGTAACATTGTAAGTGTAAATGTAGCAAATGAGGCCAGCCCCAGCGATGCAGACCCAGGCCCAGACAATGTGTTAGAAGGATTAGACATGATATGTGGTTTCTTGAATGACATTTAAATAATTTGGAGGGAAAAATAATTGGTCCAGATGGCGTCAGACCCTTAAGTGAATATACAGATATGGAAAGCTAAAAAGCGATCTCTTTATATTCTTATTTTCTTGTATTGAAGATTGTGGCACTGTACACCAACAATAAATTACCGTTCTTGTACCTACCCTCTAGTTTGTTGAGTCTAGCCTGTTCAAAACAAGTGGCTAAAATGATCTTAGATGTTTGACCATTTCATTTCCACCTTTTCCTGATAAAGTTCTTTGTGTCCAGGAGACAGATATTTTGCAAGTGATTGGATGTGGCAGACTTTCAAAATATTTTGTTTGAAAAAGAATGAAGAAATTAAGATTGAAAAGAGAAAGGAGCATGATAACTTGGCATATTGGAATCCAATAAATCAGGAGAGATGGCGGCTCCAATGTCCCCTGGGGGAGGAATACCATGGGTATAGAAAGAGGAAAGGCAAGATAGAGAGGACTATAATTTGAATATATATTATCTATCATAATTCCCAAATGTGTTTTCCACCCATGCCCGTGATTTTAGGAGAGGGTTTTATAAAATGATTCCAGGGATGGCCTGCTGGTTTAGTACTTCTGAGTTAGTGAATTCTAGAGATTACCCAAATACTAAAAGCTGAGCTAGCGTGGATTTCCTGCTCTGCTGAAGGAGATTGTGACTACATTTGACACAGGAAAAGAGGATTAAATTCATTGGAAAAATCAGGAGAGAGACTAAAAGAAAGAATTCCTCATGAGACAAGCACTAAAGAGAAGTACTATTTCTTTATCTTCGTTCGTGGGGGGGTCTGTGGATTCCACAAAGTTTTCCATTTGACCCACTTAGTTTTGACCGGATTACTGTTGTTGTGGATTAAAAAGCTGTTCTATAGGTAGAAAACATTCACAAAGCTCTCAGAAATGCTAAAGAATCCTGCAGAGAACAACGGTTGTATATAGCAATAGAATGGGGCTCACACTGACTCCCATCAAAGTTAGCTAACATACTGTAATTCCACTGGAAATGGACTGGGAACATACAGAATAAGGACTGTCTAATCAATTTAGCACAAGAATTTGTGTTTTAGCATGCTTTTGGGGCATTTCTCGGGGAGGCATGAGGCTGAAAAACCAAGAGCTTGCACCTATTTGAGACATGCCCCAATAGCCTTTTATTCCACATCATGGTGTGCCTTATTGCTAATAGTAGCTTCTTACCTTAGACATGATTTAAAAACCAGTCTCTAAGTAGAATTATGTAATGGTGACCCTGACAGACCAGCTCAAGGCAAAGGCCAATTCATTTATATGTGAATATCAAAGCATTAAGTGTTAGTATGTGTTCAAACTAATTCAATCACATGCTAATAAAGATTATGGAAGCTGTTAATTATATTGTTTTCTTCTGTCTATATCAGGGGTGTCCAACCTTTTTGGGTTGAGGCCACATTATACATCCTTTCCTCACTCAGATAGCTGATAAGAAAATTTTGGATAGATACGGCATAGTAGAAATTCATCATACTATTAATATAATTTAAACAGCCAAAAAATAAACATTGGTTTACAAACTCAATTTGGTTCTGTAAAACCAGAAACTTAAATTTCCTACCTAACTACGCTTCTCAAATAACAGCCATCCTCCCTGCAGCAGCCTTTATATGTGTCACTATCATGACTGTGCACAATAAATTTTCATTTTTTTTAATTAAATCAAACTTTGTGAAAACTTGACAAGGGCTTTATTTTATTTTATTTTCAGACATGACACATGGCAGAAGAGTGTCATAGGACAAGGGAGGGCATAGGAGACTGTGTATGGTGCCAGGGGAACGCATGGGGTGGAAGGAGCAAGGTGGAGCAGGTCAAGGGAGGGTAGGGATGGACGTGTGTGGTCGTGAGTGGGAACATGGCAGGGGAGGGGAGGGATGGTAGGGAGGGCAGGAGTAGGGTGGCAAGGAGCATGGCAGGGCAGGGGAGACCAGTGGTGGCCATGTGGGGTGGCAGAAGGGAGCAGTGATAGGGCAGGGTAGGCAAGGGAGTGCGGGGCAGGTCAACGGAGGGCAGGGCTGGCTGTGTGGGGTGGCAAGTGGGAGTAGGGGGAGCATGGCAGTGCAGGGGATCATAGCAGGGGAAGCAAGGTCAGGGAGAGCAAGGGAGCATGGCAGGGCACAGGGAGGGTTAGGGTGGCAAGGGAGTGTGGTAGCAGGTCAGGAGAGGAATAGCAAGGGAGCATGTCAGGGATGGGGTGGAGAGGATGGGGATGGGGTGGCAAGGAAGCTGTGTGTTCTGGTGGTGGGACCCCCACTATTTTCCTTCCCCACCAGCCCTCACTAGCTCCTTGATCCCTTCCTCCTGCCACAAGCCACACAGGCTCCCCAATCCCTTCTGCATGGGCTACCTGACCCCTGCCCTGGCCCCCAACAGTGCAATGCCATGCGGTGTGGGCTCTCTAACCCCTTTTGCTTGGCTCCTCTACTCCCTCCCTTGCTTTACTCATGGTCTGATCTTCTCCCCCCCTTCCTTCTCTTTCCCCACATGGCTCCTCTCCTCAACCGCACTCCCTTCACTTTCCCTGTGCAGTATCCCTGGCCTCCCCACTTCCCCAGCCCCTATGTTGGGGACTCGCCTTCCAAGGCCCTGCAACTCCCTCTATGGCCTGGCTTCCAGGCTCCCTGCCCTGGTCTTGCGATCCTCCTCCTCACCTGCAAGGGGCTGAATCCGGACCCCGAATGCAGCTCTTTGGCTAAGCCACTCCCTTCCTGCAGTTGTGCACAGAGTGGCAGATTTAGAAGGGCCCCAGCCAGCCACAGCTCTCAGGCTCTTGCAGCAGCACTCCTCAGGCCGAATGAAAGCCTTTGGTAGGCTGGAGTTTGGCCCATGGGCCGCAAGTTGGACAAGCTTGGCCTACACCATATGGTTTGTTACAACATTACTTCTACATTATATATAGCCTGTAATTATCCTTAGATCAAAGTCATATTAATGAAGAATATATTCAGATGTTAGGACTTTATGAAAAGTAATGGAAAATGATATGTAAAGTTCTCACTTATCTATTCCTATGTAGTGACAGGCATTTGAATTATATACACCTCTGTAACTAAATTACTCAGACTTTGGCTATGTTCATACAGGGTGGGCTTGTTTCGAAATAACATGTTATTTCAAAATAACTTGTTTCAAAATAACAAAACTGTGTCCTCGAAATAAGCAAAAAAACGGGAATCGAAATAGCGTTTCCACAGTGTGGACTTGCTATTTCGATCCAGGGGCAGTGCAGCATGGGAGGTGTGGCAACATGGCCGTCTCCCTGGGCCATGTCGGCGGCCATGTTGCTAGCCAATTGCATAAAAGCCGGCCCTGACCTCACTTCCCTGTCCACTCACGCTAGCAGCATGCTGCAAGCAATGGACTCTGCCCGGCTGCCTAGACAGCGCCGTGCAGTACCCAGCCCCTTGAAGCGCATGCAGGGTCTCCGGCACATGTGGGAGACTCTGTTTGCAGACCCCAAGGATGACTGGCCTCTACCCGAGGAGTACATGCAGCTCATCCACAGGGCTGAGCTACTGCCCCTGCCCCTCCCCGTGCCTCGCCACATCTGGGCGAGGGAGACCAGCGCCAACTGGTGGGAGAGGGTTGTTCTGCACACCTGGGGCGGTGACCTCTGTCAGCAGAACTTCACAATGAGCAGGACCAGCTTCACCCGCCTGGTGAGCGAACTTGCCCCGCACCTGCACCACAGGGACACCCCATGAGGCCCGCCATCCCAGTGGACAAACAAGTGGCCATCGCCCTCTGGAAGATGGCTACTCTGGAGTCCCACAGGGCAGTGGCGCATCTGTTTGGCATTGGGAGGTCCACCACTGGCACCATCCTCCTCGAGGTCACCAGGGCCAACAATCGTGTCCTCTTGCAGTGCCTGGTGAGACGTGGGGCCCTGCAGGACACCATGCCCGGGATGGCCACCCTCGGCTTTCCAAACTCTGCGGGGATCCTGGACAGCACACACATCCCTGTCCGCGCCCCGGAGCACGGGGCTGTGGTGTACCGGAACCGCAAGGGCTATCATTCGGTGATTATGCAGGCCCTTGTGGACCACCAGGGCCTGTTCCAGGATTGCTACGTGGGATGGCCAGGGAGGGCCCATGACTCCAGGGTCCTCCGCAACTCCGCCCTGTACCAGGCCATGGAGGCGGGCACCCACTCCCCCCCCACACACACACCATCCACCTTGGGGGAGTAGAGATGCCCATCCTCATAGTGGCGGACGTGGCCTACCCCCTGAGGCCCTGGCTTATGCACCTGTACACTGGCCTCTCGACCCCAGCCGGAAGCTGTTCAACCGCCGCCTGGCCCGCTGTCGACAGGTGGTCGAGCGGGCATTTGGACGCCTCAAGGCCCGGTGGAGGTGCCTGCTAACCTGCCTCCACCTTGCAGAGTGGAGACTGTCGCAAGTCATCGCGGCATGTGCAGCGCTACACAATTTCTGTGAGCAGCAAGGGGAACCCATCCCACTCGCATGGGAGGCTGAGGCCCGAGTCCATGCCAGGGACTACAAACAGCCAAGATCTCTGCCGACTTGGGAGCAGCCATCCGCTCGAGCCCTCACCGTCCGCGACGCCCTCTGGCTCGCCTTCGCCGCAGAGGAACACTGAGGGCCAGGCCTGCCCTGCACCACAATACCATCTCCCCCGTCCACCCACAGCCAGCCCCCACCCATTCACCCGCATTGCCAACCCCCCCCCCCAATAAAAACACAGACAACCACAAATACCTTTCAAGGGATTTATTAACAATCAGGGCAGGGATGGGGGCGATACGGGATGGGGCAATGTGGGGGGGGGTCCAGGGGAGGGAGCATCAACTTGGGAGGGGACTTGGGGGAGGGAGCATCAACTTGGGAGGGGACAGGGGTGAAGAAGTCCAGGGGGCAGGGGGGAGGTTAGGCATGGCCTGTGGGAGGGTCCGGGGGGGGTGGCATGCCCCTCCCGCGCCCACGGCCGCCCTCCACCCACCGTCCTCGCTGTGGCGGTCCAGGCAGTGATGCCTCCTGACAGCGTCAGGGCACCAGGCTCTCAGCCAACTCCCGGATAGCTGTGGCCTGGTCAGCAATGGCTACTGGCAGCTGTTCTGCCAGGACCTCCAGCGCCCTCACAGCCCTGTCCTCCGCACCTGCGAGGCACTCCAGGGCACGGAGCCCAGCCGCCTGCCGCTGTGCCTGCTCCCACCGCCAGGTCTGGGTGGCAGTGTGCACCTCCTGGCCCAGCTCCTCTAGGCTCTCCAGGAGCTTGCTGCGGGTCTGGGGGGCCCTCCGCTGTCGCCGGGGTGTCCTGGGACTCTGGCATTGGGGTTCGGGTGTGGGTGGTGGTCCCCGGGGAGGAGCTCTGCGACGTGCTGCAGGGAAGCAAAAAACACAGTTGGCCCCTGCCGCCTGCTGGCCCTGTCTGTGTGCACCTGTCTGCAGCACACACCTCTGCCCTGACTGTCAGCAGGTCCCAGGATCCCGTGGGACATTGCCCTGGGGTAGGGCTCCTGGCCCCCAAAGCCTCGGAAGGAGGCCAGGACAGTACCCGAAGGAGGACATTGGAAGACCCTGGGCAAAAAGGTTGTCTGGCCGGGGTAGTCATCAGGATTTAAGGCACCCTGGAACAATTTCCCATATAAATCAGTATTCTATGGCAGTCCAGGATCTTTCAACCCCTCTAGGAAAAAGCCTGACAAACCCCCTGTATTTTGAACTGCCTGCCAGACAGAGAATGGGAGGATAAAAAGAAGAACAGAGCAGAAAAAAGGAGACCATGTTCTCCTTTTGCCAGACATCTGGGAACCGTACCCTGGAGGCACACATGCTAGTGGTGCCCACGAGGGTGAACTGGACCCAGCCACGCCTTGCACTTGGGGGTCTCCCGAGGTCACTTGCCAGTGGTATGCCCTGCCTGCTCTCCACCCCACCCAAGATGCTGCTGCATCTTTCCCAGCCAGTCCCTGGTCACCACCCCGTGGCACACAAGGGCCTGTGACCCCGGTGCCACCTGTCTCTGTGGGACCTGTGGCCAGGGGGGACTCTCTGTGCCCACCAACCATGGGTCCTACCTGCCCCGGTGCCTGGCTCTGGCCTCCTCACATCCCGGGACCTGCTGGACAGGCCCAGCCCTGTGTGCCTCCGTGGGGGGGGGGCATACTTACCCACGGGGGCTCCGGAGGTCCGCCGAGACGTCCCGAGATCCGAGTCTGAGCCAGGGGTGGTGGTGGGCCCCTGCTTCTCCGCGCTGCTCCCCACCTCCACGGCCATGAACAGCTCCGGGGTGCTGGGGCTGGCTTCTGCCACTGGTGGTGGTGCAGCTGGAGGCCCCCTGACGGAGACGTCGGAGCCAGGTGCCTCCGGGCCTGACGAGGGGCTCTGATGCCCCCCTGAGGTATCCACAGCCTCAGCAGGGAGACCGCTGGGCTGTGTCCCCAGGAAGGCATCCAGGGCCTCGTAAAGGGGGCACATGGCCTGGCTCCCAGGCCCCTGCAACACCCGGGCATCCCGGGTGCGGGCATACTCCTGACGAAGTGCCTTGACTTTACTCCGCACCTGTTCTGTTGTGCGGGGGTGCCCTTTCTGTGACATCGCATCCGCAGTGTCACAGTAAATATCTCGGTTTCGGTGGCTGGCCTGGAACCTCCTCAAAATGTCTGGCTGCTGCCAGATGCCCAGGAGGCAAGTAATGTCCTCCTGGGTCCACACAGGGGCCCTCCAACGTCCTGCAGCTGAGGGGCCTGGCTGCTGGGACATGGCTGCCTGATAGAGCCATGCCTGCCACGCAGCCTCACAGGCACACCCAGGCAGGGCGCTGTGCACCCTGGGAGGAAGGTCAGCCGGTTATTTTGAAACAACAGCTTTTTCGAAATAAAACGGCAACTAAAATGGTTGTTTTGAAACGGCATGTCCCGCTGTCATTGTTTCGAAACAACTAGTTTCGAAACAATGCTGTTTCGAAACAAAACGAGGTTTTAGCCGTTTCAAAACAACGGCGGCCATTTCAAAACAAGCGTTTTGCTTGTTTCGAAATGGCCGTGCGTCGTGTGGCCATGGCAGTTCTTATTTCGAAACAACCTGTGTGTGTGTGAACATACCCAAAGAAAAGTGCTAACTTCAAAACAAGGAACACTGAGTTCTTTTTAAGCTAATAAATCTTCAATTAGTTGAATAGGGAATTGGCTACTCACACTGTTTTTGGTATAAGATTCAGAGTATCAATTGATTGGGGTAAATCACTGGTCCTTGGGGATTAGAAGTAACTTAATGTAATGAGATTTTTGGTTTATATAACCTTTTATCACTAAATTCAGTTTGTTTGAATGGTGAGATATGCGAGGGGGCCCCAAAGGACTTGTCTGACTCCATGGTAAGACTAGTATAGTGATCTAGGGGTTTGCATTTGTTACTGGCTGCGTGAAACCCAATTATAAAACATACCACCAGTTTTGGGTGTCTGCCTTGTTTTCTGATAGTCTGACCTCAGACTGTCACTCACAATTGTGTGCCAGCCCTGACAACATGCCAGTAACACTAGTAACTAATTAAAATACAGTGGAAGGATGACAAAACCAAAGGGTAGGAATGTAATTACCCTAACTGTCCAGTTTTGGCTATTTGTTGCAACATTTTTTCTTTTATTTCAGGTTCCCTGGATTTTATTCTTGCTGTTCATCTTGCTATAGTTTGTGGCCCAATGAAAACAGAGTGTCATTAACCGTCTAGATTTAACAGTCCCATTTCTGTTTTACTGTTAGAATGGACCAGTCATGGACAGCTTGCCTCCTAGGATAGGGGTGAGAAAACAGCTCTCTCTTGCTTCCACCTTTCCCCATTCTTCTGCTCTCTTCACACTGCCAGGCCCTGCCTAATCATGAGCTGTTATGGAAATAATAAACTGAAGTAGGAGCCTAAATGCATCTTTTAGGACAGATTTCACCCAAACTCTGTAGAATGATTCCAGTGCGGCTTATTTCCACATCCTGTGTTCACTTCCCCACCCCCTCATCGGTTCACTGTTGCTCAGGCATGGTTGATGCTGGCCTCACACGCTGCCCCCCCCCCGGCCCCTACCCCCAATCCCAGCCTCACACACTGCCCCCTGCGCCCCCCTAGATTGTACTTGGTCCTGGCATGAATGCAGAGGACTGGACTCAGTGATGTCTCATGGTCCCCGGCCAGGCCACTCCCATCCTGAGTACGCATTTGAGCATGCTCAGGGTGGGAGATTTGAAACCTCCCCAAGTCTGGCCACAGCTCCCAGGCCAGGGCAGGACAGACCATGTGTTCCACCGGATTTTTCTTTTTTTCAGGGGACAGAACTCTGGCCCTTCAAATTTGTGGGCCCTGGGCTGTGTTCTGGGGTGTTATGGCTTACTTGAACCCCAGCACTGAGTGGAGAGGATCATCCATTAGGATTAGTGAAGGGCCAACCTCAAAGTGGACAGAAGACTGATTTGTTCTGAAGATTATACAAACCAGTTGTATATGCACAACTGGCAGTGATTCTTAGAGACCAGCTGCCACCAAATTTTTTATGCTTCCAACTTCTGGTGAAGCCACACATTCAGTATTTCAGCCCTTTTGCTGTCAGTGACATCTAGAACTGGATAGTGCAGAGTTGCTCAAACTGTAAAATAACAAGGCATTGGCGGGGGGATTAACTATGGTAAAACAAACCTCAGAGGTTTGAAACAGTTCAGTTTGACTTGCAGTGGAAATTTCTTACAAGGCTACTAGTTTACTGAAACAGGTTGAATGGGTCAGATTCTCTGTCTGGGATCACATTAGGTAAGGTCTGACTACAATAAATTTCATCAGATTGCTCGGGATAGATTGGCACTGGCACTCCTATCTTCTACATTTGTAACGTGTGATATCTGTGCTGTACGTCTTTTTTTTTTTTTGGTAAGTAATTTTTTAGCTTCTTTTTATAAACTTGAGTACTTCAGAGAATTTCATTGAAATATGGTGTTTTTCATTTATAGCTACACGCTAGAAACCTTCATTTCACTTATTTTTATTTATATTAAACTTCTAGTACACATAAACCCAAGCCTATATGAAAAATTTGCACGATTTGACTGCCAAAATTTTAAATGTGATATTTTAGTTATTTTTGAGCCATCAATTTTACCACTTTTTATTTTTTAATAAATGCAAATAACATTGTAGTTCAGCATTAGCTCATTTATATTGAGTGAAAGATAATCAACTTACAAACTTCATGATGGAAGGATCTTTAAAAATATCATACCCAAGAATAATTTACAAGTTCTAGAGGGATAGTCATGTTAGTTTGGTTCAGCAAAAAACACAAGAGTCTGGAAAGGGGTGAGTTAGAGTTGCAGAGGGACTGGGGCCATGGGGAGGGTGGCAGTGTGGACCTGTAGGAGGCCCTTTAGGGGGCCCCACAATCGGCCTTAACCTAGGCACCCCAATTGCCTAAGGCCGCCTCTGTCTAAGCTGATAGTGGCAAAATTACCGCCATCAGTGCAATCTTCTGGACGTGATATACAGCAAGCATGAACTCACTGCTGAGCTCCGAAAGTCATCATAGCAACTCCTGCCCCCTAACAGAAGTTGCTGAAAACCAAGTGCAAGCCATTTGCAGTTGGCTTCCTCCACTGTGTCCTGGTGGCTTAGAAAGTCACTCACAGATATGCAAGGTATTTTACATGCTTTGCATATGATTGCCGCTGAAAATCAAGGTAAGTGTGGACTAGAGCTAAGTGTTAATGTTATTATCAGCTAACAAATGGTGTCCTTTTTCTTTTAGTCTTGCAGATGCTCAGAGATACAGAGCTGCTCCTTAACTGCCCCCTGGGGAATAGATTAGTAGCTGGTTTCTTCCTTAGCATTTTATATTCCTCAGAAACCAATTATTTTTATTTCAGGCACTGTGACTCCTGGCAAGCTCACTGTCCTAGTTCAGTACTTTCACTGATAGCATCAGTGTTCTAATTGAAGACCATGTTCTAATGAATTAATTTCAAAAAAATCTGGGAGACAGAAAGAAGGATGGAAGCTGTCATGCTATCTGGAGGGGTTCACGAATGAGAATACCAACTTCTGGGCAGACTGTTAAGGAGCAGGGCACAATCAATCCCAAACTGGTTGAAAGATCTATAATTACATTTCACCAACACGGTAACAAATGTAAAGTCCTCAGGTACTATATCAGCCTTAACATGGAATCCCAGACATGCCCCTTGGCCATTCCAATCTATTTTGCCACCAGGCACGCCTTGCTATGTAATAGGTGGTCACTTTACAGCAAAGATCACAAAAATATTTAGGTTATTCTCTATCCCACAGGACTAGTCACTTACCTCAGGTCAATCTGAGCCTTAGATCTCACATCAAAGACAATGCTTGTAGGTGTAGCCAGTCCTTTAATAAATTAATTAAAGGTTTATTAACTAGGAAAAAGAAATAAGGGATTATTTACAATATTAAAACAGGAAACATACACACAAATGAGGTACAGTCTTAGGTTCAAAAAGGTAATATAAGATTCTAAAAGAGGCAGGTCTCTAGGGCTATGTCTACACTGGAGGTTTAAGTTGATTTAAGCAACTCCCTGGCCACATGTGGAGTTCATTAAGTTGACTTAAGCACGTGCTTAAGTTGACTTAACTCCTGCCCTTAAAGTCGACTTTAAGGGTTAAGTCAACTTTATTAAGTTGACTTAACACAACGTACCCATGAAAGTTGACTTAATAAAGTCGACACACATTAGAACCATTTAAAATGACTTTATAAAGTTGCCTTAAGCCAGGGGGCCCATTTAAAGGTGACTTTATAAAGCTGACTTTAAATGGGTCCCCTAACCTGCGCATGCAGCAACAAGCTCTGGCTGGCACATAAATCTTCGCCAGCAGCGCAGAGCCGGAAGCCAGGGACCCTATCCAGTCTGAAGACACAGTCGCTGTCTGGACAGAGTAGGAAACAGGTCCTGTCTGGGCAATGACCGTTGCTGGGACCCATTTAGCTCCTGAAGCATAGTTTCATGCAAGAACTGGCTGTCCAATACTGAAGGTGCGGCCCTTTGTTCTTGGTGAATGTCTGCTGACCTGGTCCTGCTGTTGGCGTTGAATCACTTGCCATATGTCTCGTGGTTTCAACAAATCAAAGCAAGAGTGCAACTGCCGTCCCATCATAAGAAAAGCTGGAGATGCCTTAGTTGTAGCCTGTGGAGTGTTTCTGTAGGACAACAAGAAGTTGTCCAGACGCTTATGAAGAGGTGAACATCCCTTTGCAGATTTTAGAGCTTGCTTCATAGTCTGTACAAAACTTTCAGCAAGTCCATTGGTGGAAGGATGATACGGTGCTGACCTGATGTGATGTATTCCATTGGCCTTCATAAAAGTTTCAAAATCCTGAGAGACGAATTATGGCCCATTGTCACTCATCAGCTGTTCTGGAAGACCGTAACGACTAAAAAAGCCACGCAGGGTCTGAATAGTGGCTTCCGTAGTAGTGGACTGCATTACCAAGACTTCTGGCCATTTTGAATGGGCACCCACAGCAATTAAAAACATACATCCTTCAAATGGGTCAGTAAAATCAACATGGATACATTGCCATGGCCTTTCGGGCCAATCCCATGGGCGAAGAGGTGCCAACTGAGGTGCATTCTGGACACTCTGGCATGAGGTAGAAGCTCTAGCCATTTCTTCAATGGCCTTGTCTAAGCCCGGCCACCAGAAATAGCTCCGTGCAATTTCTTTCATGCGCACTATGCCGCAGTGACTTGAATGGAGCTGTTCCAACAAACGTGGTCTTAATGAAGGTGGGATAATGACACGCATACCCCCCAACAAACACCCGGATTGGGTCGATAACTCTGTCCTCCTAGACACATAGGGGCGGAGGTCAGGAGAGACCTGAGACCCAGGTAAGAACGTTCCATGCATCACGAAATCCATAACTCGTGAGAGTATTGGGTCAACCCGTGTTGCTTTCTTCACTTGAGAAGCTGTGACGGGTGTGTTTTCCACCTGTTCAAAGTAAAAGATTCCTTCCTGGCCCAGATCCTGACGGTGTGCCGGTAAGGGTAGCCTTGAAAGGCCATCAGCACTGCAATGCAAAGAGGATTGCCTGTACTTGATTTCATGTGTGTATCCAGAAAGTATCAATGCCCATTGTTGCATCCGACTAGCAGCCAAATGTGGGATGCCTGTGTGTGGCCCCAAAATTGATGTCAGGGGTCGATGGTCAGTGAGAAGTGTGAAATTCTTTCCCCACAGGTACTGGTGAAATTTCCAAACGCCAAAAACAATGCCCAGTGCTTCGCGTTCAATTTGGGCATAATTAGTTTCTGCCTTAGTCAAGGAGCATGAAGCAAAAGCAATCGGCTTCTCTTCACCAGAAGGCATAATATGTGACAATACAGCCCCAACTCCATAAGGGGAGGCATCACAAGCCAACTGTAGGGGCAAGGATGGGTCAAAATGTGTCAGAACCTTAGAGTTTACCAGTGAGTGTTTAACTTCATTAAATGCAACATCACAGGCTTCAGTCCAGTTCCAGGCCTTTTTCAGCCCAAGAAGCTCATGTAGGGGTTTCAGAAGAGTCGCTAATTGTGGAATAAACTTGCCATAATAGTTTAGTAAGCCTAAAAAAGAGTGAAGTTGGCTTACGTTCTGAGGTAGCGGAGCATCCACAATAGCCTTAACCTTGGCTCGAGACTTATGGAGACCATCCGCATCAATTATATGTCCTAAATATTCAACTGAGGGCTAGAAAAACTTACATTTGTCTCTGTGAACACATAGACCATACTCTTCCAGTCTTTGCAGAGTAGCTTCCAAGTTCGTAAGGTGTTCCTCCTCATTTTTGCCCGTGACCAGGATGTCATCCAGATAGCACTGTACTCCTGATAAACCACTCAAAATCTGATCCATTGCCCTTTGGAACAAAGCTGGGGCTGAAGTAATGCCGAAAGGTAAACGACAGTATCTGTACAACCCCTTATGTGTTATGATTGTCAACAATTCTTGGGTATGTCTACACAGGGTTCTTATTTCGAAACAACAGAGGTTGTTTCGAAATAAGAAGTGCCATGGCCACACGACGCACGGCCATTTCGAAAGAAGCAAACCGCTTCTTTCGAAATGGCCGTGCTCCTTTCGAAACAAGTTAAACCTCGTTGGCTGTCGAAAGAGCGTTGTTTCGAAACGGTTGTTTCGAAACAATGCCAAAGAGACATGCCGTTTCGAAATAACGGTTATTTCGAAACGAGTTGTTTCGAAATAACTGTTTTAATAGCCATGTTATTTCGAAACAACTGTTGTTTCGAAATAACCGGCTGACCTTCCTCCCAGGGTGCACAGCGCCCTGGGGGAAGTCCCTGCCTGGGCTTGCCTGTGAGGCAACGTGGCAGGCAGGGCTGACGCTGGCAGCATGGCCCAGCAGCCAGGCCCCGCAGCTGCCACATGCAGGAGGGCTCCTGTGTGGACACAGGAGGACGTCCAGTGCCTCCTGGACATCTGGCAGCAGCCAGATATCCTTCAGCGGTTCCGGGCCAGCCACCAGAACCGCAACATCTACAATGACATCGCAGATGCGATGTCTCAGGGAGGGCACCCCCGTACCACAGAACAAGTGTGGAGCAAGATAAAATCACTCCGACAGGAGTATGCCCACACCCGGGATGCCCGGGCACTGCAGGGGCCTGGCAGCCAGGCCACCTGCCCATATTTCGAGGCTCTGGACGCCTTCCTGGGCACACAGCCCAGCGGTGCCCCCGCTGCGGCCGTGGACACCTCCGGGGGGCCTCAGAGCCCCTCGTCAGGCCCGGAGGCAGCCGCCTCCGACATCTCCGTCGGGGGACCTCGAGCTGCAGCACCACCAGTGCCAGAGGCCAGCCCGACGACCCCAGAGCTGTTCCTGGCCATGGAGGCGGAGAGCAGCGTCGAGGAGCAGGGGCCCACCACCGCCCCAGGCTCCGACTCTGACCCCGGGACATCCCGGCGGACTTCCGGAGCCCCCGTGGGTAAGTATGCCCCCCCCCCATGGAGGCACACAGGGCTGGGCCTTTCCAGCAGGTCCCGGGACAGGTAGAGGCCAGGGCCAGGCACCGGGGCGGGTAGGGCCCAGGGTTCGTGGGCTCAGAGGGGCCCCCTGGCCATGGGTCCCACGGACACAGGTGGCACCGCGGTCAAAGGCCCCTGTGTGCCGGGGGGTGGTGACTAGGGACTGGCTGGGAAAGATGCAGCAGCATCTTGGGTGCGGTGGAGAGCAGGCAGGGTACACCACTGGCCAGTGGTCTCAGGAGACCTCCAAGTGCAAGGCGTGGCTGGGTCCAGTTCACCCTCGTGGGCACCACGAGCATGTGTGCCTCCAGGGCACGGGTCCCAGATGTCTGGCAAAAGGAGACCATGGTCTCCTTTCTTCTGCTCTGTTCTTCTTTTTATCCTCCCATTCTCTGTCTGGCAGGCAGGTCAAAATACAGGGGTTTGTCAGGCTTTTTCCCAGAGGGGCTGAAGGATCCTGGACTGCCAGAGAATACCAATGTATATGGGAAACTGTCCCAGGGCCCCTTAAACCCTGATGACTACCTTGGCCAGACAACCTTCTTGCTCAGGGTCCTCCAATATCCTCCATCGGGTACCGTCCCAGCCTCCTTCTGAAGCTTTCGGGCCCAGGAGCCCTACCCCAGGGCAATGTCCCACGGGATCCTGGGACCCACTGACAGTCAGGGCACAGGCGTGTGCTGCAGACAGGTGCACACAGACGGGACCAGCAGGCGGCAGAGGCTAACTGTGTTTTTTGCGTCCCTGCAGCACGTCGCAGAGCCCCTCCGCAACGGCCGGCACCCATGCCCGGACCCCACCGCCCAAGCCCCAGGACACCGCGGCGACGGCGGAGGGCCCCCAGGACCCGCACAGAGCTCCTGGAGAGCCTGGAGGAGCTTGGGGAGACAATGCACAGTGCCACCCAGGCCTGGCGGCGGAAGCAGGTGCAGCGCCAGGCGGCTGGGCTCCGTTCCCTGGAGCAGCTGGCAGGTGCTGAGGACAGGGCGGCGAGGGCACTAGGGGTCCTTGCAGTGGAGCTCCCAGCTGCTCTTCTGCAGCAGGCTGCAGCCATCCGCCAGCTTGAGGAGGGCCTGGCTCCCCGACGGCGCCGGGAGACATCACTGCCCCAGCAGGGACAGCGGGCGGAGGGCAGCTGTGGGCGCTGGCGGGGCATGCCAGCCCCCCCGGACCCCTCCACAGGCGTTGCCTAACCCTCCCCGCCCCAGGACCTCTTCACCCCTGTCCCCTGCCAAGTTCATGTTCCCTCCCCAAGTCCCCTCCCAAGTCC